>JAPQNM010000006.1:6399242-6401742 GCA_029783475.1 Metacarcinus magister | reverse complement strand
AGGGTAACTATAAGTACAAAAAACTTCCCTGTAGATAGTATTGATAGTAGCATATGTAAGACCCAACACATACACACACACACACACACACACACATACATACATACATATATATACATACATTACAAACCTATACGTAGGAATAACTATTTGGAATGTATATGAATGGTTAGTGATGGTGGTAAGGAGTGGAGGTTAATGGTGGTAGGTAGGTGGTAGGTGGTAGGTGGTAGGTGGTCAGGGGTGGGCAGCGGTCAGGTGGAGTAGGTGATTTATGGGTGCGTGGGTTCCAGGTGAGGTGTAATGAAGGCGATAATTATAGGTGGAGGGTCACCTGGATTTACGACGGACTTGGCTAGCGGAGGTGAGCGAGGGTTTGGAGAGAGAGAGAGGGAAAGAGAGAGAGAGAGAGAGAGAGAGAGAGAGAGAGAGAGAGAGAGAGAGAGAGAGAGAGAGAGAGAGAGAGAGAGAGAGAGAGAGAGAGTGCAGACAGGCAGGCAGACGGGTATGGAGAGAGTAGATACCACACACACACACACACACACACACACACACACACACACACACACACACACACACACAGAGAGGGTCAGTCAGGTGTCCATAAATTGGCAGACGAACTGGAAATGAAGAAAAACCACACACACACACACACACACACACACACACACACACACACACACACACACACACACACACACACACACACACACACACACACACACACTAAAAAAATGTAGATATGATACCAAAAAAATCATATACTAAAAATAGAACATCTTCCTGAAATTTAAGTAACAAATAAAGATAGACAGAGAGGTAGTCAAGCAAGGAAGCAGAATGATAGAAAGACAGACTGACAGACAAACACAGATAAGTAAGCTGGCGCGCAGATATCAAGACAGACACACAACAACAATGCAGGGTTAAAAATGAATATAGAAGCAAGCAAAACAAAGACTATTGATTCTGAGATACAGGAAATGAGGCAGACAGACAGACAGACAGACAAACAGACAGACAGACAATAGACAGACAGGCAGAAGTATGCGGAAATATTTATGCTTACAAGACATGAAGTTAATTTAAGCACAGAGACAGAATGGCAACACGCAAACATTTATTGGCACCTACTAAAAAAAGAAAATTAATTCCTGAGAGACAGATACCCAGAAAAATAAGAGACATTTATATTTAAACATTTACGACTTGTTACTAATTTTGACAGATGAATAGACATAAAATTTTAAAACAAAACTAAGACTAAGAAATTAATGAAATAACGGAGAAAATTATCAATTCTTAGAAATAGGAAGTTAGAGAAACAGATAGACAGATAGAAAGACAGCCTTCCTAGCGACCACTGACCACTGAATGCCTGAGGAAGGGAGGAAATGAGAGAGGAGGAGAAGGGGAGGAGGAGGAGGGCGAAGGAGGAGGAAGGGATAGTGTGGCTAGGGTCAAAGGTTGCTGGGACGAGAGGAGCAGAAGTAGCAACAACAGTAGTAGTAGTAGTAGTAATAGTAATAGTAACCGTAGTAGTAGTAGTAACAGTAGTAGTTGTAGTAGTAGTAGTAGTAGTAGTGGAGGAGGAAGTGGTGGTGGTGGTACATGATTAGTTGTTTGTGTAACTGGTCTGAGGGAATGGAAGGAGCTGGAGGGAGGGCGGGAAGGAGGGGAAGGGAAGGTAGGGGGAGGGCGGGAAGGAGGGGAAGATGGAGGGGAAGGGAAGGTAGGGGGAGGGCGGTGCAGGTTTGGTCACCGCAGGCCGGCCTACCCTCACAACATTCCTGAGTGGGATGGTTTAGTTTTTTTCTCCTCTCTCTCTCTCTCTCTCTCTCTCTCTCTCTCTCTCTCTCTCTCTCTCTCTCTCTCTCTCTCTCTCTCTCTCTCTCTCTCTTTCTCTTTGGTTCAATCTCTCAACCTTTTTTTTTCTTTTCTCATTTTAAAAGAACTTGCTTTTCCTTTTTTCTTTTCTCTATTTTCCTTCTTTCTTCTGTTACTTTTTTGTTTCTTTGTTCTGTCTGTCTGCCTGACTGTTTTATATCTGTCTGTCTGCCTGTCTGTCTGTCTGTCTATTTCTTCCTTTTTCTCTGTTTAATGTTTATGTGTGTATGTATGTATGTATGCATGTGTGTGTGTGTGTGTGTGTGTGTGTGTAATCCAGCTTGCGGTTCTGCTGTTCCACCTTCCACTTTAAGCTGTGAGGGAAGGAGACGAGAGCTGTTGAAGGCTTACACTGGCTTAGGCTCAGGATTACACGGGTTTGGGCTGCTTTGGGCTTGTTTGGGTTATGGTTTGGGCTCCGGTTTGGGCTAGGGTTTAGTCTGATGTTTGGGCTACGTTTTGGGCTTGGAGATGTCACTGGCCACGGTGAGGAACGTCTGTCAAGCCCCAACCCTTTTTCTGTCAGCACTTATGGGGAGTTCAGGTAGCGGGCTGGTGTGCCCTTAGGAGACCATCTTAGGGTCGTGGGTCTCTCTCTCTCTCTCTCTCTCTC
>JAPQNM010000006.1:6379242-6381742 GCA_029783475.1 Metacarcinus magister | reverse complement strand
GAGAGAGAGAGAGAGAGAGAGAGAGAGAGAGAGAGAGAGAGAGAGAGAGAGAGAAAGAGAGAGAGAGAGAGAGAGAGAGAGAGAGAGAGAGAGAGAGAGAGAGAGAGAGAGAGAGAGAGAGAGAGCCAACCAGCACAAAGGAACTCACCCCAGGTAAACACAGTCACCTGAGGACATGGCAATTAGAGTTCAGGTGAAGGTGGTTCGCTCCGGGAGGCGACCGCTTGCTTTCTCTTAGGTATATAGTGGCAGGGTGAGGCAGGGAGGAAGGGAGGCTGGCTGGCAGGGTGAGACATGCTGGAGGGAAGGAAGCTGGCAGGGTAAGGCAGAGGAAGGGTTAGATAGGTTTAGAAAAGGTGGTGAAGGTGAAGTATCAGTGACAGGGTGAAGGGTGAGTGGCAGGGTGAGGAAGGGATGACAGTAAGGGTGAGGGAGAAAGAAAATAGAGTTAAGATGAATATGTAAAAAATACAGATAAAAAAAAGAAGAAAGTTAATCACTAAGACGGTTTAAAAAGCTAAGAGAGAAAACGAAGAATTGATAGAAAGTATGAGAGAGAGAGAGAGAGAGAGAGAGAGAGAGAGAGAGAGAGAGAGAGAGAGAGAGAGAGAGAGAGAGAGAGAGAGAGAGAGAGAGAGAGAGAGAGAGAGAGAGACAGAGAGACACTGACCACAACCCTTACACAAGTTATGGGTTCCCGAAGGTGTGTTAATGGGGGCGCGATAACCCCTACGTGATGGGGGCGAGGGGCAGGATGGCTGTGGTCGATTGGGGTGTTGGAGGGGTGACCAGTGTGCCTGAAGGGGGGGTGAGAGGGTGATGGCTGCAGGGAGGCTGTGGATCCTCCGTAGTAACATGGTATCTTGGTATTAAATTTCCCTTCGAGTTTCTAATTCTTTTTCTCAGTATTTTTTTGTTATGATTCGTTGACATTTTGGTTGCGTTCATGAAGCCGCTTATACTTCCACCGGCTTGGTACAGCATTGAACAGCCTAGGAAGGTGCTGTGCTCCGGCCTCTTGTACTGCTTTGTGTTGTAAGCTGTATCTAACGCCCTAAAGCCTTGGAAGGATAAGCGGCGCCTTGAACGCAGTCCTTTGCACACTTTGTTCAGCCTCAGGCCGTTACTAACATGATATTTTGCTTGTGTTCCTCAGGCGGAGTTGTCCCTGCAGGGCGATGACTTCACGCGGCAGATCTGGCACATGTACGCCACCTTCGAGGAGTTCATAGACCACCAGCAGACATCAGGGGAGGGCAGCCCCGCCTCCCGCCCCTCCTCGGGTGCCAATTCGGGGACGGAGGCGCCGCCGCCCCCTGCGCCGCCCGGGGGCTTGGGCGCCGCCACCAGCCCGCGGGATGCATTGAGCAGCTACGAAGCCCAGATCACCGCGACCTCCAGCGTTGCCACCTCCACCTCCGCCTCCCGATCCCACATGGCCGATGTGGCGCTGCCGCCGGGTGTGCTGCCCGGCCCCCACGACACCCGCACACCCCGCTCACACTCCCCGCCAGTGGTGCGCGATGACCTGGCGCTTGCCTCGCCTCGCCGCCGCCGCCGTCCCCGGAGGCTGCGCCGTTCAGTGGACAACCCGCTGCTGGACACCATCAGTGCCATCGGTGACGCCGACAGCGACGAAGCCGACCTGTTGCCTCCCGCGCCACCCCCATCGGCGTCTTCTTGCTGGGGGCCGCGGCTGCACCCTGACGCCGACGTGGTGGGCTACGCAGGCAGCAACAGCGTGGACAGCGGCTACAAGAGCGCCTGCCCGACGCCGGAATTACCGGATCCTGCCGCCTACCTGGAGCACCGCCTCGAGAAGCGCGGCTCACTCGCCTCCCTCGCCTCCACCGGGTCCTCTTCCGGCAGCGGCAGCGCCTCCAAGCCTCGCATTGCCATGGGCACCCGAGTCATGACCCGCGTACCTCGCTCCCCCAGCTCTGGGGGAAGCGCCCCCTCCCCCGGGCTCTCTCGTAGGCCAGGCTCAGACGGCTCTTACTACGAGCTAGACCAGCTGGCTGGGCTGAGAGGCGGCCTTCTTGGCTCACCGCCTCCTCATGCCGCCCCAGCTGAGGTCAGGAACCCAGGCTTCACCCGCTACTCGCCCCGAGGTTCCCCCGCCCCGCAGCGCAACTCCTCCCCCGGGATGCCCCCCTCCAGGGAGACCCACGTGTCTCGCCGCGCCGCTTCCCCAGCCTCGCCCGAGCGGAGGCCACGCAGTGCCTCCACAGGCTCTCGATGCTCGCCGGGCACTCGGGGACGACGGCCTCCCGGAGCGTTGCGTGCTGGCTCACCATTATTGGCGTCTACAGGCTCACTGCCACGGGCATCATCACCAGGGCGGCGGTCACGAGCGCGCTCACCAGCCACCAGAGAAGAGTCACGGCCGCCCACCTCCTGGTCACGACACTCTTCTCCTGGGGTGGCGCCGCCCCCGCGCTCTCTGCGTCGCCCCCCATCACCCATTGTAGGCGGCCACCACGACACCGACCTGGCGATG
>JAPQNM010000006.1:6361742-6366742 GCA_029783475.1 Metacarcinus magister | reverse complement strand
ATGAGGCGCCTCACTAAGACGCGGCAGCATCACTCTAAATCGCCGCAGCCTCCGCCCTGCCCGCGCCGCCCGCCGCCTGAAGTACAAACTCCCCCCCAGAAGCAGCAGCTCAGGCTAGCGGGGCTGCCGGGATCTCCGGAGGCGCCGCCGCTGGACACACATTCGCCATCGACGCCGCCACCCCCGCCCCCGCCTCCGCCACCACCTCCCCAGGGGCGGCCCAAGCCTAGTCCCCCGCCCAAACCCCCAAAGCCGCAGAGAGCAGGGCAGTCCCCGGTGTCTCGTCCACTGCCCCCTCCGCCTTCTGCCTCCTGCCAACCGCTCACCTCGCCCACAACAACCTCTTCGGGCACCGCCATCACGCTGTCCCAAACTACTCAGCAACACCAACAGCAGCAACACCAACAGCAGCAACACCAACAGCAGCAACACCAACATCAGCAACACCAACAGCAGCAACACCAACATCAGCAACACCAACAGCAGCAACACCAACAGCAGCAACACCAACAGCAGCAACACCAACATCAGCAACATCAGCAACAGCAGCAGTTGCAACAACAGCAGCAGCAGCAACAGCCTCAGGGCGGCTCTGAGGGTCTGACGCCGCTGAAGCCACCCACCAACAAACCAAAGCAGCGAAGTAACCTGTACTCCATCTTCAGGGACCGTGACCACCGCCGTTGCCTTTCCGCCTCGCTGCAGCAGGAGTACCAGGCTGACCCTCACCACGACTGTCTGCTCGACGTCGTTCACCACCATCCCCACCAACACCACCATCACCATCACCACCACAAGCCACACCACCACCACCATCACCACCAGCCTGACCAGCAGCAGGTAGCTGTGGCGGCAGCAGCGGCGGCGGCGGCGGCGCTGTCCCCGGTGACCAAGACCCCGAGCCAGAGCTGCTGTGCCTCAGCGGCGGGCACGGCTGACGACGACTACGGGTTCAAGGTGGCGCCGCACGTGGTGTGAAGCGGACCAAAGACGGGCGAGGCGCGGCGCTGCGGCAAGACGTGGGAGGACGGGCGCGTTGTGTGCAGGGAAGCTGAATCACTGCCGGGGAAGGTGCAGAGGGTGGGGAGGAACGCACCACTGCCCTCTGTTCCCCCATCACTACGGTGCTCCCGCCGCCCCGCGCTGGAACTGAGTGCTGCCCGCCCCGGCACAGCGCCATCTTCTCGTCTGAAGCAGTGATGAACATAGCTCGCTGTGTGTGTGTGTGTGTGTGTGTGTGTGTGTGTGTGTATGTGTGTGTGTGTGTGTGTGTGTGTTGAAGTAGTGTCACCACAACGCGAGCCTCGGAGTGTTATTACAACGCCCGGCGGTGCTCCAGTCACCACCTTATTATGCAAGAACCACCCGTTTCTCACCTTAGCCGGCGTGTCGTGTGCTCGTAGCCTCTCCCGCCTACATATCGAGGTGTACGTGTATGTGCGTGTGTGCGACCCCCGCTGACCACCTCTCTCACCCACACAAGAGGGGCAACTCGGACCAAAGTTCAGGTTTTTTACTCAGGTTCTACAAAACAAAGCCCCAGCAAGACGGGCGAGCTTCTGTAAATAATAATGTTACTAGTGACGGTGGAAATTTTGGCCTGAGCCCTAGAGTTCCCCCTGGACGTACTCGTGACCCTAGACACCGTCCCTGTGTGGGCGGCGAAGGGTACACGTGAGAGAGAGAGCGAGAGAGAGAGAGAGAGAGAGAGAGAGAGAGAGAGAGAGAGAGAGAGAGAGAGAAAGAGAGAAAGAGAGAAAGAGAGTAGAGGACAGAAAACTTCAATCAGTGGCCATCGTACAGTTGTATGTAAAAGTAGCTTCAGATTGGACACTTCCCAAGCTCGGGCGAACCTAAAACTGACGTAGACAAGACAAGACCTTCTCCCTTCCCTACAGTACTTCTCGTGTAGCCTCCTCCCACAGCCCCTTCGTCCTCGAGGTATCAACAACGTTCCTAACAAGTTTCCAAGAGATGCTGAGTCGCGGCAGTGATGTGACAGTGGCGAACACTTGATCACTTAGTCCGATTGCAATGCACTGTTGACGGTAAAGGTGAACGTTCGAAGGTAAATTACTGACTGGTCTTGGTGTTAAACTCATTATCATTTGTTTTTATACTTTCGTCCTCTTGCCCGACTTTGTATCGTGATGGAGTCTGTTACGGTGAGCCAGGCGCTTCCTTCCCTCCTTCTCCTCCTCCTCCTCCTCCTTCCTTCCTCCTCCTTCTCCTCGTCCACTTTCTTCTTTCTTCCGTGTTTTTCCTTCAGCTTCACCTCTCCTTTTGTCCTCTCGTGGAGTTACAGGGATGAGGAAAACCAAGAGGAAGAGGAGGAGGAAGAGGAGACAAAGTTTCTTAAATCTTAGAAAAAAAAACAACAACTCACGTGTGATATATGTGGCACCATCACCATCACCATCACCATCACCATCACCATCACCACAACCACCACCACTGTGACTCTTAAAAATTCCACCATCACCCCTTCCCTTTCTTTACCTTCCACCCCTTCCATCTTCCCCCACCCCTACCCCCCCTCAGGAGTAGCCAACAAGGCGTGGGTTCTGGGAGCAGCGGAAGCCATGGGGAGGCGGCCAAACAGCGTATGGGTGTGTGGGTTGGCACTGTTTTCCTCCCTCTGCACACACTGCGTCGAGGCCCTTGTGTGCACCGTGTAAACTGGCGTGTTGACCTTTGAACACCTTCACACCACCTGTCAACACATTGTAACAGGGGATGCTCGTCTTCCTTCTTCCTTCCTTCCTTCCTTTCCTTCCTTCCTTTCTCTTCGTTTTCTCTTTATATATTTCTTCCTGGTTTTTATTGTTATTTCTAAATGCCTCTTTCTTTCTATATCCTTCCTTCTTTCCTTTTCTTCATTTTTTCTTTCTCCCTTCCTGCCTTTTCTGCTAAATTGTGTTCCCTTTCTTATTGCTTTGCTCTTCCTTATTTTCCTTTCCTGTATTCGTCTTTTCCTTCATTTCATCTTCCCTTCCTTGTCCTTTACCTTTTTTCTTCCATTCTTTTCTTCCTCTTCTCGTCCACCACATTTTTCTGTCCATATTTCCATCCTTCGTCCTTGTTCTTGGGCCTTTTTCTTTTTCTTTTTCTTTCCTTCTCTTCTTTCTCCCTTGTCTGTTCTATTTTTCTTTCCTTTCTTTTCCTACCGCGCCTTCCTTCTATTTGTCTCCCGTATTTCTTCCACATTCTTTGGCCTCCGTTCTTATTATCATTCCTTCCTTTACCCTTTTCCTACAACCTGCTCTTGAAATCCTACATTATTACCCTACACATTCTCTTCAAGCTTTCCTCTCTCTCTTTCCTTACTTCCACAAGACTTGGGTGAGGAAAGGATTTAATCTGTCTTGCTCTCTCTCTTTCTCTCTCTCCTCCCTCCATCTCTCCCTCTCTCGGTCTCTCCCTCCCTCCCAAAGACCAGTTCTGAGGCGCATCATAAATCGCGCCCAGAACACCCGGGCCTGAGACAATTATACCGCTAAGAAGGTGATAATTGATTGCCGTTTATCTGCCAGCTGTGACGGGGACGGGAAGGTGCGCTGCCTCTAGTTGTTCCTGCAGAGCCACAGCCCCACAAGGTTCGCCTCTTGCTCTTCTCTGAGGTTTTTTTTCTTCTTCTTTTCTCTTTCTTATATTTCTTCTCGTGGTTGTGTTGTGTCTGTTTATTTATCTACTTTTTTTTTTGGGGGGTCGTTTTTCTCCTGTTTTCTTTTATATTTATTTTATTTTTTTAATTTTTTATTCTTGTTTTGCTGCTGCTGTTAGTATTACTTCTACTACTACTACTACTACTACTACTACTACTACTACTACTACTACTACTACTACTACTACTACTACTACTACTGCCGCCATTCCTCCCTTTCCTCATTCTTCCCCACATCTTTCTCCCTCATCCCTCCTCCTCCTCCTCCTCCTCCTCCTCCTCCTCCTCCTTTGCAGCCGTCATGCCAGGAGTTGTTCGAGGGAGTTTGTGTTGCGTTTCAGTTGACTTTTAGCTCCAGTTTGTGTAAGATTTTCATTTTACAATTCTCTCTCTCTCTCTCTCTCTCTCTCTCTCTCTCTCTCTCTCTCTCTCTCTCTCTCTCTCTCTCTCTCTCTCTCTCTCTCTCTCTTTCGCATTCCTCTTTTCATCCTAGCCTCGTCCTTGTCACATTCCACTTCGGTTCGGTGGCGTCTGCTTCGGGCCGCGAGATTTGCACAGTGTGACGAGAGAGAGAGAGAGAGAGAGAGAGAGAGAGAGAGAGAGAGAGAGAGAGAGAGAGAGAGAGAGAGAGAGAGAGAGAGAGAGAGAGAGAGAGGAGAGAGAGAGAGAGAGAGAGAGAGAGAAGAGGGATGAGGTGACCTTGAAGGGGTATGTGTAGGGTCACCTTAGGGAGAGAAAGAGAGAGAGAGATAGAGAAAGAGAGAGAGAAAAAAAAAGAGCGAGAATTAGAGAGAGAGTCCATCTGACCACCAATATCACGTGACTTATTCCTCCTGCATCAAGCCAAACATTATATCCTAAACCCTAGGAGTCCTTTGTAGGATGCTCATAGGATCTAGCAAGGATGAGGACTGACTGAGAGGGTGAGAATGATAGTAGAGAAGGAAAATGTGAAGTGTAAGGAGCGAGGGAAAATAATGAGAGTGAGAAAGGAAGTGATGAATGGGAA
The DNA here is from genome assembly GCA_029783475.1 of Metacarcinus magister. Classification (NCBI taxonomy): domain Eukaryota; kingdom Metazoa; phylum Arthropoda; class Malacostraca; order Decapoda; family Cancridae; genus Metacarcinus; species Metacarcinus magister. Next base: position 6,362,069 of record JAPQNM010000006.1, on the reverse strand, counting down.
CAGCTAAGGAGAGAGTGAAATAAGAGGAGTTTAAGAAGAATGATGAATGGAGGAGAAAGAAGAGGAAGGTGACAAATGGGAGGTAAAGAGGAGAAGGAGAGTGATGAATAGAAGAAGAGAAGAATGAGGAGCAGGAGGGTAAATAGAGAGAAGGAAGAGAGATAATGGGAGAGAGAGAAAAAGTCCTTCTTCTTCTTCTTCTTCTTCTTTTTCTTCTTCTTCTTCTTGCAGATCCTATGGGAACACACGCACACACACACACACACACACACACACACACACACCACACACACACACACACACACGTCTTGAATGTTTGGTTGTTTG
>JAPQNM010000006.1:6351742-6356742 GCA_029783475.1 Metacarcinus magister | reverse complement strand
TGTTTGTTGGTTGGTTTGTTCGTTTGTGTATGTATGTATGTATGTGTGTGTGTGTGTGTGTGTGTGTCTTCGCAAAGTGGTCGCGGATCTGCAGGTTCAGGTCTGTTCCTCGCTCACTTTGCGCGTACCTGGTTTGATAGGGAATATTTAGGTTAACACGCGTATACCGGAGTAGCCGAGCCCGCCCCCACCCCCATCCCCACCCCCAACCCCCACCACGCCAGCCACACTGCGGAGGGCGGCTGTGGTGGGGGCGGCGAGGGTGGTGGTGCGCTGAGGTGGAGGCAGAGGCGGCGTTCGCGTGGGTCAAGACAAGCTTCGACATTATTTATACATTTTTCTATCTATTTTCTTGTTAACGTTAAGTGTGAAGATGTGTGTTTTTCCCCGTGGCGAGATTCGTTCACCTTTGTATATAACACGAGTAAAGGTGTGTGTGTGTGTGTGTGTGTGTGTGTGTGTGTGTGTGTGTGTGTGTGTGTGTGTGTGTGTGTGTGTGTGTGTGTGTGTGTATGTGTGTGTGACTCTTAATTGCACCTACTACCATGGCGCAGTTTTCACACCTCACCCTCACCTGTACGACCCCCCAAAAACACTTTACTCCTCCTGTTCTTTCTCATGGTGGCATCCTCCTCCTCCTCCTCCTCCTCCTCTTCCTCGGTGGTGTGTTAGTTGTCTTACTCTGGCAAGTCCCCCGTCGCCATGTCAAACTAATATTCATGGTAATTATCTCCCCTTTACCTGGCCTTACCTTGGCCATGTGTGTCCCTCCTACCATGCTTGTTCCCAGTCGTTGTGTAAATTCATGGTCGTCATGGCAACGGGGACTCCAGACCACACCCTCCCTCCCCCTCTCTCCCACTCCACTCCACTCCACTCCACTCCACTCCACTCCACCTCACCCCACCCCACCCCACCCGCTCACATTTTGTAAGATACTCGGTCCCAGGGCCTACTAAATATACACTTGTTCTTAACTCCGATGTTTGACTTTCCTTGCAACTGTGTGTGTATGTGTGTTGTGCTGATAATGAGAGAGAGAGAGAGAGAGAGAGAGAGAGAGAGAGAGAGAGAGAGAGAGAGAGAGAGAGAGAGAGAGAGAGAGAGAGAGAGAGAGAGAGAGAGAGAGAGATACTATTAATGAAAGCAATAAAACAAAAAGCTAGAAATAAACAGAGACAAAGAAAAAGCAGTCGACCCAACCACAAATACCCAAACCCACACACACACACACACACACACACACACACACACACACACACACACACACACACACACACACAATAATAAAAAGAGAAAAAAAGAAGCCCACCACAAACAAGCCTTTTAATCCCCAATCAAACCGAGAAACAACCACTAACACGGACAGAACAAGCACACAGCCACACAACCAACTATGGAACTGACTCCAGGGGCGGCTAAAGAAATGCAAGGCAGGCGAGTAATCAAAAGCAGGACCTCAGGTAAGACGGAGGAGGAGGAGGAGGAGGAGGAGGAAGACCAGAAGGAAGAAGAAGAAGAAGAAGGAGAAGAAGGAGGAGGAGGAGAGAAAAGAGGAGGAAGGTGCAGCAGCTACGCCACTACAACCACCACCACACACTAGCTTCACCTGCCACAGATTCCAGAGGCATCCACAACCTCGCTACTCACCACATTGTTTTGGACGAGGGCCGGCGGCGTGGTGGTGGTGGCGGTGGTGGTGGTGGTGGTGGTGAGGCTCATTATCCTACATTACCAGGTGAGTTGGGAACGTTAGGTGGCTTGTGTGTGTGTGTGTGTGTTGTGTGTGGTGTGTGTGTGTGTGTGGCGTATGACCTGTTTCATGCAAAGGTCGGCTGGAAAAGTAGTAGTAGTAGTAGTAGTAGTGGTAGCAGAAGTAGTAGTAGTAGTAATTGTAGGAGTAGTAGTAGTAGTAGTAGTAGTAATAGTAGTAGTAGTAGTAGTAGTAGTAGTAGTAGTAGTAGTATAGTAGTAGTAGTAGTAGTAGTAGTAGTAGTAGTAATAGTAGTGGTCTGAGCCTCTTCTTCTCTGGACCACAACGGGCGTGATAATTATATATACATTGTTATTTACGATAGAAGCGCTCTATTAAGACCATCAATCACAATTATTGCCGTGATTAGGTGGACGGTGGCCATTATTAGACTTCCACGGACCTCGCCCTAACCCGCCCCGCTTCGCCCCGCCCCGCCCCGTCTCGCCAAGCCCCGCCCGGCCCCGACCCGCCCCGATCCGAGCCGAGCCGAGCCGAGCCGCCCTCACCGCTCGAACTAATTTTCAAAACACTTAAACTTTTACTAGTCGTTTCGTTTTTGTTTTCGTGTACAAAGTCTTCCTGCGCAGATATGACTTGGAGGAAGCTTGTAGAAGAAGAAAGAAAGAAAGTAGGAGAAGGAAGAAGAGGAGGAGGAGGAGGAGGAGGAGGAAGAAGATGAGGAAGAAGAGGAGAAGGTGGAGGTGGAGGTTAAAGTCAGTAGGTCGCTGTTAGTCCCGCATTGCTTCTTCTGACGTCATAGATCTGGGTAGTGCAGTAGTCTGGGCACGTACACACACACACACACACACACACACGCTTGACACCGTTGGTTACTTTGATGCAATTTCCGATAAATCACGACTAATGTACAGCAAATGAGCGACGAGGGCACGTCTAGCGTTTGTACGAGAGAGAGAGAGAGAGAGAGAGAGAGAGAGAGAGAGAGAGAGAGAGAGAGAGAGAGAGAGAGAGAGTAGAGCGCGCGTGCCCCAGAAAGACAATTGAAAACAAGTACCGATTATTGTTACAAGCGGTGGAGGCAATCTTTAATGTTCTCGTCGGTGACTCATAAGTAAGTAACTGCCTCGAGCGTGTGGATAATAACAAAGCACACACACAACTTGTATTAACCAAGTCTATCTGAATGGTGACGGGGAGGCGAGGCAGGCAGGCAGGCAGGGAAGCAAGGACTGAAGGAGAACTGGGAGGAAGAGATGGAGAGGGAAGGAGGAGGAGGAGGAGGAGGAGGAGGAGAGGGCAGCATTTACACAGCAGCCAAGAGAAGGTCCTTAACCAGTGCCCTCAACAGGTGGTCTCGCTTCCTTAAGTTCCCAGTGGCTGCAGCTCAGGTTTTTTTCTTCTCTCCTCGGTAACCAATACAAGAGTGTCCCGCTGTGTCCCGGCCTGCGAGGAAGATTAGTTTGAATGCGAGAGAGTTTATATTGGACGCCACTCTTCTTATGTCCATTAGCGGGGAGTGAAAATATTATAAGGTTGATAATATTAATCTAAACATGCGGAGTCTGGTACAAACATTAAGAGAGAGAGAGAAAAAAGAGAGAGAGAGAAAGAGAGAGAGAGAGAGAGAGAGAGAGAGGGGAAGAAGAAAAGAGAGGACGAGGCAGCCATGCTTACATTTAGATCGACAAGCGTAACCACTGCAATCTGGATCAATGGTGGATCGTTACACTTATTCATTATTTGTAATTTTCTTGGGCGCGTGTGTGTGAGTGATGTACGGCGAGAGTCTGACATCCTCGACCGCACTGGGGGGGGTGTTTTGTGGCCGTTGTGTGTGTGTGTGTGTGTGTGTGTGTGTGTGTGTGTGTTGACAGCAGCAGGTTTAGCATGCATAGCTTATTAAACTTTACAACCAGCCCAGTACCCGCCGCACGTGTGTATAAACAAACATGCTATTGACTTGGGATTCTGCACCAGCCAGCCACACACAGCATACATAGGTTTTCTCTCCTTTTTTTAGTCTGTGCTGCCTTGTGTCGCATCGCAAGCCCGTTTTCTACTCCTCCCTTGTTCCCTGTTGAATGAGACACGTGTCGGTGCTTCAGAGACTCGTCGAAGCAGCGGTTCAGTAAATCATCCCAGTCAGTGTACGTACGAGAGGCCAGAGAGTGAGGACGTGCCGGCTGCCGCGTGTGTGGAGCGGGAGTGACGTGTAGGAGGCGTGGCGGAGGCGTGTGAAGGGCGTGGCGGCGCGTGGGGAGTCCTTTGTGAGCCTGGAACCTGCTGGTGAGGAAAGGTGAGCCACAAGTTCTTTCAAATCGGACTGATCACCGTTTTGGTCTCAGCCACTTAAGGTTAGCGAGGAGGATCTGCATGTCAGCGGGTATGGTGGGGGGTGGGAGGGTGTCTTGTTCTCCCCCCACCCACGCCCTAGTCTCCTCCTCCTCTCCTCTTCCCCCTCCTCCTCTTCTAAGGTACAGTACACATCTCTCCTCCCCATCAGGTGCTTTGTCTCATTCTTTCTTTATCTCTCCTGCTTCTCGCCGGACTGCCTCGCCTAATTAAGTCTTTGGTTAATTTATCATCGCAGTGAGCAAAGGAAGGGTCGTCCGCGCCGCCAGCCTCGTTTGTTTTGAATTGTAGTTAAGTTTTCCGCAGCTGCATGTTATTTTAGAAGGAATGAATTAGGGTGTTTTGTCTTTATCTTCTTATATTTGGGTGGTGGTGGTTGTTGTTTTAGTATCACTTCTCTCCTTTTTTTTTTCTTTTCTCTCTCTCTCTCTCTCTCTCTCTCTCTCTCTCTCTCTCTCTCTCTCTCTCTCTCTCTCTCTCTCTCTCTCTCTCTCGCTCGCTCTCTCTCATCGCTGGCATTCCTTGTATGTACTGCAACATTACGCATTCATGTCATCTTCGTTCTTCTCATTTCCTGAATTAATGCCACGTGTACGTATGTATGTATGCTAAGTTTTTCATGCGGTTCTTTTTGTTGACTTACATTAATTTTATGACGGGTTCGTTCTCCTCCTCCTCCTCCTCCTCCTCCTCCTCCTCCTCCTCCTCCTCCTCCTCCTCCTCCTCCTCCTCCTTCATATTTCAAGTACAAAATGCACGATCGGTACTTCTTTTTCAGTTTCTTCTTCCTCCATTTCTCATCATTATCCTCCTCCTCCTCCTCCTCCTTTTTAACCTCAACCACACCTGTCACACACCTGTCCTTCTATCACCCTCAACTCCACTCCCCCCCCTTAAGGTGCAGCGTGTCTCACCCTTCATCGGGAGTGTC
>JAPQNM010000006.1:6341742-6346742 GCA_029783475.1 Metacarcinus magister | reverse complement strand
AAGTTCCGATCAGAAGTCATATATGGACACACGCACACACACACACACACACACACACACACACACACACACACACACACACACACACACACACACACACACACACACACACACACACAATGTACCCCAACCACCTTTCCTACTTAACATATTTTTTTGCTCATAGGAACCACGCCACAGAAAGAGAGAGAGAGAGAGAGAGAGAGAGAGAGAGAGAGAGAGAGAGAGAGAGAGAGAGAGAGAGAGAGAGAGAGAGAGAGAGAGAGAGAGAGAGAGAGAGAGAAAAAAAAAGTTGAATTAATTACTGTTACTGCAAATTGATGTGTGTGTGTGTGTGTGTGTGTGTGTGTGTGTGTGTGTGTGTGTGTGTGTGCGTGCTTATATATATATATATATATATATATATATATATATATATATATATATATATATATATATGCGTGTGTGTGTGTGTGTGTGTGGTAGCAAGAGTTACCAAGTATGCTCTTTTTCCTCTCTTTTTGGGATGTAATTTATGTGTGTGTGTGTGTGTGTGTGTGTGTGTGTGTGTGTGTGTGTGTGCCTCAGGGAAGAGCCTTAGTAATTATATGTTAAGTCCTCTCTCTCTCTCTCTCTCTCTCTCTCTCTCTCTCTCTCTCTCTCTCTCTCTCTCTCTCTCTCTCTCTCTCTCTCTCTCTCTCTCTCTCTCTCTCTCTCTCTTTCTTTCTCTCTCTCTCTCACTCTCTCTATCTCTCTCCTTATCTCTCCTTATCTCTCCTTATCTCTCTCTCTCTCTCTCTCTCTCTCTCTCTCTCTCTCTCTCTCTCTCTCTCTCTCTCTCCTTATCTCTCCTTATCTCTCCTTATCTCTCTCTCAATTTATTTGTCTTTCTCTCTCTCTCTCTCTCTCTCTCTCTCTCTCTCTCTCTCTCTCTCTCTCTCTCTCTCTCTCTCTCTCTCTCTCTCTCTCTCTCTCTCTCTCTCTCTCTCTCTCTCTCTCTCTCTCTCTCTGTCTTGTAGGATAAAAATCAACATTCATCTGCCTTAACACATGGTCATCTTGCGTCATCCCCACACACACACACACACACACACACACACACACACACACACACACACACACACACACACACACACACACACACACACACACACTACAACGACTACCACTGCCACTACTACTACTACTACTACTACTACTACTACAAGTCATCTTAGTGAGTCAGCTGGTAAGAGAATATTAAGGTAAAAATAGGGGAAGGGAAGGAAAGGGAAGGGAAGAGTGGTTAGAGCAAGAAATTACCATATGAGGAGGAGGCTGTGTGTGAGAGAGAGAGAGAGAGAGAGAGAGAGAGAGAGAGAGAGAGAGAGAGAGAGAGAGAGAGAGAGAGAGAGAGAGAGAGAGAGAGAGAGAGAGAGAGAGAGAATAAAATAATATAACCCCCGTACACATATATATATACACTTCCATCCCTCCACCTTCTCTCCTTCCTACCCTCATTCCTCCCTCCTTCCCTCCCTTCCCTCCCTCCCTCCCTGTCAGTGCCTTGAGGGTGTGAATGATAGAGTCGAGGAATGGAAGAAAAAGTAGGGCGAATATAGCCTCTAAGCGTGTCTACTGCTCTTGTCCTATCTTCTCCTACGTAATGAGGTGGAAGAAGAGGAGGAGGAGGAGGAGGAGTAGGAGGAGGAGGAGGAGGGGGGAAAGCTGACGGAGGCGCTGAAGTGGTGATAAAGAAGGAACTGTGGGGTTATTTCATGGTGTGTGTGTGTGTGTGTGTGTGTGTGTGTGTGTGTGTGTGTGTGTGTGTGTGTGTGTGTGTGTGTGTGTGTGTGTGTGTGTGTGTGACAGTGGCAGGGACGCGATGATATTTGAGAAAAGTAGGGAGTAGAGACGGATGGGATGGGGATGGGACGAAGATGGGATGGAGATGGGTAGGGGAAGGGGAGGGAAAGTGGGCTGGAAGGGGAGGGAAGTATGGTAAAATCTTGGACTTGTCTTCTTCTACAAGTGGAGTGATTTTCATAGCTTCCCTGAGGCGGTGGTGTGTGTGTGTGTGTGTGTGTGTGCGTGTGTGTGTGCGTGTGCGTGTGTGTAAAGGGAGACAGAGGTGGGAAGAAGCAACAAAGATGCATAAATTGATCGTGAGACTTTTTTTTTTCTCTCTCTCTCTCTCTCTCTCTCTCTCTCTCTCTCTCTCTCTCTCTCTCTCTCTCTCTCTCTCTCTCTCTCTCTCTCTCTCTCTCTCTCTCTCTCTCTCTCTCTCTCTCTCTCTCTCTCTTTCTGTCTGATGATCAGTATTTACTGTCCTTTTGAAATTAACCTGATGTGTGTGTGTGTGTGTGTGTGTGTGTGTGTGTGTGTGTGTGTGTGTGTGTGTGTGTGTGTGTGTGTGTGTGTGTGTGTGTGTGAATGCCTGTGCGTGTCCTAGAATGTTTGTAATGTAATTATTTCCTCCCACTCTCTCTCTCTCTCTCTCTCTCTCTCTCTCTCTCTCTCTCTCTCTCTCTCTCTCTCTCTCTCTCTCTCTCTCTCTCTCTCTCTCTCTCTCTCTCTCTCTCTCTCTCTCTCTCTCTCTCTCTCTCTCTCTCCAAGGATGACATCTTAATAAATGTCATCAATTTTTCTCGTCTTCCCCTTCTTGCTGATCCTTTTTATTCCTTGTATTTGTCTTTCCTGTCTTTAATATCGATTCCGTGCCGTGTCTTAAATACAAAGGAGCCTCAGGGTACACACACACACACACACACACACACACACACACACACACACACACACACACACACACACACACACACACACACACACACACAGTCACACACACACACACACATGCACAGTCACACACACCCACACAGTCACACACACAGTTACACACACACATGATCCCCTCTGCCTTTTTTTTTTCTCTCTCTCTCTCTCTCTCTCTCTCTCTCTCTCTCTCTCTCTCTCTCTCTCTCTCTCTCTCTCTCTCTCTCTCTCTCTCGCTCGCTTGCTTTCTCTTGGGACATTTAACTCCCTGTGGTCACGTACAGGTGCACTCAAAGCCCGTAGGGGGAGGGACGGGGGGGGAGGGAGGAGAGATGGAGGGAGAGACGGAGAGACGGAGGGAGAGATTGTATGTCTCCCTCCATTGATGCCTGAGGGAGATACGGGATGTGGGGATGGAGGGGATGTGGTGAGGGGAGGAGAGGGGGTGAGAGAAGGGGGAGGAGGTAGGGTATAGTACAAGGGGAGGAGGCAGTAGGGGTAGGGGGCAGGAGGGGGCTGGGGGTAGGGGGCAGGGGGCACTGGGCAAGGGGGCATGGGGCAAGGGGGGCAGGGGGGGCAAGGGGGTCGTAATCCTGACCGGCACTGATGTTTGTAATTTAGTTCCAGCCACAGCTCCTGACCAGGCCTGTTAGAGAGAGAGAGAGAGAGAGAGAGAGAGAGAGAGAGAGAGAGAGAGAGAGAGAGAGAGAGAGAGAGAGAGACAGAGAGAGAGAGAGAGAGAGAGAGAGAGAGAACACATATATAACAAAAGCATAACACCGCTAACTTATATGCTAACCCTTAAACACCTAATTACGCCTTGAAATGATAGATAGAAAGACAGAAGGCTTCTCCTCACCCACCCAACCCACCCACCTACCTACCTATCTACCTACCTACCTACCTACCTACCTACCTATCTACCTACCTATCTACTTACCTTCTTCCCCCCGTCACGTACTACTAAGAACTTCTAAAAAAAACAAGGAGAAGAAAACTCAACGTGTTCCTACTTTTTAAAATGACCAGCACGAAAATTTTTACAGTTAAAATCGAGGAAAATGATGATGAGGAATTTGATTAACGATGTGTAGAGCTGTGTGACACGTCTAGATAAATGTGGTTAAACTCCAAGAAAAACAACAATGTCTGGAATCTGTCAAGCGTCTACCCAAAACAAAAACAAAAAAAAGAAGACTATCGACTTTGAGGCTGAAATTACACTAGTATTAGATGGTTTTAAATGTGCTATTAATCGAAGGGTTCAAATAATATGCAAGTTTGTGGTGCATCGTTTTCTTGCGCTTGACGTTATGAGTTTGTTTTGCAGGAAGATAATTGCAATGTAGGAGTGATACTTTTTTCTTTTTTCTTTCTTCTTTCTTCTTACCTGTGTTCGTGTTGCGGACTTTACCTGTGATTGCCTTGCCTTGCCTTGCCTTGCCTTGCCTTGCCTTGCCTTGCCATCACTTATCATTACGAGTCCCTGTTGAGCTGCGTGTTGCTTCTCCTCATTGGTATTTCAGGAATGTGTTAAGAAATCTTGCGAACCTTTAGGCATGAAGTCGTTTCCCGTTTTCTTTGTTTTGCGTTTTTTTTTTTGTATGGGGAGCTTTTGCATTTTAGTGGTTTGAAATTTTATTGTTGCTGGAGAACTGGATTTCATGATATGTTTTACTTGTTCGTCTTCTTCTTGTGATTTATCTTTGTTTTTTATGTAACGAGGAAGGAAAATGGGAAGCTTATCAATTATATCCTTATTTGGGTTCTTTTATTTGGGTTCTTTTATCATCATTATTGTTTATTATTATCCTTAGATCTTTTTCAACTTTATACAATACATACATTTTTTTTTATTCTTTAATAGTCTATAAGCTATAAATGCATTACTTTCCTCATATTTTCAAAGTTTATGGGTTTCTGTAAGTTTACCATTCCTTATTACACACTTTTCTTTTTTTAACGACCATCAGCATTAATCTCACCGCATAGTTTCGGTGTATACTTACCTACTTTCTGACGAGGTGGACGGTGCTCTCGACGTAAATCATTAGCAAAGGTTGTGAAAAGAGTGGGTCGTAAACTCCCCCTTGCGGCCCACTGCCAGACGAACACCGCCACATTCATTGCGTGGCGCTGCTTTCGATTACGAGAATGTGTACAGCAGCTGTGGAGGCCGTGGAGAACAGGGAAGAAGACAGTTACACCAAGGAGGAGGAGGAGGAGGAGGAAGACGAAGAAGATGAAGAAAAGGAAAACAAGAATGAGAA
>JAPQNM010000006.1:6336742-6339242 GCA_029783475.1 Metacarcinus magister | reverse complement strand
GGGGGATTGGGAGAGGAGGAGGAAAGGAGAGAAAGGGGAGGGAGACAAGGAAGGACGAGCTAGGATAAGATATGAGTGTGTGTGTGTGTGTGTGTGTGTGTGTGTGTGTGTGTGTGTGCGTGTGTGCGTGTGCGTGTGTGTGACCGTGCCACTGCCCACGCCCCTCGCCTGTAAGAACCGCGTGGTCAACTGGCAGGAGGTAAGAAGGGAGGGAGGGAGAGAGAGAGGAAAGGAGGTAAGGTAAGGCTGGAGGAAAATAGATAAGGAGGGAGAGAAGAATGGAGAGAAGGAGGAAACATTTCTTATTGACCACCACTATGCTTATTATTTCCTAACCACCCTGTAACGAACAACACATATTTTGTCAACGGATTTGGGTAATTTTATTGTATACCTTGTTTTTTTCCTTCTCTCAATTGATAATTAAAAAATGGTAGATGCTATAATAGTTAACTTAGAATATCTGTTTGAGCGCTTGCACAAATATAATCTTAACAACCTGACTACCTGACTCACTCACTCACTCACTCATTCAACTGATTGTCTTAACTAAGGGGACTTGTTTACATACAGTTGGCACGCCTGCAAAAAAAGTAAAGAAGTTTTACCTCCGTACTACGAATGTCAATTATTTTTTCCTCTCCAACTTTTTTCAGTGGTGTTATCTTGAACATTAAACAAAGACCTGTATTCACTAAGTCTAGCTAGCTACAACCTACTCGGGGAGACTCCAAAAAACAAAAGACACTGCCATTACGAGATAACATTCTGGGAGGACACGCAATTATCAATGAACTACAACACTGCTCTTTATCTGCACCAAATTAACTCATAAAAACTTGAACAGTGAAGTGATAAAGTATATATTGTCTAAAACTGTCAAATATGAGTTGTATTTAGGATTAAATATAATGTTTTAATTTTATACTACTCTTTTTTTTATATTGAGTGGACGAGCGAGCCACACTTCAGATGTTTTGCCAATAAGTTTTAGTGATGAGAGACTGTCTGTTTGCTTTACTTCTTGTGGCTTCTTCTCCTTATCGCTGCTCCACTAATTAAAAATAATGTTGCACCACTAATTAGCGAGGAAATTGACTATATTTGTAGAAAGCCTTGGAGTCGCTGATGCTTTTTAGGTAATTGGGTTGTGAATGAGGAATGAGGAAGGAGATGATGATGATGAGGAGGAGGGAAGATGAGATGTGAAATGATGGTGATTTTTTTTTCAGTAAACATATGTATGGGAATTTTTGGTATAGCTTTTGACTGATTTCTTTGGAAGGGTATGAGAAGGAAGGGAGAGAGAGAGGGGAGATAAGGGGAGGGGATGGGGGAGAGAGAGGAGAGGGGAGAGGAGGGGAGTTTAGTTGTGTTGTTCGACTTGATACTAAAAACAAGTGACTGATTCTAAAACAAGTGACTGGCCGCAGGGGAGACAGACCAATTTTGTAACCACTCACTAGCACCAGGTTTATGAGGCGGGGATGAGGGTGGGTGGGGACGGGTACTAGGAGGAAGAGGAGGAGGAGGAGGAGGAGGAGGAGGAGGAGTAGGAGTTGTTGTAAGGAGTAGCAGGGGAGGAGGTAGAGGAAGGGGGTGTAAGGAGTAATTATAAGATGTAATTACATGTTAGTGTATGTACTAATTTTCATGAGATTGAGAGGTGCCAAAATGTTCACAAAATTACTAAGAAACCCAACCCTCTAAGAATTTTTGCCATGATGCTGTTGTTTTTCTTTTAATAATTCGAAAGAAAAATATATTATGCTTTTATAAGAAACGTATAGGATGGTAGAAAAAAAAAAGCAGGACACCTCTTTTTTTTTAATATTTTTAGCTATAGTAAAATAGAATTGGAATGTAAGTAAAGTGAGAAAACTACATTATTGTATTTACACAAGGATATATTATAATAAAAAGTGACGACAAACAGCATCATATCGAAGGTAATCAAGCATAATAAAGTTGTTTCCATGTTGCTGTCGTTACTGTTGTCGATGCTGCTAACTTAAACAAAAAACAGACCCGAGGCTAAAAAAAAAGGTGAAGACGTTTGATATCCAGACGCACTAATTGTCTACACTGATGCCTCACTGGATGCCTCACACAACTGGGTGAAGCTACTGCTGCCGGGGAAGAAAAGTAATAATGATAATAATTGATATAACTAAAGAGAGAAAGAGAGAGGGAGAGAAAGAGAGAGAGAGAGAGAGAGAGGGAAAAAAATGGACAGCAAACTTGTTGAGCTTTGAGACACTAATAGAAAGATACGGCGTGTTAATAATAATAATGCAATCTTGACATGAAGCTTCCTATCAGTGGTGGTGGTGGTGGTGGTGTGGGTAGTGGTGGTGGTGGTGGTGGTGGTGGTGGTGGAGCTTGTGGTAATTTTTTTCCTTTTATTATTGTACTACATGGTGTTGGCTTTCTGCTAGGATGATGACGCGTTCTTGTGGAGGTGTGAAAGATTATGGAGTGGTGGAGTGATGGTGGTGGT
>JAPQNM010000006.1:6331742-6334242 GCA_029783475.1 Metacarcinus magister | reverse complement strand
CTCTCTCTCTCTCTCTCTCTCTCTCTCTCTCTCTCTCTCTCTCTCTCTCTCTCTCTCTCATAACAATATCCTGTAGCGTTAGATAACCTATCATCATTTGTCTCTTATGTATCTCACTCCCTCCCTCTTTTTCCTCCATCCCTCCATCCCTTGTTTTTTTTTTCCCTCCGACCCTCTGGTAAAAAATAATAATACCTAAGAATAATTACGCATCTTATCTCTCTCAGGTCTGTGATGGGAAGATAAGAACCTCATGTGTAGCGTGGGTGTGCTGTGAGTGTACTGTGAGTGTAGTGTGTGGGTGTGGGTGTGGGTGGGTGTGTGTGGGTGTGGATGTGTGGGTGGTTTTGTTGTGGTTAAGTGGTTAGTTAGCCCGTGGGAAAGGCTGAGGCTGATGCTGATGATGATGATGATGATGTGGTTGACTGTGGTAGAGATATTACATGGATTACTTAGGATTACATAGAGAGAGATAGATAAATAGATAGATACATAGATAGAAAGGATAGAGAGAGAGAGAGAGAGAGAGAGAGAGAGAGAGAGAGAGAGAGAGAGAGAGAGAGAGAGAGAGAGAGAGAGAGAGAGAGAGAGAGGGTCAGGGTAACATTCATCACAATTTCTCGCTCTGGCAAATAAATACCTCTGTTCTCTCTCTCCTTTCCTCCCTCCTTTCCTCCATCCCTCCATCTGTCTATCTGTCTACCTCCAACTCTTCACTCCTCCCTTCAGGATAAGGCATGTGGGAGGGACTGGAGGGAGGAAGGGAGAGAAGGAGGGAGGGAAGGAGAGAAGAAGAGAAGGAGGGAGAGAAGAGATAATGGTGATGGAGAGGGTGTGAGAGGATGAGGCATATGAAGAGGAGGAGGAGGAGGAGGAAGAGGAGGAGGAGGAGGAGGAAGGACGGCAAAAGGGAGAGCATTTTAAAAGAATGAATAGTAATGAGAGAGAGAGAGAGAGAGAGAGAGAGAGAGAGAGAGAGAGAGAGAGAGAGAGAGAGAGAGAGAGAGAGAGAGGAGAGAGAGAGAGAGAGAGAGAGAGAGAGAGAGAGAGAGAGAGAGAGAGAGAGAGAGAGAGAGAGAGAGAGAGAGAGAGAGAGAGAGAGAAGAGAGAGAGAGAGAGAGAGAGAGAGAGAGAGATGGACTGTATCGGGCGGGGTCGCTTTGGGGTCTTTTGGGTGTCCTTGACCATGGGCTGGGGGCGAGGAGGAATGAGGAGAAAGAGAGGAAAGAGAGAGAGAGAGAGAGAAGGAGGGAAGCACGTGTTATGATGAAGAATAACAGACAGACAGACAGACAGACAGACAGAAGAACAGACAATATACCACCACCACCACCACCACCACCACCACCACTACTACTACTACTACTACTACTACTACTACTACTACTACTACTACTACTACTACTATAACAACATCATCTACCTTATCTCAGGTAATTGTATGTAATTTACCTAATACCTGGCCTATCCTATCCCCCCTTTTCCTCCCTCCCTTCCTTCCTCCCTCCCATTCCTCTCTCTCCTCTCTCATAATTTCTTCCTTTCCTTCTCTCTTCCTTGTGCTCCCAGTCTCATAACTTTCCCTCTCCTCCTCCTCCTCCTCCTCCTCCTCCTCCTCCTCCTCCTCCTCCTCTCCCTTCCCTTTCATTATTCCTTCCCTTTCATTCTCATCATCTTCCCCATTCCCCCCATTGGCTCCTCCTTCTTCTCCTCCTCTTCCTCCTCCTCCTCCTCCTCCTACAGCGATTTACTTCCATCTTAGCCAAGGAATAATGAGCTCCTCCCCAGTGATTTTTTTTTCTCTCTCTCTCTCCTCTCTCTCCTCTCTCTCTCTCTCTCTCTCTCTCTCTTCTCTCTCTCTCTCTCTCTCTCTCTCTCTCTCTCTTTCTCTCTCTCTCTCTCTCCTCTCTCTCTCTCCTCTCTCTCTCTCTCTCTCTCCTCTCTCTCTCTCTCTCTCTCTCTCTCTCTCTCTCTCTCTCTCTCTCTCTCTCCAAAAATTGAAAGAAAAAAATAAACAATGCAAATTTGCTGACCTCACCTTTGGACTCGCCTCACCTGTTTCTTAATTAGGAGAGAGAGAGAGAGAGAGAGAGAGAGAGAGAGAGAGAGAGAGAGAGAGAGAGAGAGAGAGAGAGAGAGAGAGAGAGAGAGAGAGAGAGAGATAAGAAAATCTAATAAGATTGAAGAAAACAAACAAACAATTATAAACTCTCTCTCTCTCTCTCTCTCTCTCTCTCTCTCTCTCTCTCTCTCTCTCTCTCTCTCTCTCTCTCTCTCGTTATCTAAGCTCAAGGATGCAAGAATCATGCAATTCACCCCCGATCACCTGACTTTATGTACCATTGCACTGCACTATTGCACTCACCAGTCGAGTTACACTTTACAACGGCGCTTGGCAGAGGAAACTTGCAGGATTTAAGTTCACAAGTTCACATCAGCGTCTTGTTGGCCAAGTATCAGTTGCTTATAAAGTGATATTCTGAATTTATTGAAGTGTTAT
>JAPQNM010000006.1:6299242-6329242 GCA_029783475.1 Metacarcinus magister | reverse complement strand
GTCAAAACCTGCGTTACTTCCCCTCAGGAGCAGCATGCCGCAAGGTGAAACTCTGGAAGGATGACCTAGAGGCGTAGACAAGGAGGGCGTGGAAGGGGCGTGGGGGTAGGGGGGGCGGAGGAGCAGGATCGAGGCGTGGTAGGTGGCTCGGGTTGTCTCAGTGGCGTTGATAACTTGTATAATTCAAGTTGGATCCTCTTTCCTGCCGCGGAACAGTTAATAAGGTTGTTGTGGTGAGCCGCTGAGGCCACAGGTCACAGGTCTGGTGGTTTCACGGAGCCCCCTCCTCTCTCTTGCTCTCTCTGCTACTAGGAATTAGGTTGGGATGGCTCGAATATCTCGTGTAGGTCGTGTGTGTATGTGGTGGTAGGATGGGGCGTGTCGTTAGAAAGAGACACTATTTAAGCCGTGAAGTTCCTCTCTTATCTCTCTCTAAAGAAAACAAAAAGTAATGAAGAAAAAAATAATTAAGGATTAATCTTGTTCTGTTCCCTTCTTTAGTTACTCATTAATTTCTTCACTTTAATGTGCTCATCAACGTATCACTTTCCTTCCATTAACTCTTGGTCCAGCGTGGCATCGATACACCTGTTTGGTGGGAACTGCGATGTGGGTCAGCTGAGTGTGGGCGAGGTTAGGGTCAGGTGTGGGCGGGTTGGCTGGAAGGACGAGGAAGAGTTGCAGGAAGAGGAACAAGAGTGCAGGAAAAGGAAGAAGTAGAAAGACAACAATAGAAAATAGAAGTGCAAAGGACACATATTTCTCCTCCTTAATCCTTATCATCTACTCTCTCCCATCCACTCTGCTCCACAATCCACCCTTCACAGCCCATGCCTTCCACCTGTCAACGCCGCCTGCGGGCCCCAAGATGTGGAGGCACCCTGGGGCACGCTGAACCATTAATCTCAGAGCGAGCAACGGGGAGCGCACAACCCCTCCCCCCATAATCATAATCAGTACTGCATTGATCCTGGGAAGAAAGAAAAGAAAGAAGCATCCATATTCGGGAGGGCCTCAGGGTACTCACACGCCGGCGCAGCTGGGGGTGTTACCGAGGCGGGGCGGGGCGGGGCTGGGCGGGGCGGGAAGTGGATAGGCGAAGTGAGGTGATGAAGAGTACGATTGGAAACTAAGACACTGTTTTTTCTGGCCATGATCAGCTTTCCAGGTGTTTCGAAGTTTGCTCGTTGGGTTGATTAGGAGTCAGGTGTATGTATGGTACAGGTGTATGTATGGTACAGGTGAACAGCGTCAAGGTATAGGTGTAGGATGTGTAGGACGTGGGTGGCATGGGCACGATATCGTGGTATTAGGGATAGGTATGATAAATGTGTAGGATGATTAGACATGAATATGAATAAGAGGAATGAATCAGATTACCTCCCTCTATCATCCTGTTTTTCCCCCTATTCCTTTGTCGCTCTGCCTCCCTCCTCCTATCTCCCTTCCATCTCCACATCACACTCCTGGGTGCAACACTAACACCTCTTACTGGCACACACTTTAGTCTCCCATTGGTACTAGCAGAGAAAACCAAGTCATATCAAGGACTAAGAGGAGTGACTGATCCAAAAAAATGTTAAGGTTTTTATACATAAGATTTGTGACTTGCCTCATCTTGACCACCCGATATATAACTATGTAAATACGCATTGTTTTATGTATTGGCCTACATAACATTTAATAGGCTTATGCAGGAAGAGATTAAAAAAAAACTGATTCAAAACACTTTATTTCAGTCAAGAAAATGTCATCATCAAGTCCGTGAGATGTGATGGAATTGGAACACACGCACATTGGATGCTGTTCCTTGATGCTGGACACATTTGCTGCTATGACTCCCGAGGTTGGTACACTGCATAAAAGAAAAACTAATTAGCTTGATTATATCAAATACTCAGAGCTGCTTTTGTCAGTCTACATCGTTTTGTTTATAGTTTACTTCTTCTTAGAGAGGCTGTGGTGAGTCTTGACTGTGGTTTGTAAAAATCCTGGGTGTCAGGGGGAAAGACAGGGGGATTAAATGGAAGGGAAAAATATAGTTTAGGTAGCTGGATAGATGAAGGTTCTAACCACTCTTGTTCACAGACACAGGTTACAGCCCAGCTCTGCACAGGTTCTGCACCCTTCTCCCAGTACAAGTGGCTTCTTCTTATGGATTAGCTGGACGGCGAGGTTTTCTGCCGTGACGTCGGCAGCGTGTAGCTGGCAAGACAAACCAAAGGGGCAGGCTGGGTCACTCGCTTTCTGCCCTATGATGTCATCAGGTTGCAGCGACTCAGGCCGCAGGGCAACACATGGCTCGACGCCCACAGATACTGAGGTGTACCCTCACACAAAAAGAATTTTCTTACCCTACAGAGTAAAAAATTCTTTCACCTAAACTGGCCTAGCTAAGACATGGTGTGTATGAAGTTAAATGGTGCCTGAGGGAAAGTTATTTTGTAAATGAGTGGAAAACCTCATATTTACATTGAAAAAAAACTCTGGAGGGAAACACTCCTTTGAAAAATGAAGTTTCAAGTCCATATCACAAGCAGCGAGAACTCGCTCAGATGACCCATTCACAACTGTGTTATGTAGTGTGTCTTGACTGTGGTGTGTAAACATCCTGTGGGGGACACCCTGTGGGTCTGTGGTCTGAGACCACAAACCCACAGGGTGTCCCCCACAGGATGTTTACACACCACAGTCAAGACTTTCCACAGCATATATATATATATATATATATATATATATATATATATATATATATATATATATATATATAATATATATATATATATATATATATATATATATATATATATATATATATATATATATATATATATATATAATATATATATATATATATATATATATATATATATATATATATATATATATATAATATATATATATATATATATATATATATATATATATATATATATATATATATATATATATATATATATATATATATATATATATATATATATATATATATATATATATATATATATATATATATAATATATATATATATATATATATATATATATATATATATATATATATATATATATATATATATATATATATATATAATATATATATATATATATATATATATATATATATATATATATATATATATATATATATATATATATATATATATATATATATATATATATATATATATATATATATTTATTCTCTCTCTCTCTCTCTCTCTCTCTCTCTCTCTCTCAGACCCACAGGGTGTCCCCCACAGGATGTTTACACACCACAGTCAAGACTCTCCACAGCCTCGCCTCGTCCTGTTACTGTGAGGCATCTTGACAGTAGGTGCCCTGTTCACACCCTCCTCATCCTCGTCTTTTTTTCCTCACAGGTGGCACCATCACCTGCAGTCGCTTCTTCCCCCATCTTCCATCCTTAGGGGAGAGGGAGAAGCCAGCCGATAGGTCTTGGCTGAGCACAAGACACACACTCCATAATGACCAGGTTGACCAGGAGGAAGTCTCATGCAGGGTGTGGCAGCGGACTTGTGTTTGATGAGCAACTCGCTCCCCTGTTGAACCCTCCAGCAGGTTGTCAGCAGCACTGAAACAATTCTTGAATAAGATTCTCCTGTCTCTCTCAAGAATAAAACTATCTAAGATAAATAACTATAAGAACTAAGCATTTATAAATACTGGCACTGTAATCATATATTTGTAAGACTTTCTATAATAAAACATGAAAAGCAGATTGATTTTCATTACTAAAAAATATCACGTGGTTGGGAAAATGGGGAAGCTAAGGTAGCAGAATGATATAAAATTGGCCTATCAATGATATAAAATTGGCCTATCTATGATGTAAAATCTGTCATCAAGTTCCCACCACTGACTGCATGAAGGGGAAGAAAGAGTTCGTGAAATAAAGGAAGAGAAGGAGAGGGTATGAGCAGAAAATAAATACAAAAAAAATCTAAATTAGTTATCCTCCCTTTACACTACATAAAACATACGAGACAAATAAAAAAAACACGGAGAACAAAGCTATTGAAACCTACTTATCAAAACTACAACTCTGAACATGGATCCACAGTGCTACCAACTCCATAGAGAGTACGCGCTGCACTCCTCAACCAAAATAAAGGCAATGAAACTCTGAAACACACCTTGATGGAGCTAACCCGGTAGTGGGGTGTGAATGTCATTACCAGGTTCTTACTTTCCTGCAACCATTACCACCACTACGGATACTGGATACTTTTGTGTCTATACTCTGCTTTACGAAACCTTTTTATTTAACTGTTATTCTTTACTTGTAATTATAGTTTTCTACATATTAGGTGAAATAACGTTTTAAATCAAATTGAACTGAATATAGTGTCTTAAACTAAATAGAAATTAAAGAAAAATTATCAAAAAGACTATTTCAAATGACTACAGTAAAAGTTCCTAAATCCGAACACTGATAGTATACTAATGACCTCATACCTGCTTATTGAACCCTGAAGAAGCTCCATTCCAAGTCTACATCTCAGGTGAGTGCTATCTGAACAGCAGATGGTTGCCTTGTATGAGACGCGGATGGGCAGATGGCGCGTTGGGCTAAGTACTTTGAGCAGTTGTTCAAGGTTAACCATCCAAGCGGACGGCTTCAAACCACTGAGTTACAGGTAATGGATGTTGATCCACCCATTAACGAAGCTCCACCCTCTATTGATGAAGTCAAAGAGGCTGTGGCAAAGTTGAGGGATGGAAAGGCGGCTGGCATTTGTAACATCAGTGCAGAGTTGCTCAAAGCTGGAGGCGAGGCCATGACCCGTGGGTTGCATGCTGTCTTGACTGCTGTATGGCATTCAGGTACCATTCCTCCTGACTGGAAATGGGGGTCGATCGTCCCTATCTGGAAAGGTAAAGGGGACCGTTAGGATTGCAACAATTACCGCAGGATAACACTGCTCAGCGTACCAGGCAAGGTGCTCGCCCCTCTGCTACTGATAGGAGTTTGCAGTCATTTGCTGAAATATCAGAGACCTGAACAGTCAGGGTTCACACCTGGTAAGTCAACAACTGACCGTATCCTAGCCCCTCGTGTACTGGTGGAACGCCAATGTGAGTTTCGACATGGGATGCTCGCAGCCTATGTCAATCTCAAAAAGGCGTTTGATTCAGTGCATTGCGAGGCACTCTGGGATCTTCTGCGCTTCCGCAGGATTCCTGCAGGGATTATTGGACTACTATCTGACTGAGAGTGATGTGAAGTGTGGGGGGGGTGTGAGGAACTGCACCTGCCTCGTCTTCCCCTAATTAGTGGTTGAACTACCACTCTCGTCTGCCGGCGCTTGTTCACCTTGTTCACCGGCTTCCCCGCCACTACCCCACCCCCTTGTCCAGGGGTAGGGGGGTAGAGAAGAAAGACAAGCCGAGAGGGAGAAAGAGATCAAGCTGGCAGAAATTGCAGCTAAAGGTAAGCCCTCAGTCCTACCATCACATGATCCCGTTTCCAGACCTAGTCTACCACCATACAAGGATGAAGAGGACATTGCCACCTATTTAACTAGGTTTGAGCGTGTGGCCGAGATGCTGGTTTTACCCAGAGATACCTTTGCCATTCGTCTGGGTTGCCTCCTTACTGGTAAAGCTGCCGAACTCTACACGTCCCTTCCGTCATCCACCACTGAGGATTACGAGTTACTGAAGCAAGCCTTGTTAACAGGCTTCAGTAAAACTCCAGATGGCTACCAGGTGGATTTCAGGTCAAACAAGATTAGAGTAGGACAGAACTACCATCAGTTTGTTACCCAGTTATCGAGGATGTTTGATTCTTGGGTTGAGTCTTCCTCTGTGGCCAATGTTTATGCTGATTTAAGGGAGTTTATCATCTTTGACCAATTTTTGTCCTCCTTATCAGCAGAAATACGCCTATTCATCAAGGAAAGAAGGCCTACCAAGCTGAAGGACGCAATACAACTAGCGGATGACTGGGCATCCGCCCACAACGCCTATCCTAAGATCTCTTCCAACAACAACGCTAAGAAAATCTCCCCTCGACTTGCTACTCCACTCCAGCCTCTACCTTCTCCTGGGAGTCAGACTCCCTCAACCGTGACTTGTCACAATTGTGGGGAAGCAGGACATATACGACCACGCTGTCCCAGAAATCCTCGAGCATTCAAGGATGGAACTACTACCACGCCCCCCTATAAGGTTGGATTTTGTTTAGAGGACCATAAAGTGCCTAACTTCTCAGTTACGGGGACTATTAATGGGTCATGGTCTTCCTCTATAATTAGGGATACTGGATGCTCTGGAGTTGTAATTTCTGAGGAAGCCTTGCCAGACATTGACCCATCACTCTGCCCCAAAGTACAAGTTGCTGACTATTTGGGACGCATCGACGAATTTCCTGTCGTTAAGTGTTACTTACGGTGCCCATTTTACACTGGTTGGACAGATGCTGTAAGGGCCCCAATTAAATTTGCTAGTGCTCTAGTTGGGAATATTCCCGGAGTACAAGATCCTGATAGTCCTGATTCTCTACTCAGTAACGACAACCCTCTTCTCCATAGTGACCATGACCAAGCCACCACTGACGTTTCTTCCCTACAAGATCCTCTGTTGCCTCCTGATGACTCGCCTTCGCCCGGAACTTCCCTCTCCTCTCAAGAAAAGGACAACCGCCCTTCAGGATGTCAGCATCTACCACCAGTTGAGTCCTCAACTACTCAAGTGTGTGCTGTGGAGACCAGAGCCGGTCGATCTAAACGGGTCCACCCTCTAGTTCTGCCTAAGCTCCATCCTTTGACTGTAACCCCTGATGAGTTTCGTCAACTTCAGGAATCCTGTCCTTCCTTGACGTGTTTACAGTCAAAGGCTACCACTCAAGAAGTTGAGAAGGCACGGGATGGTGCCACATACCAGTTCATACATGAGGACGGCCTCCTGTACCGAAAATGTCTCTCCTCGGATCACCTTCAAAAGGTAAATGGTTTATCCTTGGTTGTTCCCAGCGATTGCCATCCCGTCATCCTACGTGTTGCTCACGAAGGTCCTTTGGCTGGACATTTCTTCCACCGGAAGACCCAGATGAAGGTATGGCAAGACTTTTATTGGCCAGGGATGTGTGCAGACATCCGGGATTACTGCCGTTCCTGCGACAAGTGTCAACGTATGTCAGCTAAGGGTAGGGTACGTCCAGTACCTCTTCAACCATTACCTGTCGTAACTGAACACTTCTCCAGAGTTGCCATTGACTTGGTAGATCCCTTGTCTCCACCTTCTTCTAAAGGGCACCATCACCTTGTAACTTGCATTGATTTCTTCACTGGTTTTCCTCTTAATTACTACTGTTACGGCCTGTGCCACTTATATTCGCTTAATGAGGATTGTGCTTGCTGGCTTGGCCAATGTTTCATTTTATTTTGATAATATTTTTGTGTATTCATCTGATTGGCCCACTCACATCTCTGCCCTCAAGTCTGTTTTAGATAGACTACAACAAAACGGTCTGACTGTCAAACTTAAAAAGTGCCGGTTTGGAGCAGAGTCCATCAACTATCTGGGATTTGTTTTGTCCCGCGACCATCTTCAACCACAAGTTGGCAAGTTGACTGCCATCACCTCCATGACTCCTCCTACCACCAAGAAGTTACTCCGGAGTTTCCTAGGTTTGATATAATTTTATAAAGCTTTCATTCCTCAGGCCTCTGAGCTTACCGGCCCCCTCTCTGACTTGTTGAAGAAGCCGGTACGGGATCCCCTCCAGTGGACTGAAGATCTGCTTGAACGGTTCAAGCTGCTGAAGCAAGCCTTGACTTCGGGACCTATTCTGCGTCTTCCGGACCCCAGCCAGACCTTCGTCCTACGTACCGATGCTTCAAACTTTGGATTAGGTGCTGTACTCCTTCAGTACCATGATGATCGTCCACATCCCATCTCTTACGCCAGCCGGAAACTACTTGATCGGGAACGACGATACTCTACCATCGAGAGGGAATGCCTGGCCATCATATTTGGCATTCATAGGTTTGACTTCTATCTTCGAGGTAAGGAATTTATCCTTGAAGTAGACCACAAGCCTCTAATATACCTTCAGAAATTCAAAGGTAAAAATGATAGAGTACTACGATGGGCTTTAGGTCTTCAACCCTATAAATTTAGGGTTGTTCATGTTGCCGGGACAGACAACATTGGAGCCGACCTTCTCAGCCAGCAATAGCTTTTCTTTATTTTGTTTTCCTGCACTCCAGTCTTTTACAAGTTTTGTTTCCTGCACTCAAGTATATTATAAGTTTGTTTATGTCTCCTGGTCAGCTGCAGTTCTTCGACATCAGCTGTGCAGCAGATGTTTTAGTGGGGGCATGTGTGAGGAACTGCACCTGCCTCGTCTTCCCCTAATTAGTGGTTGAACTACCACTCTCGTCTGCCGGCACTTGTTCACCGGCTTCCCCGCCACTACCCCACCCCCTTGTCCAGGGGTAGGGGGGTAGTCTAACCGAGCCAAGCTCCACGCCACCGGCTTGGAGAAGGACAGAACGCCTCAGCTCTCACACCTGACAACACCTCACCACCTGCTGCTGGTTCTCAACATTCCGAAGGCATTTCTGGAGACTTGGGCTCCCTTCCAGTGTGCCCTTCAACTGTACCTACACCATTCGACCCTTCCTGCTGTCTGAGGAGCAATCTACGTTGCTGAGTGTTGCTGTCACGCATCTCACCCTCCAGACAGCTGTACAGGGAGTTATTTGGGTGTCATACCCCTGCAGTTCGTCGTTGGTGATTTATTTTGGCTTTTAGCCTACTGTTTGCTATTTGTGTGTGTGTAAATATATTCAGGGTATCATACTCCATGATTTTTCTTCCCCACAACTCTATAAAAAGATAATATTAATTGGTAGTCACCTTGGCCCTGACGGGGGGAGGGGGGCGTTATTTGTTTACTGATTATTAATTGTGAATCAGTATTCTTTGTGTAATAGAAATTAATTCTGCTTGCCCGGTTTTGTCTTTCCGACTCGTGTTCAACCAAGGGTTTGAAACTGTGACTTGTGCGCCTGCATGCTAAATGTGTGACAGCCAATGAAAAAATTCCATAAAATAATCTGCCAATCAAATCACTTAACGTGAGGGTCGAGTAGGGTCACTTTCTCACCATGTCTTTTTTTTTTTTTTTTCTCATTAAAAGAGTACTGACCAAGGCACAACATGCTAAGAATAAGGTGCTAGAATCACTAACATAACCTAACAATGACCTATTTACGAACGTACAATGCACTGATAGTCACAAAAACATCTGATATCTTCTAAATAAACAACATAACCTAACTCAAATTAACCAAACCTTAACCTATATTGACAAATAATAGAACCTTGTTCAAACCAAACCTTACCTTATTTTCGATGAGGTCTCATAGAAAACATTGAATATCTCAGAAACTAGGAATTTGCGACGGAAATGTAATGAAGAAAACCTTCTCAGACTGCATCAGGTAATGTAACATAATAACCCTCAATTTTCTAGAGCATTCAGGTGAAGCTGTAAAATAATACCTAATCCTTGACTAAAACAATAACAACCCCTGACGTGCTTTGAAGTTTTAACACTATATCTCTACCTATACCTCACCTCGATCTTACACTCAGGGCAGCTGTGTATCATCTTGCACAACTATTAAGACTACATAGAACATAAAAAAAAAAAAAAAAAAAAAAAAAAAAAAATCTAAGTTTACCGTAATAGATCAGTTGGAATGGTCTTGGTTGTTGTTGTTTAGGGCAACGGCGATCCTTGTGCCCTGGTGGAGTCCTGTAAGGGTATCACAGGCGAGAAAGCTGTCCTGTCTTGTTGAGGAAGGGGCAGGTGAAGCGGGTGACGGCGGGTCTTCGAGAGGGGTGAATGTTTGCCTCCGTGAGCAGGGAGGGCACTGGCCAGGTCGAATGTGGTGATGTTCAGGACTTGGAGTTGACTGCCTAGTACTACACGGTGGGAGTAGAAGCGTGAACAGTGCAGCAGGAAATGTTCAATGGTCTCAGGGAATGTTTGGCACCAGGGGCAGTAATATAAGGGTCAGGGGACAGACGCAGGCGGTGAGCTGTGAGCCACCACTCGTCGCTTCGACTCACTAGTCAGAATGATCTTGATCTTGATCTTGATGTCACAGGTGACTTGAAATTTCCTTTATATCGGCAGCTCCTGTGAGGGGAATAAGGGGGGAAAAAAAAAAGGAAAGTACACAGAAAAAAAGAAACTAAATAAATCAAAGATGCATACTCTAAGTACATGTCCTAATCTCTCAATCTCGCATACCACATTTTCTCCAGGAACTCTTTCACCGCGTCAATCATCCGTTCACTCGTCTCCTCACACAGTCCTAGCAACAACGCCATCCATTCCCTTCCAGTTCTTTCAGTCACCTCATTCATTTCACGTCCCATTTCTGCCAGAATCACACGCATCATTTCCATTCTGTCACGGTCATACTTCTCGCATTCTAGTATTACATGCTCTACCGTCTCATCCTCTCCCATATCACACATCTGGCACACTTTGCTGCGGGACTCTGACCATCTGTAGTTCCTTGCATTCACATCCATACACTGTGCCCTAGCTCGGAAGAGAAGATCACCACCCAGGCTTCCATCATACCACCTTACATACATTGGGGCCTCTTTCTCTCTGTACCATTCCAAAGTCTTCTTTCGTTCCATCTCAGTCTTCCACTTACTTAGTCCCACACCTTTCACTGTTTTGTCTATCTCGCTTTTCCACCTTTTCACATCCCACTCTAACCTTTCTCTACTTCTGTTCATCACCTTCCATTCATACAACCATTCTCTCCCTTCACAAAATTTATGCACCCACTCCTGTCCACCATGTTCAGACATTTCTTCTCCCATTTACTCCTCCTTACATTCCACAAATACACCTTCCGTGCAATTCTTGTGTTCTCCATTCGTTCCAGCCTAACTTTATATCTCAAAGTTGCCTTTATCTGTCTCTCCCTGAACGTACTCCATCCCATGTCACCTCTCAAAGCTTCTACAGCTGCATACCTTGGTGCATTCAGTGCCATTCTTGCTACTCTATTCTGTCCTACTTCCAACTTGTCTATCTCCTTTTCACTCCATGCAATCACTTCCATACCATACATTACACTCGGAACAGCCAGTCTTCCATATCTCTCGCAACACGTCATATTTACTCGCTCTCATTCTTGCTGCACTCCCTAGTCTGCCAACCCACTGATTCACCATACTAATCTTTTCATTCTTAGCCTTCTCACATCCATTTGGGCTCATCCATATCCCTAGATACTTGTACTCACATACTTGCTGCAACTCTTTCACTCCAAGTCTCCATGTAGCATCCCTCTTGGAGCTTTCGCCTTTCTAACGGCACTCCTTAGTGTTTTTTTTTTTTTTCTTTTTTTCCATTGTAGGGTTATTCTTTTTTCTTTCTTGTCATCCACGTTTTGTATAATATTTCTTTGTTATAAAGTAATGTGTGAGACGGCCTGCGGTTCTTCTATATAATTGCGCCTCCAAACCGATTACAATGATTTTTGTTGTAGTACACAGATTACTTACTGTACTGAACATCTGTGAAGGTTTTAGTAAGCCCCAGTGTCAGTTTGGTTAAATTAGGGTTGTGTCGTTGGGGGATCTGGTTCGGTTATATAAGCTTTTAGTATTTTTGTTTTTCTAAAAATTAGGTTTTTCACCTTAGATTTTCTTTCATAATTATCTCCATTTATACCTTAAAACACTTTATAATTACCTTCCTATACACTCTACCTGCTTAGTTACCTGCGGACGGTTATGAGGTGCAGATATTCCTTGTTTACGGGTATCAAATCACAATAATAGAGGAACATACCACCCTGTATGACCTCCATAGTGACACTGAGAGGTCAGCCGAGATATAAGGAAGCGTCTTGCATTACACTAAAAGATCCACTAAATTAATTCACGAATACAAATGTCTTCTTGCATCATGCCATTGATACTTCTTAGTTATAAATGATGGTTACACTAGGCTATGTTAAGTTAGGCTAAACTAGGTTATAATGGCGTAATGCTTGCCTGCAACTACCTCTACTTCCCTTCTTTTAAAGACCTCACCTTACCTGTTGCTGCTTTTTAGCTTACTAAAGCGCCATGACTTTTGAAGTTTGGTTCTTATTTAGTTCGCATTAACCCACTCAATCTGAATCTACAAATTATCTCAACACTACCAAATAACTTATCATCAATTATGTGCATACTGGTGATTCGAGGAGGAAAGAATGCATCTCATAACACAATCATACACATATTTTATTTCATAACTTACTAGCTTTACAGTACTCCAGCCTCGTCTTAAAACACTACAAGACTGGAGGGTTATAAAAAACTGAAGCTGTAGTGTCTATTTAGGTGGAGCTTCTTTTCCCCTTACTTGGAGCCTCGTGCTGCCACCACCACGGGTATGTGATGGCACAGAGGCCGCAGCACAGTCAAGGAGAAGCTCATTCAACTAATTATTCTGGTTTTCTCTTTTGATTGAGACGGGTTGGTGTCTGAACTGAGTCATCAAACTGTCAACTGCAACGAGGTACAGGTGTGGCTACTGGAGAGACTGTATAGGTCTGAGCACTTGGTAAGCTTACTCCTATAGGATAACATTCATGTCTTTTGGTTGTTGGCTCATCTTGAATTGCAATCCAACATTTTCTTATAACACAATACCTTTTGTTACTTGAAAGAAACTTAATCTGACATAATCATTTTTTTTAGTCAACTTTGAATGCTTTACTATATAACTAGGTGAAAGGACAAGGTTGCAGATCATGCTTCTGTACAGTAGTATCCTAAAGAGAATGTCTAACATAATAAAAAGTCCTTATTCTATACTTTTGCACTAATGAAATCTTGTATCAAAACCATGATCTTACCACTGAACACAAGTCACCACCAGTTACTACATGTACTCCTTGGTGAGGTGGGGAGGGGAGGGGCTGGTCTACTGCTGCTCGACTTAGGAGGAGGACACCAGAATGGGCCAGCAAGTCTCTTCTTACAAACAAAAACAAATGTAAAAATGCACTGCTTACAAAAAAATATATGTACTTGAAATGGGAAGTTTGCTTACGACTGGTGTAGGCAATAGATGAGTCAAGCAATCACACTTGCTCCCTGGATCAAAAGAAAACTATACTTAAGCAACACACGATCTTAAAGCTGCTTTCAGACATTGCTTGTCTCTAAAGAAGAAAAAATAAATTAGGTGTAAAACATTAACAAGGTTGAGGATCATCAATAAAATTTCATGCATGAATTTTATAGTAAATAAACATAATGCATCACCTGTACAATGTATAGTGAGTAATTACTATAGCATACAACATACACTATATATCAAACTCATGTCAAATTGCACAATGTAAGAAAAATTAAGTCTCAATTTTTGTTCTTCTACACTTTATATCAACTTAGAATCAATTTCCAAAGTTCCAAGGCTGTTCAACTCAATCACATTCCCATCTTGCACCTCAACGAGACTGATAATTGTCTCTATGCTACATGGGAGGAAAGGATCAGAAGGTGAAGCTACAGATACGAGGCGTCAATGTAACACTATGGTGGGTGGGTGGGAGGGTGGGAGGGCAGGAGGCAGCTGGTGTCTGGCAGACTTATATGTGATATGCCATAACGATTCTCTGACTAGAAGAATGCCAAGGAAAACATGTGGTAACTATGATGACAAACACTTCATATATTAATCTGACTGTCTACCACTAAAAAAATATTAAAAACAATGCATTTCTTCCATGTCCTTACCAAGATGAACTACAGACACATGCAAAATGCTCTGGAGGGAATCAATATGTACATCAAAAAACCTGTCATGTATTACCCTAAACAAGTGAGAAGGTTTCATTTATACAAACACACAGCAACAGGACAGCACTCAGGCTACCAGAATCACTTTGCACAAAGATACTAGCATGAGGAACTGAGCATTACCTACTGCAATGACATTCTGAGGTAATGAGTGTCTGTTCTAGCCACTTAACTCTTACTGAATGCACAAAAATTATTCCTATCAGGAGGACATGAGGAACAAGGAGGTTAGGATGGAGTTCCTTCACATAGAGTCACTAAACCTCCACTCCTTTCCACACCAGTCTGAAATGATGTGGTGTAAAATATTATATTGCTAATTTAGTACACATTCAGAGGTTAATATGTCACAAAGTTACTCTTCAAGGGAGTTCAGAGGATATGTCCTTATAATACAATCCTTAAGAAAATTAACTACTGGAAGCTTTCATCCTGAGTTAAAAATCAATACAATTTTAAGCATCATTAACAGCTCTCTTCACCAACACTGAGATATACTATAAACTCCAGCATTCTTCTTGATTAGGTTAAATATTCATCTTGATATTTGTTCACCCACTCATCTTATGTCCTATTGCATGTCCACTGTATGCAATGAAGCTTTTGAATGTTGGATTTTCATTCTATAAGAGGTGTATATATATGTGAGCTTAGAATTAAACAATATACAATACATTTCTCATACTCAAGTTCTCTTTTAAAATCAATTTTATGCTGAATACACATCCAATTTATATTGTAATCATAAATAAACAATAGAGAAAATTATAAGAATATTTTCCAGTCTATCAGTCATTCACCTGTTATCCACCTGCAAAAGTTAACATGAGTTTGACCGAGTCGTGATCGGAAGGTCTACTGGAGTCTACTTACTGCATAGTGTGCTTGCTATTACTTCTTGAAAGATTAATTACATGTAAATTAAAAGCATGTACTGAAGAATAATGGAATGCCTATTAAATGAAATAAAGTTTGTGCTGCTGAAATGTTGTTGTATAGTTATTAACAGTGTGTAACATAGCTTTGGCAAACTATAACTACTTGAAACTAAGTCTTGACATGCGAGTGTTGAAAGGGTACAGGTGACCATGACTCCTTCCCTGGATACGAGCCTTTGAGATCAAACAAAGAGAAACAATAAGTGATCAGGAGAAAAGCGAGGATGTAACACGCACTAAACCATCATGACAATCTTTATATGGGAGTGTTCAATTTCTCCTGTATTTATGGATGCAAATTAGTGGCCAGAAATCTGAAGATATATATAATTGCAATGTTAACTTCAGTCTTAAAGTGTGCATAGTATACAAAAATTGCATTTATATAATGTATGTCTGGATGGGACAAGTATAAATGAGTGGAATAATTGGCCAGAAGGGATCCATATTTAGGTATTTTTTTTCTCTAGCCATAAATCTAATCCATATTAAGTATTTGGGAAATAAGAAACAAAAAATAATTACAGTATCACTTAGCCTCAATTAGAATATCACTGATGATGTTAATGATATTTAACTTGGGTATAATTTGTGCTACAGAGAAGCTGTTGCATCTACTCAGTCTCTTAACTTTTGAATTAATGATTTATTTACGAACAAAAAGTAACAAAAACTCCAATTATCGTATAAACTACAAGAGACTGATGTTTTGTGAAGAATGTACTTGCCCAATGCACTGTTCACTTGTCATGATCTTTCTTTGTAATTTATTAGTCCTGATAATTCATGGTGTGAGATTCTCGGTACAATAATCTGATGGCAAGCACACAGTTGGTTCAAATGACCTGTCTGGCAGCAGTTCTGAGGTAGTCTGTGGTGCTGGACTATACACTATTGTTTGCCCTCTATGGTGCAAGTATTGTAATTACCACAAAAAAGAGTGAAAGGGATACTGACATACTTTTAAAGAGAACAGGGATCCGTGTTCATGATATGTATAACACCCACTCTAGGTCCTGATAACGTTTGATAACAGATGAATGACTGGAGTTAGGTAATCATCACTTGGAGCAACACATAACACCAACATTAAAAAACATAATAAAATTGAAAGAATGAACAGTAATTTACAATGTCATTTAGACTTAAACGATTGAGTAATTAGTATTTAAGTAGATGAAATGTTTAACAAAAACTTTTGCCTAACTAAAAGTAAGATAACACAGTGGACAATGTCATCTAATTATTTAATTTTATAACTTAATTAAGAACTGTCAATATGATTTGCTTCACCTCTCCAGCTTGAGTGAGATAATGTTATATTGTTACACACTTTTCTTGCAGAACAACATACATTCTGCCATCTAGAGAAAGGTTACATGTCTGCAGTTGTCATGTGTTGCTTAAAACATGTATTCTGCACACCAACAAAGTCCAAACAGACACTATTATTTTTAGCATTTTTATGAATTTCAACATTATAATCATCATTTTCCTTGTACTTTTGATAAATTCAGAAAACAGAATTATATCATAAACACTTTAAAAAATCTTGACCAAACAAAGCTGATATGAGTGAATGTTTCACAAATATTTCAAAGCCTTTCCCAGAAGTAAAATATTTTTGGCCTTATGTTGTTGGCAATGTGTTGAAACTCAAGCTTATAATCATTATTTTCTGTCCTGCAACCACAGCTCATCACTAGAGACAAAGTTGCAAATGTAAGTCATCAGTGAAGACAACAATATTGCAATTATAAATAATTGCTGGACTCTTCAATGTTACAATTACAGATCATTGTTAAAGACTTACCAAGACTGCACTAGCAAGTCACTGATAGAGTCTCATCAACACTGTAACTGCAGGTCATTGCTAAAGACTTATTGATGTAGCTCATAGAGGAACACAAAAAAAAGGGAGAAACTCACTATACACAAGTCACTGTGGACCAAGGACAGTAGAAACTTCTGTACACTATTTACACTATGCTTGTGGGTGGCACTGTTCCCAAAGTGTTCATGGGTTCACTTCAACAAAAGACTTTAATTCAGAGTGGCAGGAGACACACTACATGAGACTGCAGCAGCTGGGATTGGCCAGCTGCTCTACACTGCTAGCCTCTCATGGAAAACTTGTCACATTTCAGAATCTATTTGGATTATTGTCTAGTGAGTAAACAAGGTTGGGGTGGGGATCCCTGGGTCTAGTGTGGTGATGCAATACAGACATCTCCTGGACCCACCCAGCTGAGGTTAGTGACGGCTGAACAGCTCCTCATAACTCTGAAAATAAGGGCCATTTTCAGTAGCTTACTTGCTGCACATTTAACTGAAATGTAAAATACGTATCAATTACTATCTTATTATATCTCATCATAGTTGTTTTTCAAGTGATTAATTCCAAGCATAACTTTCTATTCAATTAGTAAATTCTAATTTAATTTCAAGATGTATCATGCTGAAACTGGAATCAATATTGAGTCACTGATGTATGATAGATTTCCTACAAACATCTTGAATTAATACATCATGTGATTCATGCAACGAGTAAGTATGTAAACATGACTCGTATATCCCTGACGCCTCCACTCTCTTAGGACTCACTCTGAAATGATTACTAGTGGTTACCGTCATCTCCTTATTGGCTTCACTTCATATACAGTACATTAACATTGTACATATAAGGTCAAAATATGCTAGTCTACACCTTAACAGATGACATGAAGCCTGTCGCTTTGTATAATACAGTAATGAAACACACAAGAAAACTTTACTCATGCAAATACAAACTACTGCTTGAGGTGTTGAGGCCATTCTGTTAAGACAGTTAATCATGCACATCTGATTTACATCTGATATATCACAATTATCTCCAACAGTAACCATTAAATGACTTTATTTTCTGTATGTAACCACTGCATTACTATATTATCTGTATGGTGCTGATAACACTAGATTATATTTTAAAGTGGATGCAATAGAATTAAAGAGAGTAGACTAAGCAGCTTGATAGTGGCTGAAATGAAGCTGCATCTGTTGAGCTGCACAGGAGAGCATCACCTTGACAATCACAATCACTTCTGTGGTTTCCTAAGTAATAATACCATTACTTAACTTCTTGGTAAAAAAAACCAACTAGTACTTATTTAATTATAACGATTTACTAGATCAAATTTCAATACTTCCTTTTTGTATATATAAGAAAAAAAACCAGTATTTTCATGCATTGCGTCATCTTGTTATTACTTAAGAATCAGAATCACAAATAACCTGCATAAAAAATTGTTTCTTTGTCACTGCCTATGAAGCACACACAACACGAGAACACACAACCTACACACTAGACACACTACACTTTACCACAGAGGAGTCAAGGTGCACAACTCACGCGCTCACTCACAAAGGGGACAGATGCAGTGTGAGTTAGTGGGTTAGTGCAGGCCTCATTTCAACGCATCCTCCTCCTCCTCCTCATAGTCTTCCTCATAGTCCTCGTGGGGAGGGGTAGTGGCCTTGGGAATATGGGCCTCCAGGGGGAACACGTCTAAGGGTGGTCCTCCCACGCCAAGGCCGAGCCCCACACCAAGGGGCCGGATAATGTTCTTAGTCTGTGGTTGGGTGAGCGGGACACGGCTCTTATTGGGTCCCAAGCTCGGGTGTCAGTGTTTGGCTAAGCTAGGGTCACCTCCAATGCAGCAGTTATACTCAAGGCCAAAGGAAAGCAAGTAAGCTGTACTAGTGATCTATTTGTTTGATATAATTGTAAAAGGATCTCTGTTCCCATAGCTTTTGATAAATAAGACCTCAGATTATACTTGCCTACTTTCAAATTAGTCATTACATTAAAGTAAGTCTAATTATCTTGAAAAAATTGTCTTCCTGAGTAGATAATGATGACATAAATTAAATAAATACTTCAATCCTGCTACATTTCATACTATCTAAGGCATATATATTTTTTGAGAATTAAAAAAAAAAAAAGGCAACCTGTCATGAGTCCATCCAGCTGCTGTACTATATCACTATGTATATCACCCACCACATGATGGTTAAATAAATGTTCTAAAACCACAAGCCCCAGTGCCAGTGCCAATGCCAGTGCCAGTGCTTGTGACGCCACCAGATAATCCTTACATCCTCGCACCCGGCTCAAGAATTGCTTAGACAAAAATCTCAAAAGCAAGAAATTGGGCATGCAAGCCTTAAATTTGTGGAATCACTTTAAACTCAGCAGTAACTTATGAATACAACCTCATTAAGCCCCTTTAGTTTTCAATCCTGTAACCAGCAAACACACAGGTGCATGAACACACACACATACACATACACACACACGCACACACATGCACACACTCACCTGTCCCGGCCGCCAGCCACACCCAGGTAAGGGCAGCCCATCGGCACCAGTAGGGCACGGAGCGTCCAGGCCAGGCACTCCCATCTCCCCTTTAGGTCCTGACTTGCCCCGCCGACCCCGCCGACCCTGATGCAAGGAAAGATTAATTCAAAAGTCTTACCCAAATAAAGCAAACCTACAAAATTCTTATTGAAAAGAATATTAATAATGACGTTATTATGATTATGATTACATACAATCAGAATACAAAAATAGCAATGGTTTAGGTGCATGACACAAATATTTCAAGACTTACCCTCTCTCCCTTCATTCCCTTCTCTCCTTTTGGACCCTGAAGGAAGGAAAAAGAATGAAAAATTAACCAAAGATACTATCATTATCAACTGTCTGACTCAACTCTCCATACAATTAACAATTTAAATTTACACAAAAAGATCCATTTACTCTTTATTATACGATGCAGAACAAGTGAAGGCTAGTAATGTCAAGGAGGGTGAGGGTGGTGGGTGCTGGCATGCAGGGCTTTACTAGAGCACAGTGTTAGTACCTCCACCCCTGGAATGCCGTCGGTCCCCTGAAGCAGAAGACGGTACACATTAGTCACACCACAACACTGCTTGGACACTGCAGGTTAGGGGCATCAGAGGACCACTCATAGTCTATAAAGGGCATGCTAAAACAATCTACCAATGTACCCACTGCTTTGTCTCCTCAACTACTGGGTTGGAACACATGCATGATTTTTCTTATTGATAGTGAGATATTCTAAATTTACAAGAGTGAGTGGGTGTTCACAGAGGAAGCAATGTGCACAGTTGGCTCTTTGGTAATTAGCTTCATGGGGATTTGAAGTGCTCTCTTTGGCAGAATGTTCTTTTGTGTGATGCAGTGCAGGTAATTGCTACGTTATCTGGGAGCTTCAAGTCTAGTCAAGGGAACGTAAAATGAAAATGAAAGACCTCAAAACAAATTCAAAATTAGGAAAGATAATTGACTTAACATAAGTTGAAAGACAGCTAGTGGTTTTCATGATTACAATATGTATCTTGCAAGCTTGCAACACACAATAAATAAAAGAATAAGTGGCTGAGATGAAACAAGACTGCATTTTTGCTAATAAAAGGGATGTATTGGGGAAAGAATGGAGAAGGAAAGGTGACATATGAAGTATACCTTTGTAAATCAAACAAATAATTAATATAAATAATAATATCAAAAACAAATTAATAGAAATTCATGAAGCAAGTTATTTAGTGAGTAAGGAATATATAGACAGCAGGGATCAAATATTACAACTTAATATTCTACTACACATCATGCATTCCATTAGATTGAAAGCCCATGAGCCGTCACCACAGTCACCCTGCAGGAGGCACACTGGGGCCGTGGTGGTGGTGGTGTGTTGTCTGGCCTGGCTGGCACACAGACCCTCAGCAACTCTCACCTTGTAGATCCTAATGACACTTACAAATAACATGTTTCACCATTTTGTAAGTAGGTAAACACTTTTGAAAAATTACTTGGTGCTCTTATTAGTGACCATATAGAAAAATGTAGTATTTCTAAGCATGCACTACAAGTCTACATAACTACAACACTACAGAATCAACAAGAATAAGCACATATAAGCACATATATATAATACAGGATTTTAAGTATTATATTCTAAGCAGCAATTAAAAGTGAAGGATTCTATATTAGATTCAAACAAATCCAACTAAACTCCTACAAGGTATTAGAAGCACATTTGCCGTCGACTTACTGGTAATCCTGGGTCCCCTCGTTCACCCTTCCTGCCAATCTCTCCTCGTGCACCCTGCCGAGGAACACACAAGAGTCAGCATTATATTAACAAACCCATCACAATAATACAATATCCACAAAGCTGTTCCCTGTGAATATACTAATGACAAAAGCATTACACACAAGCATTAACAAAAAACCACCACTTACTCTTGAATAATGTATAGTATCTTTATCCAATATACATAATCAATCACTGAAACAATAACACTGTAAGCTTACCTTCATACCATCCAACCCTGGTGCGCCCTGTAGAAAAATAATACCAATATTAGTTAACTTTGGGAACAGAAATGTAGATTTTTAAGAGGAAACCTGTGAGGGATCAAAGTGTGGAACTAGGAAGGTGAAACACAAAGTCTATCATGATGCTGGTCTGATAGCATTCCTGGAAACGTAATGTCGATAATAAGTGTTGTGTTGTTTGCCAGACTCAATATATATGTGAGTCTCAGAATGAAGAAAAATTCCAAATGCATAAAACACATTCACAATGATTGTGTTATACTTCATGCTTCATCTCTGATAGGGAAAAATATAGCCAGAACGAAGGGCAGATACATTAGACAAGAATAAAGTTGTATGATTTGTATATCTTGTGTTTAAAAGACCAATTTGTGCCTTTTTGGAGGTTGAAATAATGAAAGTGGAATGAAAGGACACCAAGGACTGTGCATGGAAAGGTATGACTGAGTGACTTTTTGCTATGACAACCTCCTTTGAACTATTAACTGCACGGAAGGAGATGTATCAAACATACACACAGATCAAAACTAGAAACATGTACATTAAAAAACATTGAAAAAAAATCCAAACAATGACTGCAGTGAAAATAGAGTGGCGCAGCTTGAAGGCGTTTACTTAGAGATCAACAGACAGTAAAGAAGAGCAATACACATACGCCACAAAATGCAAACATGCATGTTCTTGTATGCAATTTCAGAACTGCATTTCATGTATGACTGTGTATCAATTAATAACCAAAATTCTTTTTTTCTTTCCGATGAATACCAAACAGAAATAAGCTGAACATTCTTAGATTCCTTCTTTGATGTAAGAGTTTGATGTACGTCAAAGTGACACTTAATACATCATCTGTCACGCTCAAAATTGCTGAAGGCTTTTGGTTCAAATTAAAATTAATATGAAAAGTATGGGATTCCACAGCATAAAAAATTGATAATTGGGTAATATTCTATATGTTTGTAATATTTTTCTTCTCTTAACCCCTAGGGTCCGGCTGACGGATATTTCCATCGGTACGTAGAGTCCGGCTGATGGAGGTAGGCCTATTTGGCTAAAAAGTAGCTATGACGGAAATATCCGTCAGCCGGACTCTACGTCCCGCCGGAAATATCCGTCAGCCGGACCCTAGGGGTTAAGCAAGTAATGGTGCTATAATATAAGGCCTATAAAAAGTTTCACTGGTTACAGAGAGCTACTTTAAGATTTTGTCAAGTCCTTCATAAGAGTTGTCTAGGTCAGTAAATAAGGAGTCAATGGCTCTAATTTCCTATGTTTTCTTTGCGTCAGCTCCACGCAGCAATGCTTGGTCTTCCTCATCCCCGCCTGGAAGCATCATGCATCACAGATTCACCAAGATACCCATCATCACCTTATGCTATGTCATCAAATGCAAGCTCTCTTCTAAATACCTTCTTTTTTACTGGTGAAACACTATGCAGAAAACTGTAAAAAGCTTGAACATTTTATATTATCAATTAATATCAGAAAGTGTAAGGATGTCTGCCCTCGATTGTTTTTTTTATTTGTAGGCATACTTATCACCTCTGTAGAATACATTAATCATCAATCTTATCAAGCAATATCTTAATATGTAGACAAAGGACAAATGAAAATAATAAAGTAA
Source organism: Metacarcinus magister (assembly GCA_029783475.1). Taxonomy (NCBI): domain Eukaryota; kingdom Metazoa; phylum Arthropoda; class Malacostraca; order Decapoda; family Cancridae; genus Metacarcinus; species Metacarcinus magister. The sequence goes on along the minus strand of JAPQNM010000006.1, from coordinate 6,306,406 downwards.
AAAGAAAAAATGTACTGAGAGAAACTTCCTTTTAGACAGTGTTATTACTTCTCGCTCACTTCTTCTGCCACACAGTATTGGAGACTCAACCTCTCAACTTGAAAACTTCATAGATTTAATACTAAAAAATTCACAGATGAAGTGTCTGACTAACAAAAAAGCTGAATTTTTCAAATTTATTTGTCTTACTTGTTTGCATGACAGTATTTGCAAAGTAAAAGCAAAATCTAAGTTACTTGTACTGCCTTATGTTGGGATTATGCCCATCAGAGGACTTGTTCAACACCTACCGTTGTCCCTGGCTTGCCCGTCTCTCCTTCCCGGCCTGCCTCGCCCCGCAGACCCATTGGTCCAGGCAGACCCATGGGTCCTGGGTCACCTTTGTCACCCTTGGCACCCTGGAAGGTTGTGACAATTTATCAAATAGAAAACACATTCCAAATTTTCTATTTCAAAATTAACAGTATATTTGATTGCCAATTTTTGATGATATTCATTTGTGAGGAAGAAAATATTTTGTTAATGTATTCATATGATGAGACTCTAGAATACTGTATTAACATTATCAAACAATATTGAGAAATTTTATACAAGCTATGTTTCTTCACTTTCATCTTTTACACAAACAGAATATAAATTCATTAACAGAATTTATAAAATGTAAAGGATATAAGGCATTCCTTGCACACAACTTACAAGTTCTCCTTTGGTGCCATCCTTGCCTCTGCCGCCCTTGATGCCTGGAGGACCCTGCAGACCTGGGGCACCTGTTGGCCCGGGTGGACCTGGAGGACCCATGATCTACCACAAAGACAAGAGGTCACCATCGCTTCCCCAAACAAACACTGTGTATACTTATGATCACACTGAGTCATACAATGTACACATGCATGTTTCACCACCAACATCATGACAAACTCACCACCTCTCCCGGCACCTCCGTCCAGATCCTGCTTGAGTCACCCTGCAACACCAATCTTTATTTAGTATCACAAGTGAAGGTAATGTTGACAATAACATCAATGTATAGAGATGATAGTTTTGATATGGTTGACAATATAATGAACTGAGAAAAGTTTAAGTGGAAAGAAAGTACGGAAGCCAAAGGCTTATATATCTATCTATAGTCTATGACACCTCGTTCCCTCTGAGAACATCCACCAATGGGATGACCGTGTAACAAACTATTAACAAACACATAACAAACTCACCTGTCTTCTTCTGAGCTTTTTCAGTTTCTGGAAAGTGTTGCAAGGAAGAGATAAAAATACTTATCAAATGTTATTTCAAAAATCATTAAATACTGTAGTATGATTGGAAATAGATAAGCAGAAATATTACACTAATATAACAATGGATTCTTAGCAAAAAATATGCAAGAAAATTGTGAAAGGTTTATGTGACATGTGAACATCCAAGGAACAGTAAAGGTACTTACCGAGTCTCCCTTGTCACCCTTGTCACCCTTGAGGCCCGGCAGACCCTGAGACCAACACAAACAGGGGTTAGTCGCTACACTTTTTTAATGACATACAGGATATCAACTGTATTGGAGTTGTATAAGTTATCTATTTATGCATGTATTTCATATCAGATTTCTTTTGTCGTCATTACATTTTAATTAGTACAATACATTCTTTGGTACAGATTTTCTTCCATATTCTCATTCCTAGATATTTTTCTTTTATTATATTTCCAATTCATGTCTTGGATTCCACTTTACTTACTAAAAAAAGAAGTAAAACATATTCAAAAGAAAACAACAAACTCTTAGTTCCTCATACTACACAAAGATAAATCCTTCATGAGTAATAACCTTCCTGCAGACCCTGACATCCTTCCCACCACTTGTGACTCACCGGTGGTCCTGGTAAGCCTGGTGGTCCCATCAGGCCCGGCGGACCGATGTCTCCATATTCACCTTTCTCACCCTTGGGACCCAGTGCACCTGGCAGTCCTGGAGGACCTTGTGGACCAGACTCCCCGTGGATGCCGTCCACACCGGGAGGTCCTCGGGTGCCCAATTCACCCTTGCTGCCCTGGATGCCCATGGAGCCTTTCTCTCCTAAAAGACAAAATTTAATATGCTGATATAGAAACTAATAAATACTTATTCTGCTGATTTTGTACATGCAAGTTATTCCAACAAATAAGCATAATATGCAATATTGAAAGATTTGAATCTATGAAAAAAATCATATGAAGAGTATTATAAAGCTACCAAGATATAAGAAGTATATTTCTAATATAATAAATCAAGAAGAGTTAAAATGTATATATTTGTGAGACAACACTTTTCTGTTGTTATCACTCTTTTAAAAAAGAATACTCTTTATTCAGAGGCATATAAATTTATTGATATACATGGCTTATATCCCTATTAAAAGAGGGTAGCTAATTTAGGGGTCAGGGTGACTTTATTCTCCCCTCCCCTTCTGTATTCTGTTTTCATAGGAAAGAATACAGAGGAGGGACTTCCTAGACACTATGTTCTGTCCTTTTTTGTTGCCTTATACGATTTGCAGGGAATATGATGGTAATATTCTTGTAGCCCCACCACTGGGCTAAGGTATACTATGGAAAATAAAACATCTAACTTTCAAAGTTGCACATTCTACCATTCACAATACTGTTTGCAATGTGATGGTCAACAAGAAGCAGCAGACTCACCCTTTTCTCCTGAAGGCCCCACATTGCCAGCCTCTCCCTTAGGTCCTGCTCGCCCTGGTAGTCCCTGTGCTGCCGCTCGCCCAGACTCACCGCGCCGCCCCTGCCAGGCACAGCAGGAAGACACTCACTCGGCACAATAATCCTCCCAAAAAGCTCACTTCACACTATACAAGGCAAAGTTCCTGGTGAGAAATGTGTGTGCAATATATATACAGTATTGGCGCACACTGCTAATAAATACAGCTTTATTATGAGTCCCAATTTTGAGTCTTGATTGACATTTATTGCTTTAGTGAAAATGTTATACTTTCACAAAAAAAAGCCTAATAATCTATTGAGTGTAGCATTTACACAATACATCATGTATATATATCCAGTGTGTGTGGAAAGTCTTAATATAATTTCTGAGACGACAACAATTGTCCTTTTTTGAAACAACGTCAAAAGTACACTTCTACAAGTACTGAAATCATGACAGTTTTATTACCCAGTAGTAGAATGATGTTAGATACAGCTATAAAGATGTCATGAAGTTCAGTGCTCGGACAAATGTATTTATGATGCCGTTCAAAAAAGCACAATATTATCGGTGTCTTTGAAAAAAATCATCAACACTTTCTACATGTATTGTATGATTTCAATAAGAAGAAATGAGTGTAATAAGTAACCTCAGTACAGTTAACATGATAAGTATTTGGAATGGTGTTCAAAACTGAAGAAAACTTGTACTTATTCTACGTAAATGACTTGATTTTGTTTTTTATGACCTAATTTTAATACTGCATGTTCTTAGTGGCTTTAAGTGGTTAGTAATTACATACTAGTACTTGCATATTTATAAACTCAAACACTTAAAGTTATGAAGGTAAGGTAAAGACAAAATACTTACTCCAGATGAACACAGGTTTACTGATCCCAGACACTGTGAGGTTAGTGATGAGATGAACAAACACCAACACCTGATGACCACTCACAAACCAGCTCACCCAAAACAACAATGAGTCCAGCGTATGTTAGTTGCTACCACCACCTCAACAAATAAATACATAAATAAAATAAAAGATTATCACAAAGCAAACAGTTTAACAAAGAGCAGGGAGTGAGAAAATAATGTGCATGTACAACTATAAAGCATGTGGAAGCAGCTCACAGATTCATAATGCATGCAAGTCTGTATGCACAAGAGTAACACTGTACACAAGCATACAGTGTGGTTATAGAGACAAGAAGGCAACACCAATGCTACAGGCACACACACAGGGGTCAAGACAAAGAGAGAATACACAAAAATTTTACACTGATAAAAGATGGAACACACATTCAAACCAATTTACACACACGTCATTCATCCTTATTAGCAGAGACACACGATACTTTTTTTTACATGTTAGATGACAGAATACACTCACACATACATACAGCAAAGTAGTATAAAAAAGGGCACATGACACACACACACACACACACACACACACACACATGGACACACACACACACACGCAGAAAAAAATTATGATTAATTTCTATCATAGCTGCACTAATAATGCACATGGCAGCGTTTGTTAATGGCTATTTATTTTTCATTCGGCGTTATGTAATCTAGCTGAAGTGAAAGCAGAACAGAGCTAGAACTGCATGTTATTATGTTAAAAGGTTAAAAATCAAAGGTGTGACTCTTTGAATCCATTGATTAATGACTCAAGGTTAGCACATGCCACTAAGTCTTTGCCTACTGCTAATCAAGAAGGTCTCTGGACTCCTGCTACTTCCTTAATGAAACACTAGACTAGGCTAGTTCTCCCTACTTGAGCCTCACCAATGTAAACATATGCAAATAAATGTATGAAACTCCTGGATTCTATAACCTGGCTCAATGGAAACAAAGTCGTGAATAAGAATGAAAGAAAAGAAACACGGAGTTATTAGTAAAACCTGCACCATAGACAGTGTTAAAAGTGAACCAAGTTTTCCCTGAATTGTAAATATGTTTGTCTGATATGAATTGACATGATGAGCTGCTGTGTCCTAGTCTACTGGTCACAGTTAAGGTACGTACCCTCTTACCCCGCTTGCCCCGCCTGCCCCGTGGTCCTCGTGTTCCCTCCTCCCCATCCAACCCAGGGGGACCCATGGGACCCTCTGGTCCTAAGTCCCCTGGCAGCCCAGGTGGCCCAGGGGGTCCTGCACAGCCAGGGAAATGGACAAGTAGAGGCCTTTCTTTGGCTGTTACATTCACCCCATTTCTGATCATTATATTACTGCTGCTATACAAAAAAATGTAACTGATGGACAATTTTTTTTACATACAATCAGAGGTTTGCTTGTCTCTTATGTTGTAATGAAGAGTTTGAAGTCCTGTTCATTACACATGAGTTGAAACAGTCACATCCAAGTTATAATGAGTCACCTTCACACATGTAACTTTACACTTATGACAAGTTTTCATCACTAACTCATTGAATGATTTATCATACAACTAATATTCTTGGACTTCATTAACAAAGTTTAAAAAAAAATTCCATGCATGAAGTGAATACTGGGAACCTCCATCAAAGAACTTTATCATGACTGGTGACCATCCTACAAAGGCTTTATCATTGTATTAGATATAACAATCCAATTGCATCTTGTTAACAATCATCAATACCACCTCAAGTTCATTAACATTTTTTTTTTACCATAGTTGCTCTATAAACAAATGTAGATAAAAAGAAAGAAAACTAATTAAGAAAAAACATTATACAAGCTTGAGTATTACACAAAATGATGTGCATTTAATTTATTTTTCTTCAATATTTTTAATGAATTTGATAGAATTTCTTTAATCCCATACAATGCTAAGCATCATCTTAATAGAATAAGGTCTTCATCTCATCTCCAGGTTAGGGAGAAAAAGTGGACCCACTCACCAGATGGTCCAGGAGGCCCTTCAAGGATTCCGGCAGGAATTTCTTTGCCGTTGACTGTAGTGATCCCTCGGTCACCCTTCTGTCCCTTGCCACCCTGGGGATGAGGTTAGGGTGAGCTGGGGGTGAGGGGGGTGTGGGGGAGGGGAGCAGCTTGGTGGTGGGTGCAGGCAAGAAAACTTTATTGAAATGAACATTACTCATGCCAAAATAAAAGTCAAAAGGAGTAAAAATCAATATGGGAATACTCTGGAAGAAATGCAGTACATACACTCATGATATGTATCTAAGGAATGCAGTCATATGTCAGTTGGTTCACAAGAATTAAATAACCATTTACAATAATAAATTAAAATAAGGATGGCAAGATAAAAGAAGGGCTTGTTTTACTTAATAAAACACACTGCATAGCAGTACCTACACGTAATATTACATTACCCAAACAAAATAGAAAGGAAAGAGTTCATCTCATTATCATATTGCATATAGAATGTTTGAACTGATATGAAATTTATTGTACAAAGCATTATGTACAAATGAAATGGTGAATAAAACTAAAACTGGACACAAAGTAGGAGAGAGAAAATGCCATTAAAGGCCATAATATCAAGAAAAAAGGAGATGCTTCCTTATATCGGGATAAGAAGATTGCAAGTAGAGTTGCTGAGGTGTGCTGCAGCTGCACACAGCCTCTCAGAGACACATGGAAGCACCTCTGAGGGAGCTGCTGTCCATGGTGGGAAGGATGTGACTGGAGGGTTGAAAGGTACTACATGACTCATGGTGGAAAGGCTGGCCAAGAGAAGGGACATATTAAGACTTACATGTGACTCCTCAGTGCATTAAAGGAAACTAATAACCCGACTGAAGGTCCAAAAAACTCTCCCCGTCCATTTCTTTCTTAGACAGGTGTGAGTGTGTGTGAGGAGGTGCATTTGTCTTTCTCAGTGACTAGTTTGTATCCTCCAGACACACAAAATGTTTCTCATTGACAAATAAATCTTCTGTTGGGCAAGTTATTTATCTAAAGAGCATTATACGATCATATCTGAAAGAGTTTTTGGTTAGACCTGAACACTGTGGTCTACGTCACAGGTAATCCAAGACAGAGGCACTACAACTTGTGTTCAGCTAAACTTTTTTTCTGTTAGCACATAAGTGGCTGGATCATTGCATACTAGCAAAGACATCCACTTTACTGATCTCCCTGGCAGCTTACACTTAATTTTATTCCTTGTCTTAAAATAAAGCACGTTCGAATAATGGCATGTAATGGTTCTAAGATGCTATTTCAGACTGACTGTGTGTACGTAGGACACACACACACACACACACACACACACACACACACACACACACACACACACACACACACACACACACACACACACACACACACACACACACACACACACACACACACACACACACAAACACACACACACACACACACACATTACATCACTACTGTTTCAAAGCCAAACACATAGACAAATAAAATGCTAAAGAGCTGCACTACAACAAATTATGTACAGTGACATACTACTACACACAGGACACTGGCAGAGTACTAGAAGCAGATGGCACA
>JAPQNM010000006.1:6291742-6294242 GCA_029783475.1 Metacarcinus magister | reverse complement strand
TGGCTCGCCTCAGCCTTGAACTTCAACTCATATAATATTTCTAAGTGTCAGTCGTAATTCAGGTCGATGCTTTCTTTATCCAGCCGAAAAGAGAATCGTGTGGAGCAAGCAGCGAGGGGAGTACGAGGGAGTACGAGGGGAGGCTGCGTGGCTAGACAAGATGGAATTCCTATAATTGAAAAACTTCGACAAAAATGAGGTTGTTCGGTCGGCAGGAGTAATAGCGTGTTTTAATCTAACTGTTTAAGAGGTTTTCATTTCCTCCAAGAAGGGAAAGATGTATCCGGTCTGGTGGTGTTATGATCAAAAAGTATTTAATTGCGATCTGAAAATTGCTAGGCTGTCAAAACTACGACCACGCAATGCTGTTGTCTCGCCTTCAATTGCCTTGTTAACTCTACCAGAAAAAAAAGTGATATTCTCCTCACTTAATGAAGCATTTATCACCATCTAGTCTAGTCTGGCGATGCAAACACAATCAAAGAAGAAAACACGATAAAAAAACTAATCCATTTTATACGACCGTCTGCAACAACATTCATAAACTCCAACTCTGAATCACAACACGCCAGTCAGCTAATCTCCATGCGATCAGCAGCGCGGAAATGGCTGAGTCTGCAAGGTTGGGGCGGCGTGGAGACGGAAGGGGCGGAGGGGTTCCATTGGGTTAGTGTGTTAGGGGGGAGGGGGGAGGGCAGCAACCCAACCCTCCCCTCCCCGCCCCTCACGCTCGGTTCTTGCTTGATGTTGTGCTGAACTGGTGTCGTCCCATTAATACACGGCTCGAGGGAGAGGTGTGAGCAACGCAGCGTCAGGACTGAGCTGCCAGCGGGGGACTTCTGCTAACGACTCTTTCGACTTTTTGCTCCGTAGGGGTCGAGGGAGAGGAGCGGTGATGAACGAGGGGAAAGAGAGGGAAAGAGGGAGGATGGTGATGGGCAGGTAATTTTTTTGTTTACTTGTTGTTGGTCTAGTTTTAGGGAGTGACTCAAGCCTCGCCTCTCTACGCCACGCAAGCCTCGTAATGGGCCACAGTGACCCGCATGGTTCCTCTGTGCGGCCTCGACGCTTCTCGGAGGACTGTTCTCACCAATGCTCTGTGTAATTGAGCAAATTGTTCACCTTGAAATGATATACACAACGGATCCAAGGAAGGGCGTGACGGCTGGGACGGTGTTATTGTGTTAAATACGATGTTAATGGAAAGATGTTAGAGAGCAGCGTGTTAGGTAAGATTGGGCCACTAAAGGACCGTGACCAGGACCCCACCGACCGGGAAACCAGGGAAGCCTCGGTGTCCCTTTTGGCCCTGAAACAGAGAAATCGCCGTTAATGCAGCAACGCGGCGGCCTGCAGTCGTTCCCTAGGCCAGTCATGCTCGGCCACCGAACAGGGCGACCTGAGGACCCCAGGCTGGCGGGGGCGGGGCGCGGAACCTTGGCTGCTCGCCCCCAGGGGAACTTCCAACAAAATCAAAAACACAAACTTATTTTTTCTTTCTTCCTCATTATATAAACTCAAAAATTAAAATATTCTTTCATATAAAATAACACTGGAGTCTTTCCTAAATGTATTTTTAAAAGATTTATACATTTTCTGTCTCATTCGGTATGACTGTGGTTAGTGTCGCTACCCTGCTGTACGGACACAGCAATAACTGAAGGGTGTGAGGGTGTGAGGGTGTGTCCCATGGTTATTGGGTTTCCTCTCAACATTCGTACACAATGCCTCTCATGTTAAAAGTTCTTGAAACATTTCTCTGATCAATGGCATTAATTAAGGTATCAATCCGCTTCTACGTGAGGTGGTGGTTCCCGCGCCCCGCCCCGCTGACCCTTGGCCCCGGTCTGCCCCGCCACACCAACACCACCACACATAACACTGCGAGCAAGACAAGGACACCAGGCACTCCTTACGGCATGGACGAGCATCAATATAGACTATAATACAATTGAAACTATAACACTGCCATAACAATTCCTAGTGTGCTGTGCTTGGACCAGAGTGAGTGGATGAGGAGCGCTGACAACAAGATGCGTCCTGCAGGTGATATGACCCCAAGGCAGGTGAGGGTGTGACGCGCGGCGAGGGTTAGGGTGAAGCTCAGCCATGTCAGCCCTACGTGACGCAGGTTAATACACGTTTGTTGCATTAGTGAACTACAGTGTTAGGAGCGGATCCGCCAGGCCCAGCCACACCCCGCCGCGCGCGACACACCACCTGCTGCAACACACCTATGTATGTATGTATGTATATATGTACACTTCCTGAACCTAACACCCGACTAGAAATAACAAAAATAGTAATAATAATAATAATAATAATAATAATAATAATAATAATAATAATAGTAATAATAATAACAACCTGGCACTATTGAGAGCCTACCAGCGTATCACTTAAAAAAAAATAAATAAACCTGACAAAAAAAAAAAAATAAATAAAAAACTACGATCGACGCCTACAATCCACCAATCACCATGCAGGACGCGATGGGCAC
>JAPQNM010000006.1:6279242-6281742 GCA_029783475.1 Metacarcinus magister | reverse complement strand
GAAAATAAAGTTAATATTAATGACAAAGAAAAAAAGAAAAAAAAGATACAAAAAAGAGACAAAAGAGAGGATGTGAGATAGACAAACAAAGACGGAGAGAAAAAAAAAGAAGAGAAAATACTAATAAAAACACCATAATTAATAAACCAAATAATAATAATAATAATAATAATAATAATAATAAGGTCCAGAAAAGGCACAAGGCAGCTGCACTACCACTAATTACCTTTCCGGCGTCTGGTCACCTTAATGAGTCTACCTGCGAAGATTACCTGTGATGAGACCCCTTACCCCCCCTAAACCCCCCCCCAAAGACCCCCTCCCTCCCCATCTCACCTGTCCTTGCCATTATTATCATTATTATCATTATTATTATTATTATTATTATTATTATTATTATTATTATTATTATTATTATTTATTTTTTGTATGGATGAATGACAGTCACGTGTATAAAAAAAAATGTATAGAAGAAGAAATAAAAGAGGGATAGGAGGATAGGATGGAAGGAAGGAAGGGAGGAGGTAATGGATGAAAGGAAGGAAGGAAGGAGGGAAGGAGGGAAGGAGAAACAGCAAATTATCTCCACATAATCACCTGCACACGTAATTAACCTTGATAACAGGTAAATAATTAACTAAATAGAGTCATGGCTGAAAGAGAGAGAGAGAGAGAGAGAGAGAGAGAGAGAGAGAGAGAGAGAGAGAGAGAGAGAGAGAGAGAGAGAGAGAGAGAGAGAGAGAGAGAGAGAGAGAGAGAGAGAGAGAGAGTGATGGAGGGAAGGAGGAAAGATGCCTCCCTTGGCTCATGAGGTGTAAAGATAAAACAAGTATTGATGGAATAGGTCAATGGAAGGGAAGAGACAGATGGTGAACCCACTAACCCTTCCATCTTACCTCCCCCTCCACCCCCTTACCCCTTACCCCTCACCCCTTAGTAAGCCTCTCTCCTCTCTCCTTCCATCCCTCTATTCCTCCCTCCTTGCATTTTGTCTACCTCCTCCGTTTACTCCTTTTATCGCTTCCTCCTGATTTATTTATCTTTCCCTCTTCTCTCTGTCTCCTTCTTTCTCTTCTTCTTACCTTCCTTTCCTTGTCCTTCATCTCCTCCTCTTCTTCTCCTCCTCCTCCTCCTTTCCTTCCCACTCTTCATTCTTTTCTTCTTCTTCTTCTATGTCTGTCTCTTGTCTTATTACTTCCTCTCCCTCCCTCCGTCTCTCCTTTCTTTCCTCCCTCCCTCCCATGATGATCTCCGACAGAAATCATACGTCTGAAACGCTTCCACCTCTGTCACCCTGCCAAGGAAATTACATCTCCCTGTCAATACCATCACGTCTCCCCCCTACCTACCACCCCTGCCACGGAAAATACAGAGGAAGAGGAGAAAGATGATAGTAATAAGAGGTTAAATGAATGAGTTTTTATTTTATTTTATACTAAGGAACTGTTTTTCTTTTTCTTTACTAATATACAATAGATAATGTGGTTAGGAATTAATCATCCACTAACCCTGCTTACCCTATACCCTGCCAGTGCCTCATCCAGGTCTCCATGCCATCCACCATCCAACCCTGTCACCCACTCTCTCATCCACTCCACTGCTCCCTAACCTAACCTAACCTAACCTAACCTAACCTAACCTAACCTAACCTAACCTAACCTAACCTAATCTAACCTAACCTAACCTAACCTAACCTAACCTAACCTAACCTAATCTAACCTAACCTAACCTAACCTAACCTAACCTAACCTAACCTAACCTAACCTAACCCCACCCACTTCCTCTCCCTTGACACCCCTTCAGGACACAATGGTTGGCGTATCAGAATATTCTTTATAAATTTTCTTACCTCCTTACATGCTGTCAAACATAATTCAAGATGGCTTCCACGCTTCTTACCCCACCTACCCCCAATCACCCTGCCCCCCCGCCCCCCCTAAGGGCTCCCAAACTTGTGCGAGGCGGTAAAAGTTATGTTCAAGATCTTAACTTTGGTATACCTCTCCCCCCCTCCCTCTTTCTACCCTCCTGCCACCACCTTCCCTTCTACTCCTCCTCCTCCTCCTCTTCGCTTTTCCCCGAGGTCACTTGCAAAGGAGGAGTAGGAAGAGGAGGAGGAGGAGGAGGAGGAGGAGGAGGAGGAGGAGGAGGAGGAGGAGGAGGAGGGTGGGTCTGCAGGAATCGCTTGAAGATACTGGGAAGAACAAGGAGAATAGAAAGAGATGGGAAGGAGGAGGAGGAGGAGGAGGAGGAGGAGGAGGAGGAGGAGGAGGAGGAGGAGGAGGAGGAGGAGGAGGAGGAGGAAGAGAAGGAGGTCTGTAGAAAACGCTTAAGGACTGGGGGAAGGCCAAAAACGATAAGAGAGATAGAGAGAGAAAAAATAAATAAAAGGAGATGAAAATAGAGGAAAAGGTATGACAATTTTACTTGCAAATAGGAGACAAAAAATAAATAAAATACAAGTGAAGAAGCTGAAGGGAGAGAAGGAGAGGAGAAAGAG
>JAPQNM010000006.1:6271742-6274242 GCA_029783475.1 Metacarcinus magister | reverse complement strand
CCAAAACAGCAAACAGGAGAAGAGATATGACGCCGCGGAACACAAACAAACAAACAAACAAACATACAAAAAACGGAAAAGGACGAAGAAGTGGCAGCGTGCGAAGAGAAGGAAGAGGAGGAAGGAAGAGGAGGAGGAAGAGGAGGAGGAGGAGAGTGAAGGGAGGGTAAAGAGGAATCTAGGAAGCCACTGTCGATGTTTGGAGGAAGAGGAGGAAGAGGAGAGGAGGAAGGAAGGAAGGAAGGAAGGAAGGAAGGAAGGAAGGAAGCAAAGAAGGAAGGAATGTACACGATAGATATTACATTGACGTTAAATAGATAGACCTGGCTATTCCTCCTCCTCCTCTTCCTCTTCCTCCTCCTCCTCCTCCTCCTCTTCCTCCTCCTCCAGTTAGTTCTATCCAAATTTCCCTTCTCATTCCCCTCTCTCCTTCCCCCCCCAAGCAACAGTCTGCAGAACAGTACACCGTTGTCATTAATTTTCGAGATGGAATTCCTGAGAGAGAGAGAGAGAGAGAGAGAGAGAGAGAGAGAGAGAGAGAGAGAGAGAGAGAGAGAGAGAGAGAGAGAGAGAGAGAGAGAGAGAGAGAGAGACGAGAGAGAGAGAGAGAGAGGAGGAGAGAGAGAGAGAGAGAGAGAGAGAGAGAGAGAGAGAGAGAGAGAAGAGAGGTTCACTCACTACCACGAGAGAAAGGAAAGACAGCAAGATCCAAAAGATAGTAATAATAATAATAATAATAATAATAATGATAATACGAAAAAGAAAAAGATACCACCACCACCACTACCACATCATCATCATCATCATCATCATCATCATCATCAAGGTCAGCGTGACACACAAGCAGTAAACTTAAATTTGATCTATTTACCCCGAGCAAAATTGACCTCAAGAGTGAAGGAGGAGGAGGAGGAGGAGGAGGAGGAGGAGGAAGGGAAGGGAAGGGAAGGGAAGGGAAGGGAAGGGAAGGGAAGGGAAGGGAAGGGGGTGTGCTATAAGGTTCAAGGGAGAGCTGTCTTCACACCCTTCAGAAAGTCGCTATTGAAGGGTCGAAGGACGTCTAATATTATCCTTCTCCTCCTCCTAATAATAATAATAATAATAATAATAATAATAATAATAATAATAATAATAATAATAATATCCTTCCGTTACCATCTTTTTATCTCTTTCCCTTTCAAATTTTCTTCTCCGCTTCTAATATTGGCAAGGATTAATATGCAAAAATTTCCTCCTTTTTTTTCCCCTCTCCCGTCTTCCCCTCAGGTCCAGGATCGGCAAGAATGAGGGGATAAAACCTCTTCTGATTTTAGGTCAATACTAAGGGTGACAAAAGGGAAGTCATTCTATTAGTTCCCAAGGAGGAGGAGGAGGAGGAGGAGGAGGAGGAGGAGGAGGAGGAGGAGGAGGAGGAAGATGAGAGGTTGAAGAAGGGAGGAGATGAAGATGCTGTTGAAAGAGATGTGTGGGATAGAATAAAAAAGAGAGGAAGAAGAGGAGGAGGAGGAGGAGGAGGAGGAGGAGGAGGAGGAGGAGGAGGAGGAGGAGGAGGAGGAGGAGGAGGAGGAGGAGGAACACATAGGAACACATAGGAAGAACAAACAACAAAAGGCCTGCTGGCCCTTACGAGGCTGTTTGTGAGTACACTATCTACTCTAGCGTACTCTTAGAGATATTGGAAATATCATTGCAGCATCTGATAGACCTAATAAAACTCTATAACTGTCATTATAAATATTTGCTCTATGACTAATAATTAAGCAATTCAATGAAATCGTATAATTTTTTCTTCGTAATTTTCTCGTAAGCTATTAGAGATATTGGAAATACCATTGCAGCATCTGATAGACTTAATAAAACTCTAAAACTATCATTATAAATATTTGCTCTAAGACTAATAACTATGCAGTAAAAAAAAACCATATCCTTTTTCCAAAAAACATGACTTTCTTCCTCATTTTTCGAAAGCTATTAGATATATTGGAAATATCATTGCAGCATCTGATAGAGCTAATTGAACTCTACAACTGTCATTATGAATATTTGTTCTATGACTCATAATTACGCAGTAAATAAATCTTTATATTTATATAAAAACATGACTTTCCTCCTCATTTTCTCGAAAGCTATTAGATATACTGGAAATATCATTGCAGCATCTGATGGACCTAATTAAAACTGTACAAACTGTAATTATGAATATTTGTTCTATGACTCATAATTACGCAGTAAAATAAATCTTTATATTTATATAAAAACATGACTTTTCCTCTCATTTTCTCGAAAGCTATTAGAGATATTGGAAATATCATTGCAGCATCTGATGGACCTAATTAAACTGTACAACTTAATTAATGAATATTTGTTCTATGACTCATAATTACGCAGTAAAATAAATCTTTATATTTATATAACAACATGACTTTCTCCTCATTTTCTCGAAAGCTATTAGAGATATTGGAAATATCATTGCAGCATTTGATGGACCAATTAAACTGTA
>JAPQNM010000006.1:6244553-6271642 GCA_029783475.1 Metacarcinus magister | reverse complement strand
AAAGAAATGATGAAAATTAATGCAGAAAAAAATGTAGGACAGTGAAGGGGAAAAAAAGGCCTAAAGTTAAGGGAAACAATGAAGGGAAAACTGGAGGGAAAAAAGAAAGCAATTAGCGGCTTTGCAAACGTCAAGTAAGTTTAATCTTTTCTTTTTTTCCTTCTTTTATATTTGTTATTATTTTTCATATTTTCCTGATTTCAGTTTGTTTCGTGTGTTTGTGGGCGTTTTTTTTTTTCTCTCTCTTTCTCTCTCTCTTTTCCTCTCTTTTCTCTCACTATAAGGCTTTCCAATATTTTCTACACAAACAAATAAAACACTCGGAGATATATTTTTATTATTATTTATTTATTTCGAAATCAAACTTCTTTTATTTTTATCCAAGTTGAAATTATTTGGCTTCGAAAGGAAAATCGTTTGTGATGTCCGGTATACAAATTTTTTCCCCTTTTATCTTTCTAACATAAATACACTTTTTAACACTATTTTGGGGTTGATCGCCAAACACGTTAGTAGAAAAACACAAAGAAAAAAAGAAAATTCCGCTGTTTCCTTTGGGTATAGTATGAGACTCCTCCCGTCATATGAATCATTTAATTTCTCCTTCACGCTGCCTCATCCTATCCTCCCTGCAACCCTTCCTTCACGGGTATAAGCTTATTCTCCCTCTAGGGTTGCCGGCAGCAGACCCGCGGCGCTGAGGGACGCACTCTCTTGGGGGTGTTTTGCGAAGTAACTCAATTTAGCTTCACCACTGGAGGCTCCGAGCTTGAATGAGCCTCTGTACCCTTGCGTGTCATTATGCAACGTCGTGTGTACCACCTAGATTCACACACACACACACACACGCACATGCACGCACATACACACAAACACACGCACACGCATATACAGACTACCATCCTGTTGTCTGTGTGTGTGTGTGTGTGTGTGTGTGTGTGTGTGTGTGTGTGTGTGTGTGTGTGTGTGTGTGTGTGTGTGTGTGTGTGTAAGTGTAAAGACATTAAAAAGATAAGAAAACAAGTTGGGTTTCAAGAAGTCATTAGAAGATAATTGCAATTCCGAGTTTTTTTTTTTTTAATTGAAATGTTGAATTGTTAAGAGAGAGAGAGAGAGAGAGAGAGAGAGAGAGAGAGAGAGAGAGAGAGAGAGAGAGAGAGAGAGAGAGCAGAGAGAGAGAGAGAGAGAGAGAGAGAGAATCTTATCACTTAATACCTGTCTCTCCTCTCTCTCTCTCTCTCTCTCTCTCTCTCTTCTCTCTCTCTCTCTCATCTCTCTCTCTTCTCTCTCTCTCTCCTCTCTCTCTCTCTCTCTCTCCCTTGGGGCCTGAGAGAAGGGGACGAAAGTGTAGTGGGAGGATGAGACGGAGGGAGAGAGAGAGAGAGAGAGAGAGAGAGAGAGAGAGAGAGAGAGAGAGAGAGAGAGAGAGAGAGAGAGAGAGAGAGAGAGAGAGAGAGAGAGAGAAGAGGAAAGGAGGAGGCCCTAGGGAGGAAAAATGAGACGTGAGAGATTGAAGGTGCATTTGGGAAGGTGTCTGTCAATCTGATTATCTGTCTGTCTGTCTGTCTGTCTGTCTGTCTGTCTGTCTGTCTGTCTGTCTGTTTGTGTGCGTGTGTAAACAGGAATCAATTGTGAGCTTCGATTAACTTCTGTGTGTTTTTGCTCTCTCTCTCTCTCTCTCTCTCTCTCTCTCTCTCTCTCTCTCTCTCTCTCTCTCTCTCTCTCTCTCTCTCTCTCTCTCTCTCTCTCTCTCTCTCTCTCTCTCTCTCTCGTGTTTTCTTCTTTTGGTGCAATTTTGAAGTGATTTTTCGATTTTCTTTCTTATTTTGTTTTATTATATTTTATTGTCTCACATTTTTTACTTCTTCTTGTATTACGTCTGTCACTGTATATTCAAACACACACACACACACACACACACACACACACACACACACACACACACACACACACACACACACACACACACACACACACACACATTGCAATGATTTATATTTTCCAACTAAAATGCTTCCACTTGGCTCATATCTCTCTCTCTCTCTCTCTCTCTCTCTCTCTCTCTCTCTCTCTCTCTCTCTCTCTCTCTCTCTCTCTCTCTCTCTCTCTCTCTCTCTTTTATCCTTTTTTAACGTGTCTGTTCTATATTTTCTTTCTTTTCTTCCTTCCTTTCTTCCTTCCTTCCTTTCTTCCTTCTTCCCTTCCTTCCTTCCTTCTTTCCTTTCTCTTAATATTTCTCTTTGACTTTTGTCCTTGTTTATTTTTGCATTGTTTTCTTTTTTTTCCCTTTTGCCTTTTCTTCTCATTATCCATCCTCTCATTCTTCCTCCTTTCTCTCCCTTCATTTTCCTCCTGTCTTCACAAAGTTTCTCCATCTTTCCTGCCTCATTCCCTTCTAATCCTCACATTCCATTTCCCTCCCTCCTTCTCTCCCTTCCTCCCTCCTACTCCTCTTCCTCCATACCTCCTCCTCCTCTTTCAAACCCCTCCCCGTCCTTCTCTTCCTCATTCTTGTTCTCCTCTTTCTCCTCCCCCTTTTTATCTTTTTCCTGCCCCTCCTTTTCCTCCTCCTTCTCCTCCTCCTCCTTCTTCTCCTCCATCTTTCGTGCATTTAGACTGTCCTCTTCTTCTTTCTCTCCCTCCTCCCTTCTCTTTCCTCCCACATTCCCCCTTCTTCCTCTCCCCTCTTCTGTTCTTGTATTTCCAGTTTTCCTAAAAATTTTCTCTCTTTTCCTTCTATTTCTTTTTCTCTTTCTTTTCTCTCTCTCTTTATCTCTTTTCTTTCCTTTTTCTTCCTTCTCCCTCCTTGCTGTCACTTTCTAGATTTTTTCCTTCCTTCTTGTTCTCTCTCTTTATTTGTTTCCCCCTCTTCCTCTCTTTGTTTCCTTTAGATTACCTCCTTCCCACCTACATACCCCCCCTAACCCCCTCCCTCCCTCCCTCCCTCTCTTCCTCTCTCCCTCCCTCCCTCCCTCCCTTCCAGTAACTTTCTATCAATCCCTCCTTCTCTCCCTGTTTCTTTTGCTCACTTTACTTTACCCATCCTTCCTCCTCTTCCCTCCCTCCCTCCCTCCCTCTCTCCCTCCAACCCCTCCTCCTTCTCTCCTTCTCTCCAGTCAACCATGTCCTTACGCCCTTTTAGCCTTGTCTCAACCAATTCACATATATTTAAATTTGCATCCAGAAAATAGAGCAATATTTTTCTCTCTTTATTCCCATCATTCATTCAACCCAGACTTTCTCTTCTCGCGCCCCCTCCACTTTGTTTTCTTCCTCCTTCTCTTCCTCCTCTTATTCCTTCTCTCTCTTTCGCTTTATCCCTTCATTTATCTTTTCATCCTCTTCATTTGTTCGCCTTCCTCCTCCTCCTCCTCTTCCTCCTTATCGTTCTAGTTCACCTCTTCCTCATCTTCCTTCTCCTCTTCTTCCTACATTTATTTGGGTCTGAAGCTGGATGGGCGACTGTACTTGTCTATGGTAGTAGTAGTAGTAGTAGTAGTAGTAGTAGTAGTAGTAGTAGTAGTAGTAGTAGTAGGAGTGATGATAGGTTTGCAATAGTCTACAGTTGTATATCATGGTCTTAAATATTCTCCTTTTTTGGTCTGTAATAGTCAATGATAGTAAAAAACAAAAAACTAAATAATGGTACTTTACTTGTAGTCTTTTGTAGTCAAGTGTAGTGGTCTTGTAATAGTAGTGTGGAATAGTAGTGAATGATAGTAGTGGATGGCAGTAGTAGGCTGTAGTAGTCTGTAATATTCTGTAGTGTTCTGTAGTTGTTTGTAGTGTTATGTAGTGAGCTGTAGTGAGCTGTAATAATCTCAGTAATGGTCTGTATTGATCTGCTACAAGTGTCTTTGTGTCTGTTCATTAATTTTCAATACCGAAGAGAGGATTCGGGGACGACGACGAGAGAGAGAGAGAGAGAGAGAGAGAGAGAGAGAGAGAGAGAGAGAGAGAGAGAGAGAGAGAGAGAGAGAGAGAGAGAGAGAGAGAGAGAATGAGAATATGTAAACCAGGCAAATTATGATTTCCTAAGGCAACAAACTTTCTTCCTTCTCCCCTCATATCCACGAATGAATGCATCTTCCTCCTCCTCCTCCTCCTCCTCCTCCTCCTCCTCCTCCTCCTCCTCTTTCTGCTCCTCCCAATTCTCTCTCTTCACTCCTTCGATGCAATTGTTTATATTTTCCTATACTCCCTCCTTCCCTCCTTCCCTCCTTCCCTCCCTCCCTCCCTCCCTCCCTCCCTCCCTTCCTCCCGCCCTCCCTTCCTCCCTCCCTCCTCTCGTTTTCTTTTCCATCAAGGCGAAACTATATATTTTTTTTTTTTTTCTTTATTCTTAAGGTGACAAAAACGTCTCTGTAAAACACATCAAACCATCGTCCAAGAACACACAGCAGGGGAGCAGGTGTGAGGGGAAGTGAGGGAGGGTGTGAGGGGAGGAAAGGGGTGATGAGATGAGATGAGGGGTGAAGATTGTGGAGAGAGAGAGAGAGAGAGAGAGAGAGAGAGAGAGAGAGGGGAAAAGAATTGATTATGGAGAGGAAGGAAGGAAGGTGTTTGGGTGAGCAAAAGGAGGAGAAGATGAGGGAGTGAGGGAATGAAGAATGGAGGGAATGAGAGAGAGAGAGAGAGAGAGAGAGAGAGAGAGAGAGAGAGAGAGAGAGAGAGAGAGGGAGAGAGGTTGGGGATAAGGAGGGAATGAAAAAAGCCTATTTAAATCATCATAATTATTCCTTTTCACTTCTTTCTTATGTCATTCTCTCCTCCTCCTCCTCCTCCTCCTCCTCCTCCTCCTCCTCCTCCTCCTCCTCCTCCTCCTCCTCCTCCTCCTCCTCCTCCTCCTTCTCCTCGTCTTACCAATGGACAATCAATGACATAACAAATTCATTAATCCACCTGCGTTGTGAGGAGTGAGTGACGATCGGCCTTGAAGGAGGATTACAAAGGAGTACAAAGGAAGAACAGACAGCAACAGGCATACTGGACCTAACGAGGCTGTCCTTGTGGCTACACTACTACTTTAATATCTACTGGATAGAGATAAAAGGACAGCAAAGGAGGAGGAGGAGGAGGAGGAGGAGGAGGAGGAGGAGGAGGAGGAGGAATACAAAGGAATATAAAGGAAGAAGAAAAAACAGTAACAAACGTGTGGGTCTGACGAGGCTGTTTAAGAGAGAGAGAGAGAGAGAGAGAGAGAGAGAGAGAGAGAGAGAGAGAGAGAGAGAGAGAGAGAGAGAGAGAGAGAGAGAGAGAGAGAGAGAGAGAGAGACGTATCGACCAATAAACAGACAGATAGAAATTCATCGAGATACTGACACACACCCACACACACACACACACACACACACACACACACACACACACACACACACACACACACACACACACACACACACACACACACACATCTGACATACACTTTCAAATACTCAGATTACTTATATCTCCTTAAAATTAGATTAAGACGGAGGGACTGAGAGAGGAAAGGAGAGAGAGAGAGAGAGAGAGATAAAGCGAGAAAAGAAAAAAAGATAGATAGGAGGGTAAAGGGGAAAAAGCCAGATATTAAAAAAATGTATAAAGAAAAAAAAATTGACAAAGTAAAGAAAGTTATGTCGTCACAAGTGCAGGTGAAACAACAACGAAAGGAAAGAAAGAAATGGAAAAGTTAAGGAAAGGAGAAGGAGGAAAAGGAGAAGGAGAAGGAAGAGGAAGAAGAAGAAGAAGAAGAAAAATGAAGATAGTGGTGTTGGGGAAGAAATGTTAAGAACGCGAAAGAGTTGGGGAAAGAAAAAGGAAGAATGTGAAAAAGAAGGAAGACATAGAGGAAGGAGGAGGAGGAGGAGGAGGAGGAGGAGGAGGAGGAGGATTAGAAAGAAGAGAGAGGAGGAAGAGGTGCAGGAAAACTATGAGAATGAGGGGAAGGAGAAGGCGTGATGGCACCTAATAGTATCCTCCCTCCTTCCCCCTCCTTCCCCCTCCTTCCCCCTCCTTTCCCTTCCTTTCCCTTCTTCTCTTCTTCTCATATTCCTCCTCTTCCTCTTTCCACTTTTTCTTATTCTTCATTCTTCCATCTCCTTTTTTTTTTTTACTTCGTTCACTTTCCCCTTTTTCCTCCTTCTTTTCCTCCTCCTAACGATATGACCCTCCCTCATATCCCCCCCTTTCCCCTCTTTTCCCCTCCTTCCCCCGCACCAATTTCCTCCACCACAGCGTTTCATACCCTAAGACATTTCATTCAGAGGCCATTTGCCCACCACCACCACCACCACCACCACCACCACCACCACCACTACCTTTCCTTAAGCTCCTCGTCACCTCTCACCCTTACTACTCTCTCTCTCTCTCTCTCTCTCTCTCTCTCTCTCTCTCTCTCTCTCTCTCTCTCTCTCTCTCTCTCTCTCTCTCTCTCTCTCTCTCTCGCGGCGTCCATCAGGCAGCAGTGTCCGCCCAGCCAGGTAAGTGTCACACACCTGCTCTTAATAGATGGTGCTGGGCTGGCCGTCTCCTCACGCCCTCGCCATCTGCTTGAAAATTTTATCCTACTCACTACTCGTATTCCCTGTGGCTTCCCTTCCCCTCCCCTCTACGCCTCCTTCTCCCTCTCCCTCTCGCCCTCTCCCTTCCTCACCACGTTTCTGCCGCTTGACTGATGTTCGGGTCATCAGTCACTTCATGTGTGTCCCCAAAGATGCCGTGGCCTTAATAATGGAAAAGTTTTGGTCACTTTACCACCATGTTAAGTGGTCTTGCCTTCCTGCCTCCCCTTCCACTTCCCTTCCTTCTTCCATTCTTATTCGCTATTTATCTTCCGCGTCTCCTGTTTGCTACGTTTTCTTTCCTTCCTCCTATTCTTCTCTCTGTTATGTATCCTGTCTCACCCGTTTGTTTGTGTATCCATCTATTCTGGGTTTTTTTTCTTCTCTCTCTCTCTTGTCCTCTTACTTTTCCTCTTCCTTCCTCTTACTTATCCAGCCTCTGTCTAACTTCCACCTGCAGTCTCTTCCTCTACTTCCCTCTGCCCTCTCCTCCTCCTCCTCCTCCTCCTCCTCCTCCTCCTCCTCCTGTCATGCATTCACGCTGTCCTCTCTATTTACTCTTTCTTCCCCTCTTTCCTTCCTCTTTGTTATCTCTCCTCTGCAAGTGAAAGAGTTTTGAGAACGCTGTCTGTCTGTCTGTGTGTCTGTATAATGTTAGTCAGTCGATCAGTCATTCAGTCAGTCAGTCTCTTTCTCTTTTTTTTTCTCTCTCTCTCTCTTTCTCTTTCTTTTTTTCTCGTCTTAACTGCAGTAAATTATCAAGCGTGATATATCTTGTTTTTCAAAGGAGGTCCGTCACACCGCCACACGCCAAGCTGCCTGGTGCCCGATGTTACCAGTCTTAGAGCCGCTGGAATGTCGTGTTAGCGGGTTGTTGAGTGATTAATCTTAGCTACATACTTTTTACACACACTCTCTCTCTCTCTCTGTCTCTCTCTCTTTCTCTTTCTCTCTTTTCTTTTTTTTTTTTTTTACTTGGTTTTCTGGCTGGTACGTAAAACTCCAGAATTTCTTTTGCTTATTTTTTTTTTTGTTTTCCTTTTCGTTTTTACTCTCCAAGACACACACTTTTCCGTGACTTAAACTTCTTGAGGAGGGAAAGAAGTGCGTGGTCACTCCCTTCAAAGAACTCAACTTTGTCACGAGGTGGCCGTTGGTTCCCAGGTTTCGTTGTCATATATATTTTTTTCTTCTATTTTTACTTTCTTTCTGGACCCATTTGTATGATTAAAAGAGGAAGGTGAGCTGCCATCAATTAAGAGAAACGTACGGTAGGTAAGTCTTCTTTCTCGAGGCCTGTCAGTCATTTCCTGGACCCTTGACCCAGCTTGTCTCAGAGGCTTCATTTGCAACGCTCGCCCGTCACAAACAAGCGTCATGTGATGGACGAACACGATATTTATGAGAAGCCAATGGATATATACGTAGGCTGTCAAAATTAAGTTATTAGTGTTGTCTGTCATTTATCATAGAAATGGAGGTATAGGGATTGAATGTACTGGTGGTGGTGGTGATGGTGGTGGTGGTGGTAGTCATGGTGGTGGTGGTTCTCAGAAAAGAGTGACTCAATGTTTATAGAGAAAACATCAATTCACAACTAAATAACGCAACGCAATGGCCAAGTCTTCATCAACAAGCTGTAATTCCTAACTTTAGATGGAGACAGATTCTGAACTTTCGACAAATCCATGTGATCATCGAGGAGATGAGGAAGAGCACTCACACAACTATTACAATTGCTGCAATCCTCCAGCTGCTGCAGAAGGAATACATTTAGATATGAACTGCACCACTCGTAGCCTCAAAAACCCAAGAGTGACAATCGTGACACAATATGCAATTTCACGACAACACAAAGAGTCGTCCATTGAACCTGATCGGATACTTGGCTTTATCAAACTCTAATTATACACAGAGAAAACACGATGCACAGATGCGATCATGTAAAACTCTCGTCAGACCACATGTACGATGCTCCACAAATATCCTGATTCCTACTCCACTGCATACTTAAACGCTGTTCAGTTAAGGTCAAAAGGAGACAATACCTTCGTTATTCTGCCAACCAAACGCAGGAGAATTATGCTTTGGAAATAACGTTCACAAATAACATCATTAAAGGAATTTGCAAACTGATAAAAACAGTAACTTACAGTAACGATGATAACCATGTACGTACAAAGAATATACAGCCAGGCATAACGAGGCAGCGTCCATTATAAGACTGCATTGTCAATTAAACTCTGTGGGTCGTTATTACTGGAATATCGTAAGGGAAAAACATGAGAAACCTAACTAATTGCATGACATTCCTTGATTATACATTTCAGGTAATATTAATGATGATGTCCTGCAATGGTAACTTTGTCCATGTTTATATTCCTATCACGCAGGAGATGGACGATGCGTGTCATTCATTTAGCAGGTGAAGGGTAATTAATCGTAGGGAAATTAAGATGCTACTCCTGTTAATGGGAGATGACTCGATGCAGGAGGCAGTAATAGGAATACATAATTGTTTTGTTACGATGTATGACTACTACCAAATGAAGGTGAATTATGGTGTTTGTTTATTTAAGCGCATTTCCATCCATGTTAAAGGTTCATATCGAGGCAACATGTGTTAGCACTTATCAAATATGAAAAAGCTAGTGAGAGTCTAAATATGGATGAAAAATAACGCTAACGCTTTAAAATTAATGAAAAGAGTGACATAAAGCGTTGTTTAGAATATGTATATGAGAGTGAGGATGGTGAAACTGTTGCTAGGAAATGAATGCAAGGTGACTTTGAGACTAATGAAAACTAACCGTGACTTCAATCTCAATAGAAAAAGAAAAGACAAAAAAAATAATATGAAAAGCTTGAAGAAAAAAAAAATGTAAAAATAACAAATCAGTAAATATATGAATAACAATAAAACACCATCAAATAAAAAAAAAGATTAACATGAAAAATAAAATAAAATAAAAATAAACAATACCAATAAAATCTCCTTGAAGCCAACAAAACCAAAAAGAAAATAAATCACAGGAATGCAAAATAAGATTGAAAGCATCAGTACACCTTTCATACGTTCCCTCCGGCTATCATTAACCCAAGAGACCCAGGTGTGCCAGTCCAGGAATAGCAAGTCTAAATCAGCAGGGATCGAACCCATAAGCCGTGTCGTTGTGTGAGCTGTTTTGCCAATGAAT
Organism: Metacarcinus magister; assembly: GCA_029783475.1. Classification (NCBI taxonomy): domain Eukaryota; kingdom Metazoa; phylum Arthropoda; class Malacostraca; order Decapoda; family Cancridae; genus Metacarcinus; species Metacarcinus magister. The sequence continues at coordinate 6,261,900 of JAPQNM010000006.1, read as the reverse complement.
ACCTGTCTTTTATCTCTGTCTTTCCTTCAGTGTGACCTTTTCAGCTATTTATACCATCATGTTTATCGTGGTACATTGAAACACCCGACCTTTGTGTGATATCGACAGTAGTGTGATTGATGTGGGATAGATGACGCTTATGTAACCAGGTGTGTGCAGGTACAGGTGTAAGTACAGGTGTAGGTACATGTGCGCGTTCAGGTAAATGTCCCTCACCTCCCCAGACCTTTCCTCACCTCCCCTGACCGTCCCTAACCTTGTCTAACCTTACCTAACCTCCAATGCATATAAAGAAATGGATGCGTTTCTCTGTTTTTTTTTCTCTCTCTCTCTCTCTCTCTCTCTCTCTCTCTCTCTCTCTCTCTCTCTCTCTCTCTCTCGTCTCTCTCTCTCTCTCTCTCTCTCTCTCTCTCTCTCTCTCCTCTCTCTCTCTCTCTCTCATCTCTCTCCTCTCTCTCTCTCTCTCTCTCTCTCTCTCTCTCTCTCTCTCTCTCTCTCTCTCTCTCTCTCTCTCTCTCTCTCTCTCTCTCTCTCTCTCTCTCTCTCTCTCTCTCTCTCTCTCTCTCTCTCTCTCTCTCTCTCTCTCTCTCAACTGCATCAGCGCGGGGTGCCTCAGTAGAGATTGAGTGACTTCAGTGGTGACGGATGAAGAGAGAGAGAGAGAGAGAGAGAGGAGTAAACACAGAGATAGAGAGAGAGAGAGAAGGAGAGAAGGAAAACAAAAAAAATAGAATGAAGGAAAAATGAGTGATCAGAAAAAATTGAATAAGTGATGAAAAAGATGGAAGAAAGGAAGCAATACAGGAAGGAAAATAGATAGGAGGACCACTAAACCAGCTTTCTCTATCCCTTCAGTTAGACAGATAGACAGGCGGATGGACAGACAGACGGACGGACGGACAGACAAATAGGCAGGCAGTCGTGTGTACGCATAAAGAGATTAGTGGGCGTGTGTGTGGTGTGGGACGATGATTGGTATGAGCGGGAAGGAGTGGGCGAGAGGGGACAGGGGGAGATGGAAGGAGTGGGCGAGAGGGGACATCAAGGAGAGGGGGAAAGGGATATATTGATGGCTTTTGGGGAGGAAGGGAAGAGGGAATGGGAGAAAGGAGGGGAGAGAGAGAGAGATAGGCATGCATGAGGGAGTGTAATAGAATATGGGTATGAGAGAGAGAGAGAGAGAGAGAGAGAGAGAGAGAGAGAGAGAGAGAGAGAGAGAGAGAGAGAGAGAGAGAGAGAGAGAGAGTATTACCTTGGTTTAAACTGAAAAATATTTAACAAACAAGCTTTAAAGTTTCTCAGGATGGAAGGAGAAACTAGTTGCTAATTATATAGTTACGAAGCGAATCACGGATACCTGAGTTTAGCGAATAACTTCAACCTTTCAGCCTTGCAAGTTGTGGCGGAAACTACATGTATTTGTCTACGTTTTAGTGGAAACCCATTAATTCTCACCCCTGACGTGGTATCGAATGGGAAAAGAAATAGTTTCTCCTGAATCACCTAAAAAGAAAATGGTAGCCTGAAATATCACTTTCTCTCAACGTAAAAATTAATAATACATTTTGAGTCTATCTTTATAACCAGACTTTCTTAATTCAGTACAAGATAAACTTATTCCATTTATATTAGTAAATTTTTCTTAGTATTCCATTCCATCCCAGCCCTTTTTTTCTGATCCCAACGCCATTATCCTGTTTTCTATCAACCTTGAGTCTGTTTTCTCTCTACACCAAGCACCCCGCTCTCCGTTTTCTATACAGGGAATCGATTTGAAAGGGGGACATCAACTTCGTCGCCTTGCTTCTAGTTTCGCAATATTCGCAGTGGAATGGGGAGACGAGGAGTGAAATGCGTGTGTTTCTGGTGTGGACTGACCAGAGTTTTGTAGTGGGAGTATAAAGACATCACGACATCTTTGTTCTGTAAGGATAAAAAGTTTGAATCGATGAAGTCAGGCATGTTATTGGCTTTACTCATCGCCTCGGTGCGTTATTTTATATACTTTTCTTGTTTTGACACACTCGGATCCACGTCACGGGCTGTTGAATTTCACGGCAACGCTACACAGTTTCGTATTCCAGTTTCTTCTTCTTTTGTGTTTCAGATGTTACACTTGTCTCGGTTAATGGAATAGTGTCTCCTTCCTTACCTCCTTTTGCATCTTTGTGCTGGATCCAACTCGCTGTGGCATTTAGGTTAGGTTGAAGGTTTGCTCTTTCCGTCTCATCCCTAAGAGTATCTACAATTTCCATCCCTAAGTTTTAAAAGGACGTTATGAACTGATAAGATTAGAGTCTCAAACATTACCAGCACATAACCAGAAGCAGCTCAAGCCTTTAATTAAACATATGCTCCTCCAGCTCATTAACTAGTCTGCCTTAGATTACATTTTAGAGCGCCTTGCCTTACTCTTGAGATAATCCAATAGACTTGTGAAGATTATCGGATATTTCTTTTGTTTAGCCTCAATAAATCTCTCTGTGGCGCCGCTCCAAGCCTCGTGAGCTGTACCTGTTGCGTTTACCTGGTGAGAATAGGCGTCCAGGGAGTCGCTATCTCGTTTTCTTTGCTTTCTTCAGGCATTTAAGGGGATATTTTAATAGTTAAAGTTGTGTGTTTGCAATGATCATCTCGCTGAGCATTCCCGGTTGTCTCATTAATTTTAGGATCGTGTAGGATAAGTGAAAGTGTCGTTGTTGTTGTTGTTGTCGTTGTTTAGACAAATTATATGCAACTAGTTCTTTTTTTTCGATATTATCAAAGTAAATTATAATGTTATGAAGAGACCATAGGATGAATACATTTTGTTTTTATTTGATCTTCTCACAACTTTTAATTCCTCGGAAATATATGTAGAACAATGAAAAATCAAAATAACAATTATTTTTAGCATAAAATAACGTAGGATAGGAAACGATATAACAGGATCGAAAAATACAACGCGATTCAATTCAAAAATGTTTAGAATATCATCAAGTTAGACTATTACGTTTTCCTTCCTTATAATAACAGTTGTAGTTTATATCAACCTTATTGGGGGGTTTTTCTATTTTTTTTACGCTGTATTGAGGAATTCAACTCTATTGTATTTCCTGTGTCGTACAGCAAATATCACTTCCATTATTACTATTGCAAAACTTGCTCTTTTTTTTTTTCCTTTTTGTGATGAAACTTGTCCGTTAGCCGAGGTTGTGTAAGGGGAGGGTGAAGTAACACACACACACACACACACACACACACACACACACACACACACACACACACACACACACACACACACACACACACACACACACACACACACAGGTAATATAGATGAGTTATCTTTACTGTAGAAAAAAATATTAAAGTTGCCATTTAGTTGGTGATGAATGGTGACAGGCGCGTTGTAGGTGATGTAGGAGGCAAAGGGAGTGGAAGCTCGTTTTCTCTACGGAATAATTAAGGTTTACTAAACAAAAAGCCTAAAGTGTCAATTGGTTGCAACACTTTCCATGTTTTATACTTTTTGAAAACGACGGAAAATATATAGACAGACAGACAGACGTGCATGATTCTATAACTTTAACCAGTATTTTTTTATTGATTGCTGTTTAATTGCTATTTAATTCCTATTTTTATCATCATCATCATCATCATCATCATTAGTGCATGCGGATCAAATGCTCGTGCTAAATAATTGTGACGTGATCGTACCCTTGATAACTTTGTCGTACATTGTTGTATTCATTATCTGCTGATCATGCGATACCCTTTCTCATTTACCTGTTTTGAGCCGCCTCATTTATTTTCATTATTGGTGTTTGTCATTATTATTGTTATCATTAATATTATTATCATTAATTGTATTAGTCATTATAGTTGTTGTTATCATAATCTAATTCCTGTCTATATATCAGACACTGACAGACAGACAAACAGACAGATAACAGATAGATAACGCGCACACACACACACACACACACACACACACACACACACACACACACACACACACACACACACACACACACACACACACACACACACCAATAAAAAAGAACAAAAGAGAGAAAGAGAAAGAGAATACCCTAACAAAACTGAAAAAAAACATACATATATATAAACTGACACAGAAACAGACACAGACAGGCAAAAAAACGCGGTGCAATTACATACACGTTCATAACAGTGAGGGAAAATTGTTGGGGGACAAGGTGTGGGCGGTGAAGTGGACGAGAGCGTGGCCATTGTAAGTCAGGCGTGTTACCGGGCGAGAAGAGAGAGCAAGGGAGAGAGAGCTAGGGAGAGAAATATCAGAAGAGCAATTTGTGTCGGGGAAAGAGGCTTCACCCACACACTTAATCAAGAATTGTAAAGTAAAGGAAGTTTCTCCGGCACTAGAATATTCATGGTAAGATAAAGTTTAGTGAAAGATCGTAGGTTTTATTTGTGTGGGTTCATGTTAGGACTAATTTTTTTTGTAAAGAGTTGAAAGTTGATTAAAAAAAAATTAAAAAAACGTGGAAAAGAGGGTTAATGAAAGAAAATGGTAATGTTGGTGTTGAGGGTTTGTAATAATGAAAAGAAAAGAAAAAAAGAAAAGAAAAGATTGATAAAAAAAAAAAGTATACTAATAGAAAGTCACATATAAAGTTAAGGAAATAATAAAAAAATGAAAGAACTTGGACGAATAAGAAACTTTTTAACTGGAACGTGGTACTTTTTCATTCACTTTTTGTTCTTTTATTTCTAGGCGGTTGACACAGTGACAAAGGGAAGGGTTAGGTGAGGCAGGGTAAGGGCTGGCAGGGAGGGTATAGGACGCGGCAGGATGTGTGAGTTTGCCTGTGACTAATTCATTCCTGTCTGCCTTATAGTGGTAGTCTATCTCTTCCTCTTTTTTTTCTCTCTCTTACTCTCTCTTTCTTGTTCTCTATCTTCACACAACCACATTGTCTTATATACCTACCTCTACTAACTCGTCTTCCTTCCTCCTCTTCCTTCCTCCTCTTCCTTCCTCCTCTTCCTCTTCCTCCTCTTCCTATTATCTCAAGGCACCCAAACCACCTCAAGCCAGACATTTTCGGCCCCAAACCATCACGATCAGTCATTTTCGCTCATTTTTTCTTATTTATAGTTGCCTTTCGTCTCGCTTGGAGGGAGAGGCAGGAAGGGAGAAGCAATTACAGTGGGGAGAGAGAGAAGAGAGAAGAGGATAGGAGAGGAGAGGAGAGGAGGAATAAGGAGGTAAGGAAATAACGAGGAAAAGGGAAAGGGAAAGGGTAAGAGAAAAGACTAGAAAAAAAAATAAAGAAAAGATGGGAAGTGGAATAAAGGAAAGTATGAAGAGAAACACAAAGACAAGGAATAAACAAATAAGAGAGAGACAAGAAATAGTGAAAAAAGATACAAATACAGTTAAGAGAAGTAGTATGAGGAAGGAGGAAGAGATGGAGGTCTTGGAAGGGAGATAAAGAAGGCAGAAGGGAGTGACTGAGAGAGGGATACGAGGAAGAGGTAGAGACAGAAGGGAGGCGTCATGGGACAAACAGAACGATTATTCCTGACCTAAACGAGAGTAAGAGAAAGACGTCTCCTCCCGAAAGCTGTTTTGTTTTGATGACGAGGAGGAGGAGGAGGAGGAGGAGGAGGAGGAGGAGAAGGAGGAGAAGAAGAAGGACAAGAAAAAGAAAGAGGAGGAAGAGGTGAATTGCATGTATAAAAAAAAAGAAGTAGGAAATGAAGTGATAAAAGAAGTGAAAGGAAAAGAAATAAGAAAGAGAGTAAGCGTCAAGAAGAAACAGAAGGACAAAGAGGAGGATAAGAAACACAGAAACAGCAGATAACAAAAGCCTTATTAACTGATAACAAGGCTGGAGTTAACTACTGTCTTCTTCGTGTCTCCTTTACTAGTGTGAGAGCAGGACGGAAAATCGAGAAGGCGTGGAAGAAAAGGAGGAGGAGGAGGAGGAGGAGGAGGAGGAGGAGGAGGAGGAGGAGGAGGAGGAGGAGGAGGAGCTGGTGGAGGAGTAAGAACAAAAGGTAGGAGAAAGGTGGAGAAATTGATGGTACCTGTTTATACTCGCGCCTACAGGAATGAGAAAGGAGGAGGAGAAGGAGGAGGAGGAGGAGGAGGAGGAGGAGGAGGAGGAGGAGAAGGAGGAGGAGGAGGAGGAGGAGGAGGAGGAGGAGGGATGATGTGGGTAACAAAAGTGTGGAAGATAATGTAAATGCGTGTGTGTGGGTGTGTGTGTGTGTGTGTGGGTGAGTGTGTAAGTGTGTGTGTGTGTGTGTGTGTGTGTGTGTGTGTGTGTGTGTGTGTGTGTGTGTGTGTGTGTGTGTGCGTAAATTTTCCTTCATTAAACAATTATCATTTAAAATTTCTAACCTTGAACTTTTCCCGCGTTCACATTATTATTTTTTTGCTTTGAAGTAATAATAGATTCTCTCTCTCTCTCTCTCTCTCTCTCTCTCTCTCTCTCTCTCTCTCTCTCTCTCTCTCTCTCTCTCTCTCTCTCTCTCTCTCTCCATATTCATTTCCTAATATAATATCATACATTTTCGAATTTCAACATATCCTTTCCACATATGTTATTCCACACTTCCTCTGACAACACTGTTTTCCTCCTCCTCCTCCTCCTCTTCCTCCTCTTCCTCTCCGTCATCCTCCTCCTCTTCCTCTTCCTCTTCCTCCTCCTCACCCTTCTTCCATTCACATCCCATCCTTCCCCAACCCTTCCCTTAAGTATGCAAGCCCTCGCTAAGCCCTTGTCACATACATACACACACTCACACACACACACACACACACACACACACACACACACACACACACACACACACACACACACACACACACACACACACACACACACACACCTGCAATAAACCATACTAATTTTATTTTCATTTCAAACTAGCAATGTTGGTAGTATTGTATTCTCTCACTGCTGCTGCCTCTGTTGTCTCGTATATATTTAACCTGCGTGTACCTGCTTGTTTACCTGTGGCCTGTCGCGTTACCTAAGTAAAGGGTGTAGATGTTGGCGGCAGCTGAGTGGCAGGTGTGAGGTGTGAAGGTGTAGAGGTGTAAGTGTACATATGTGAGGAATTGTGTTGGGTAAAGGTGAGGTGTGTGTGTGTGTGTGTGTGTGTGTGTGTGTGTGTGTTTTAGGTGATGGTATTTAATGGCTGCACGTTCCTGCTTCTCTCTCTCTCTCACACACACACACACACACACACACACACACACACACACACACACACACACACACACACACACACACACCAGTATTCTGCTCAGCCTCAACCTTCTTTCTTCTCTTCCTGCATCTTGGGTCATGAATTTTGAATCTCTGTTTTTCGATACTCCTCGCCTGTCTGAGGAAAAGAAAAAAGAAAACAGATTGAGAAGGAAAGAAAAAGAGAGATATGGAAGACAAAATAATATTGACAGAATTACTTGGAATTACATAGAAACTCAAGTCCTTCCCTGCCCCCCCCACCCCCCTTCCACCCCTACACACACACTGGCCGTTCTACACACTCACGCTGTTGACTTTCAAGGTCAATAGAAGACTGAAAGCTTTCTAGCCTTTAGCAATGCATCTTTTCCCTTGAGGCCACGTAAGAAATAAGGAAATGATGAGGTGAAGGAAGAAGGATCGAGGAAGGAAGGAAGGAAAGAGGAAGGAAGGTGAAAGAGGAGGAGGAGGAGGAGGAGGAGGGAGGAGGAAGGCATTCTAAAGAGGTATAACAAATGGAAGAGACGCTGGGACAAGCAAAAAGATAAAAGTAAAGAAGAAAATATTGATGATGATGATGATGATGATGAGATTGAGTAATAGAACAAAGACGTTGAATTGAGATAGAAAATGGAAGTAAGGAAAAAGGAAAAGGAATAAGGAAGTAGAAGAAGAGAGGAACAGATAGAGAGAAAGACAAATGTAAAAGCTTGGACATAGACGAACGAGAGAGAGAGAGAGAGAGAGAGAGAGAGAGAGAGAGAGAGAGAGAGAGAGAGAGAGAGAGAGAGAGAGAGAGAGAGAGAGAGGGGAAGGGGGAATAAAAATGGAAATACAAGATAAATAGTAGGAAGAGAAAGACCTATAGAACCAGGAGACAGAGGAGAAAGAGAATAATAAAGGGAAGTGTAGAGAGAAGGAGAGAAGGGAGGAATAAAAAAGGAGAGAGGGAAGTTGTTCTGAGAGAGGGGAAAGTAAGGGGAAGGAGAAAGAGAAACAATAGGAAATTAGACAGGAATGAATGAGAGAGAAAGAAAAGAAGCGAAAACACACACACACACACACAAATCAAACCTAACACATTCAAATTAAAACAAGAAACTAAACAGAGCAACAAATTCAGGTAAATTAATTAATGAAATGATGTATAATACCTATTGAAAAAATGGGTCACCTGGGCACACCTGTATTTCGTTGTTAAATCCCAATAAACACCTGAACCCTTTACCTTATAATTGTGTTCTCGTTACCTGGTACTAGGTGTGTGTGTGTGTGTGTGTGTGTGTGTGTGTGTGTGTGTGTGTGTGTGTGTGTGTGTGTGTGTGGGACGCGGCAGACGGTGACAGCTAGAGACAAATTCACTCTTATTTGCACACTTTCAAACTCATTTCCTTACATTTGAAAGCGTTTACACAATTTACACGTATTTTGGACACTACCCTACCCCCCCCCAGGGAACATTGTCTTTATTCTCTCTCTCTCTCTCTCTCTCTCTCTCTCTCTCTCTCTCTCTCTCTCTCTCTCTCTCTCTCTCTCTCTCTCTCTCTCTCTCTCTCTCTCTCTCTCTCTCACACACACATAGATTCCCTAAAAAGCACTTCAGATCATTCCACACAAAACATCCCCATCACTCCACGAGGACCAATGCATCCTTCAGGTCAGCTCCTCCTCCTCCTCCTCCTCCTCCTCCTCCTCCTCCTCCTCCTCCTCCTCTTCCTCCTCTTCCTTCTCTCAGGTATTCGACAGTGATCCATCTGCTCCGTCCTTATTCCATTTCCGCTTAAGGCCGGTTTCGAAATTGCTTCTTTCTCCCACACCAACGATTTCTCTCCCTGTCTGGACACACCCGAATGTTGCAACTTGAAGGGAGATGTGCAATGGAAGAATAGGAGGAGGAGGAGGAGGAGGAGGAGGAGGAGGAGGAGAAGGAGGAGGAGGAGAAGGGAAAATAGGAAAACTTTGTGCATGAGGATATACATATATACTCTCTCTCTCTCTCTCTCTCTCTCTCTCTCTCTCTCTCTCTCTCTCTCTCTCTCTCTCTCTCTCTCTCTCTCTCTCTCTCTCTCTCTTCCTTTTTCCAGAATATTTAACGTAATAACATGCCACTTTTGAATCGTCCTTTACCTAACTCTAAAGAATATGTCAGCCGTGAATACATCTATTTTCCACCTCCTTATCCTGCTTCTTCTCCTCCTCTTATCTTGTTCTCTTTATATATATTCATCTTCCGCTTTTTAATTTCCTTTCTCTCTTGGAATGGTTTCTAGTATTTGTTTCGTCGATCGTGTGTTTCTTATAGATGGAGGCAATGTATAGTGTTGGAGGAAGCGGTGGGTAGATGGCGCTGCTGCATACCTCGTGTTTCTCACCAGCGAAATTGGTTGGATAGTTTAAGGTATTTCATTTACCACCGAACTTAGCATTTGGGGAAGGTAATAGGAGGAGGAGGAGGAGGAAGAAGAAAGTGAAGGGAAGGGTAGTGGGGTCTCTCACTAGTCTTCCTTCACTTCTTCCCTTCTTGCAGTCTTCCTCCCATCACTTCCTCCTGCAGATGTCAGTCACTCCTACTCAGCGCTTGTCTCCGCGTGTTTTCAATGTGCTGCTTCGTCTTTATTTGTCTTTGATCATTTGTATCTCGACCTCGTACACCTCGTTCTCTTCCTTTCTGTAGTTGTCGTTTTAGTGGTCGCAGTCATCGCCCTCCTCCTCCTCCTCCTCTTCCTCCTCTTCCTCCTCTTCCTCCTCCTCCTCCTCCTCCTCCTCCTCCTCCTCCTCCTCCTCCTCCTCCTCCTTCATCTCTCTCCCGCAGCTTTCCTTTGATGGAAAATTAGTTTGTGTGTGTGTCTGTGTGTGTGTGTGTGTGTGTGTGTGTGTGTGTGTGTGTGTGTGTGTGTATGTGTGTGTGTGTGTGTGTGTGTGTGTGTGTGTGTGTGTATTTTGCACGAAGCAATCCAAATTTTTTTTCTACCCTAATTTATTTATGGATTTTATGAATGATTTTGCATATATGAGTTCAAAAGTGTACATGAATGTGTAAAAGTTCGTAGTATGTATGTATAATGAAATTTTACATCTAGATATGTATGTATTTATGTATGTTTTCGTGTGTCCATCTATAAATTGTACATATGTAAACAAGTAGGCTGGATTACTAAATATTTTTCTTACATTACTTACATGTGTGTGTGTGTGTGTGTGTGTGTGTGTGTGTGTGTGTGTGTGTGTGTGGTGTGCGTGTGTGTGTGTGTGTATAACCCCGATAATCCTCACAATGGGCCCAGAAATAACACAAGAGGAGGGCGCGGTCTGCCTAGGAGTGAGTTATTTTGTCCGGGCAGCGTGGGGTGGAGGTGCAAAGGGAAGGGAGGAAGAGGGAAAGGTATGGAGGAAAGAAAAAAATGGAAAGGTAAAAGATAGGAAGAAAGAGGGATAAGCATGATCAGTTGTTTTAGAAGCATTGTTTACTTGTTCTTTCCAAGCATATAAACTAAAGATGTAGGTCACGTATTTCGCTTAGCGGCATCGTGGGATGTAAAAGTCTACGGTAAATGCTTCCCGTGTTTCACTTATTTTATAAAGACTTAGGAGAAGTATATATGTAGTTGTCTGAAGGTGAAACAGCTGTAGGAAGAGAGAGAGAGAGAGAGAGAGAGAGAGAGAGAGAGAGAGAGAGAGAGAGAGAGAGAGAGAGAGAGAGAGAGAGAGAGAGAGAGAGAGAGAGTGTGTAAAGGATGGATAGTGTGTTCGCGTTGACAAAAAAAAAAATTTATTCAGAACCTTCGTTGTTGTTTTTGTTCCGTTAAGGGAGTCTATTTATTCAATAATGTGTTTGTATGTACTAGAAGACTTTTTTCCCCTCGCAAATTGAGTTTAGAAATTTCCCTCCTTGCTGCTGACCACCCAATTCTTGAGGATAGTAACATTGCTAAATCGGCTCTCTCTCTCTCTCTCTCTCTCTCTCTCTCTCTCTCTCTCTCTCTCTCTCTCTCTCTCTCTCTCTCTCTCTCTCTCTCTCTCTCTCTCTCACTTCGGCTACAACATCGCTAGGATCAACTCCACTTAACTATCCACATCCCGGTCATCCCTTGCCCTCCTTCCCCTCATCCTTACGTCCCTCTTCCCCTCGCAATATCCTTTTTTCCTCCCCTCCATGTTCTCCTTCCCCGCATCCCTTCCTCTCTCTTCCCCTCGCAATCTCCTCTCTACCCCTCCTTCATGTTCTCTTTCCTCCAATTTCCCCTCTCTCTGTTTCCCTTGTTTCCCTGCTTCCTATTCCTATTTCCCTCCTTCATCCTATCCTTCGTCCTAAACCCCCTCCCCTTGCCTCACCCATCCCCCCCGCCCCGCCCCACCCCGCCCCGCCCCGCCCCATCTGAACTCTCCCTAACCGTCCTAATGCTGTTTGTGGTTGTGGCTGAATCAGAGCCAAGCAAATCGAGTTTCCGCTGAAATAGCTCTTTCTCCCCCTCCCACCACCATCACCACCACCACCACCACCACCACCACCACCACCTCCACCACCACCACCACCACCATCACCACCATCACCACCACCACCACCACCACCTCCACCACCACCTCCACCACCACCACCCCATGTTGACTATCTCATTGACTATGTGTGTGTGTGTGTGTGTGTGTGTGTGTGTGTGTGGCTATTACGGGAAAAACTTCACCTTTACCTTACGTACCTTCCGCCTCCTCCTCTTCCTCCTCCTCCTCCTCCTCCTCTCCTCCTCCTCCTCCTCCTCCTCCTCCTCCTCCCTAATCACGTCAATATTAAAAGAAAAAAAGGAAAGAAAAAACGAAATGAAACATACCGGTTCTCTACCACCACCACCACCACCACCACCACCACCACCCACCTTCCGTTTTTTTTGCCCGCCCACCACCTTCCTGTTTCTGTAGTTTTAATGTACCTTTTAGCCGGCCTCCGTTAACCCCAACTTGCATAAATAGATTTGCAGATTCTTCTTAAGGTTTTTAGGTGCAGGTCGAGTGAGGGAGTACTAGAGAATGTCAAGAGAGAGGCAGTTCAAGGGAGGTATTAAGAGGAAAAGAGGTGGTTAGGCGATGTGTGACGTGAAAGGGAAGAAATAGAGATAGGAAGGATAAGGAACGGGTAAATAGGGTGTAGGAGGGAGTAATCTTGCAAGGGTGAAGGGTGTAGAGAGAAGGAAGGGGGATTGCAGAAAGGGATGAAGTTGTTTTGGTGTAGAAGGAAGGAGATGATACGATATGAAGGTGATGCAGAGGAGGAAGAGCAGAAGAAGAGGATGATGGGGGAGAGAGGGAGAAGTTACTCATTACGGGAGTCATTCGTCATGAGTTGTGAGAGTTGGGAGAGAGTTGTAGTAGTAGTAGTAGTAGTAGTTGTTGTAGTAGTAGTAGTAGTAGTAGTAGTAGTAGTAGTAGTAGTAATTGTAGTTGTAATAGTGTAAGGATGCTGCCTCTTAAATCTCATGTATCACCAGTTCCTCTTGATTTATTATATTGCATTGCATTACATATTCAGGAGCGTCCTACAATAACAGGTGCAGTAGTAGTAGTAGTAGTAGTAGTAGTAGTAGTAGTAGTAGTAGTATAGTAGTAGTAGCAGTAGTCGTGATAGGAGCTGCATTTTGTCGGTGTTATTGTTGTTGTTTTTGTACTCGTCGTTGTCGTCGTCGTCGTTGTTGTCGTTCCCAGAAGGTACTTATACATTTCTTAACGACAGCCATACATCGTGTCTGGTCCTCGCGCCCGACATACTTCCCCTAACGACATGCGTCTATCATGCAGGCTGACGGGAAGTGGCGGGGCGGGACGGGGCGGGGCGGGGCGAGGAAAAGGCCTTGGTTGTGTGTAAAAAGAAGAGAACATCATTGTGTGTTTGTTTATGTTCATGCGCGCGCGTGTGTGTGTGTGTGTGTGTGTGTGTGTGTGTGTGTGTGTGTGTGTGTGTGTGTGTGTGTGTGTGTGTGTGTGTGTGTGTGTGTGTGTGTTTGTGCAAAGGAGGGGTAGGGAGACGGGGTAGGAATTGGGCTTAGCGGCCGTAATTGCGTCTTAGCGGAGGGAGGGAGGTAGAGAGAGGGAGGGAGGGAAGGAGGGGAGTTAGGCACACTGGAACACAGAGCGAGGCGGGGTGGAGAGGACTGGAAAGGCGGATCAAGGCATACTAAGGCCGGGCATGTTGACTAGGCGTTAGACTACTCAAAGTGGGGCGGTGGAGGAGGACAGGGCAAGAGCGGAGGGTTAAGTAGGTCACATAGAAGTCTTAAATCATACGAGGCAGAATAAGACGTTGTGTGTGTTGTTTGTGTGTGTTTGTGGTTGAGAAGAAAAGAATCAGGTAGGAATGCAAGGTCAGTATCCCCTCTACTGACCTTGTTGGAATGAAGCGTTAAATATATAGTTGAAGGGAGACTGAGGTAAGGTCGGATGGGGTTGGGTTTAGTCGAGTCTCTGTTCTGCATCATTCACCGCAGTTTCCAGATTTGTTCAAGGATATGAAACCACAGTGAATATATTTGTTAACTTAGGGAAGGGAAAGGACGGTAGATGAAATAGATAGATAGATAGATAGATAGACAGACGGACAGAAAAATATTGGAAAGACAAGATTTAGGGTGAAAAATAAAATTAATGAGGAAGAGAGAAATTGAGGGGGAAGAGAGAAATTGAGGAGGAAGAAAGTAAGGAAGGGTAAGAAAGAGGAAGAAATAAGAGGAAATAGTAAGGAAGGACAGAGTAAAATAGGATGGAAGGAGAAAAAGAAAGAGAATAAGGAGGAAAGGGAAAGAGAAGTAATATTAAACGTAAGAGGAATGATAAGAAAGAAAAGGGAAAGAAGAAAAGTAAGGAAAAAATTAAGGAAAACGGAGGAACTTTGAAGGAGGAAATAAATAAAAGAAATAATGAAGGAAAGGGAATAAGAAGGAAGTATGAAAAAAAAAAAAGTGAAAAGAGGCAAGAAGGAATATATGAAGAGAGAGGATGAAAGAAATGATAGGAAAGGCCAAGGATGAAGAAGGAAGGAGGAAGGCAGGAGGGAAGGGAAGGGAAGGACAGGAATGAGTGAAGGAACGGTAGGTCAAGGTGAGTATCTCACCAGCTCCTCAAATTACCTTAAATAATTAATTAGAGAGACGTGACCTGCGTGGAGGAGACGAGGACACGGGAGGATGTGTGTGTGTGTGTGTGTGTGTGTGTGTGTGTGTGTGTGTGTGTGTGTGTGTGTGTGTGTGTGTGTGTGTGTGTGTGTAATAGCGTTAGTGAACCCAATTATTTTCAGTTATATATATTTTTTATTGGCAATCGTATACAGACAACTCTATTGATCACAATAAGGTATAGTGAGTGTATTGGCTGAAGTACATGAAGTAAATTATGGTACATAGACCCATTACAATAAAACATCGTAGTGACAACAGACATTGTATCAAACCTCCATGTGATCGATAACTTTTTATTCATCCATTGCTTACCTCGGTTGTCCATTACCTATTGAAGCGCCACACACACACACACACACACACACACACACACACACACACACACACACACACACACACACACACACACACACACACACACACACACACACACACACACACACACGCACACACTGTTCATTGGTGCCTCTGTGTCAAACTTTAGGGTCAAGTACACCTTCACAGTTGATGTTTTTCCACTTACGTCTCCAACAGTAACCAGAACAACCATTTTTCTCGTTTTCTTTGGGCAAGCTATGCGTTGGGGGCTATAATTCTGATTAAAAGTATCATGATCTCCATCCAGAGTAGAATGATGGTGGTTATGGAAGTAAAAATTCTAAGCAAAATAACAAAGCCTTAGTGTGTGGACCAGCAAAGGAACACAAACCTTCATTGATGACGTGAAGAAAGAAAAAGTGGCGTAATACATTCATTATATATTCTTAAAATCAATGTCCATCTTCCTGGCACATTTTTTTCATTAGGTTGTTGAACACTTACATGGATTGCCTCGCCATTCATGTCCTTCTCCTCACTATCACCACCACCACCACCACCACCACCACCACCACCACCACCACCACCACCACCACCACCACCACCACCACCACCACCACCACCACCACCGTCGTCTGCACTTATCTTTTTTCTGTTGATTGCAGTTGCTTCATGTCATGCAAACATGGCGCAGCAACAGCAGTGCAGGCTCGCGTCGTGCATGACTGCGGTTTGAATCCATCGACAACTATGCACAAACAGAGGCGATGATTCCTCTTTGCACTAAAACTACTTGGTGTAATCAGGAACACACACATCACTTCTACCTCATCCAGACCAGTGATGTTAGCGGCTCCTGCGATCACTCCTTTAACATATCCATGGCTGATGTCTACTTATCCATCGCTAGCACTCAAAGCAACGTTCAGCTCATGTAGTTTTCAGCAAGACTCCAGACTTGACTTGCATCTCGACAAGAAAAGAATCGAAACTTCTGATGGAACCCAAAGAAGAAACTGACTTGTAAACAATTCTCGTGTGTGTGTCTGTGTGTTGTGGGGGGGAGGGGGGATGGTTACTGTGTGTGGGTGTGTGTGTGTGTCTGAGATAGAGAGAGAGAGAAAGAGAGAGAGAGATAGAGAGAGAGATAATAAAAGAGATAGAGAGACCTACCTATCTACCTTCCACACGCGTCCTGGACCTACCTGCCTCCCACCCCCCACCCCCCCCCACCTGATTAGCCCTAATGACCCCTTGTGGCACCTGATGGATGAAAATGACCGTATGTGACTCAAGACAACTATATGTGACACGAGATATATAAAGAGAGAGAGAGAGAGAGAGAGAGAGAGAGAGAGAGAGAGAGAGAGAGAGAGAAGAAAAAAAAAGAGAAAGAGAGAGATAACCTCATGCCACCTAACCGTGACCTTTCTTTTCCTTTCCAACATTTTCCCCGCGTGACTTTAACATAAGATCACAAAACACAGAGAAAATAAAAATAAACATAACATTGACTACGTGATAAAGGAGTTGGAATGCGTTTAGCGTCTATTTCCTAAGGATTAAATCGTACTTAGCTTATTGTAAGGGCGAGGCATGAGAGTGAGGGAGAGCTATTGCCTTTCTTACTCTCTTCACGTGCCAAAATGCAAGACAAGAGAGGTTGTAAGTAAACACGAGACACAGGTTAGAGGGAGGCAAGGCGAAAATACTGTACTCAACCTTGATGTAAACTAATACCTTGTGATATTACCTCGCGTGACCAGGCTATCATGTGTGTGTGTGTGTGTGTGTGTGTGTGTGTGTGTGTGTGTGTGTGTGTGTGTGTGTGTGTGTGTGTGTGTGTGTGTGTATATGTGTGTGTAACTTGTCTTCTTTCTCCATCAGTGTGGGAAGTAACGGGCGTGGCAGGGCGTTCTGTGGACTTGCCTTGTTACCTACGCCCAAGAACACCTGGAGACCGGCCGAAACTAGTGCTGTGGTACAAGGAATCCCACAACAGTCCCCTCGTCAGGTAAGTGCCAGGTAGAGAGGTACAAGGAAGGGGTGAAAGGTGGGAAAAAGGGCGGAGGAGTGAACTAATTAGGAAGAAAAAAGGAAAAACTGGGAAAATAAACACTAGGGTGAAATTAAGGAAAAAATTAGGTTTGTTAGGTAGGGGAAGGTGTGTGTGTGTGTGTGTGTGTGTGTGTGTGTGTGTGTGTGTGTGTGTGTGTGTGTGTGTGTGTGTGTGTTGTAAGTTAATGGAGGGGAAAGAGGGGTTCGTAAGGGGAAGGTTGTGAGTTGAAACAGTTTAGTTTGGTGTTTGGCCTAAGGGTTGTGATTTAGGGTGTGTGTGTGTGTGTGTGTGTGTGTGTGTGTGTGTGTGTGTGTGTGTGTATATACATCCATCCGTTTGTTTCACTCTATTTGTATATCTATCAATCTATTCCTATGTGTATCTGTTTGTATATATATCTATTTAGCAATCAGTTTATCTCTATCTATCCTTAACATATCTAATTATTTTTTTCTTCCTACATTTATTAGTTTCCCTCTTCGTCATTCCCTTCCTGGATAACCCATCTCCTTTAGTCCCTTTTTATCACCAGTTGCCTTGCCTCTTATCATCTTCCTCTCTCGGCTCCCTCTCCTTCCCCTTCT
>JAPQNM010000006.1:6204553-6222053 GCA_029783475.1 Metacarcinus magister | reverse complement strand
ACTTGTGCATACCTAAGGAAGTGATCAGTCAAGGGAGGAAGTAAGGAATGAGGCCGCACCGCAAAACCGTTTTTCATTTAGTCAAGCAGGCAGTTCCTCAATAAAGCAGCGAGGCCGAGAAATGTTGGGTAGTTAATCAGACATTCAGGAAAGTTATCGACCATGTCTGTATTGCTGCCTCTGTTCAATGACAAAGTTAGTTAGTTAGTCAGTCATGCATCCAATCAGTCAGGCGAAACGAGGCCGAAGTATAGAAATAGAGAGAACATAGGAGAGGAAAAGTGAAGAGAAAGTATCAAAGGAGGTAGAGGAGGAGGAGGAGATTGTTGTAAGGAGTCTGTTAGTGAGGTGTTCAATCTATCAGTCAGTCAGTCAGTCCTAATACTCACCTTCCCTCTTACCCCCACAGACCCTCCCTCAGTCACCGCCTCACTTGGTCGCTCCCTGAAGCCACATCTGCTCAAGGAGGGCGACGATGTGTACTTTACATGTTCCGTGGATGCTAACCCGCCCGCCGCTGCTGTCACCTGGTACCATGAGGTGAGGCTTAGTATATTCTCCTTTTTTTTTCTCTCTCTCTCTCTCTCTCTCTCTCTCTCTCTCTCTCTCTCTCTCTCTCTCTCTCTCTCTCTCTCTCTCTCTCTCTCTCTCTCTCTCTCTCTCTCTCTCTCTCTCTCTCTCTCTCTCTCTCTCTCTCTCTCTCTCTCTCTCTCTCTCTCTCTCTCTCTCTCTCTCTCTCTCTCACTTCATGTCAATTTGCTTTTTTATCCTTTTTGCATATGTATTTCTTTCTTTACCTCCTCCTCCTCCTCCTCCTCCTCCTCCTCCCCTCCTCCTCCTCCTCCTCCTCCTCCTCCTCCTCCTCCTCCTCCTCCAACAAATTTTTTTCAGTATCCCCTTTGCTTCGCTCTCTCTCTCTCCATTCCTTTACTTTAGCAGCGTATTTTTATTTTTCCTTTTTCTCTTTTTATCCCTTTTTTCCTTTTTCTAACTTTTTAGTTCTCTTCCTTTATATAAATTTTTCTTTCGTCTTTTGCTCTCTCTCTCTCTCTCTCTCTCTCTCTCTCTCTCTCTCTCTCTCTCTCTCTCTCTCTCTCTCTCTCTCTCTCTCTCTCTCTCTCTCTCTCTCTCGCTCTCGCTCTCTCTCTTTATTGTTTTCGTTTTTTTCTTTTTTTTCTTGTGGCTTTATTCATTTTGTTTGCGTGTATTTTTTTTCTCTCCATTTTATTTATTCATTTATACTTTGTGCTTCCTTTTGTTACCTCACTTTTTCATTCCTTTTTTTTCTATTTTTTTCTTCAGGAATGATTTTTAGTTTTTCTTTTTTTTTGGTCTTCTTAACTTCCTGTGTGTTCGCGTGTCTTGCTTATGTTCTCATTGCTAATTAGTTATCAAGATACGGAGTGAAGTATTATTATTTTCTATTCTGATGATGATAATGATTAGTAATGGTGACAGGTGATACAACAAGAACAATAATAATATCAGTAATGCTCATGGCAATGGAACTACAACTACTACTATTACTATTACTACTAAAATAATGATAATGATAATAATAATGATAATAACTATAATAATAATAATAACAATAATGATAATAATAATAATAATAATGATAATAGTAATAATAATAATAATAATAATAATCATTAGGATATTAGTCTTTCATCAAACAACTGTTTAAAGAGAGAGAGAGAGAGAGAGAGAGAGAGAGAGAGAGAGAGAGAGAGAGAGAGAGAGAGAGAGAGAGAGAGAGAGAGAGAGAGAGAGAGAGAGAGAGAGAGAGAGAGAGAGAGAGAGAGGAATCAGCTGCTCCATGTTTCACTACTCATACTTATATATATTTTTTTTTTCAAGTTTTTTTATTTGTATTTACTGCAGAAACGATTTTTGCATATTCTAGATTATTTATCATTTTCAACAAAAGAATATACGGCAGAATACCTTTGTCAGCTGTGGGAGGAGGGTGCGAGGGAGGGTGCGAGGGAGGGAGGGAGGGAGGGAGGGAGAGAGGGAGACAGGAAGGAAGTTAAAAAAAAAATAGATAAAAGCTGAATTAGAAATAAAGGTACAATGACAAAAAAAAAAGAATTTATTTATATGCTTGTTGGTTTAAGTAATCCTCTCTGCACTCGTTTAGTTAGGTATTTATTCAAGGTTTTTTCTTTTTCTTTTTTATATAGTCTTACCTCGTGTATATTTCCATTTTTATTTATTTATCTTTATACATGGTGGTGATATTACTCTTCATTACTCAACCAATGTAAACTAGCGATCAGGATGTCACCGCCAGATGTCTTGAGGTCAGGGATAAAGAGATGAGCACTGTGGTAAGTCGCCATGTAGGAGGAGGAGGGTCAAGAAACTATAATACAGAAAGTAGGTTATGGTTTTGTTGGGGTACATGTGAACGCGCTTGCCATGATTGCGTGTCTCAGCGGGGGGCAGCCAGAAGCCCCCCGCCGTGTCCTGTGGGAAGGCAGGCGCACGACAGGGGGCGATACGTGCCTTGCAGATCCTTGTTTTTGTTTGTTTATATGTTATTGTTAGTGTTTTCATATTCACTTATGTTTCCTCATCGTCATCGTTATCCTTATCTTCACCATCCTTTAGTCTACTCGTTTCCTTCAAGTTTTCCTCCTCCTCCTCCTCCTCTTCCTCTTTTTCCTCTTTTTCCTCCTCCTCCTCCTCCTCCGTTATAATATCCCCATTATCACGTTTTTTTCCTATTTCGTTCCAGTAGACCCATTTCCTTCTCCTCCTTCTCTTCCTCTTCCTCTGACTTTTCCTTTTTCTCGTCCTCCTCATTCTCCTCTTCTTCCAACTCCTCATTCTCATCATCATCATCATGTTTCACCTTCGCAAAGTAATTATTCACACACACACACACACACACACACACACACACACACACACACACACACACACACACACACACTTAGTACCCTTTACCCTAGTCCTCGCTAACCCAGCCTCACGTCCTCTCCTTCAGGGTCGAGTGCAGGTACAAAACATGACCTCTGGCGTGATCCTGACGGGGGAGTCCCTGGTGCTGCAGAAGGTTAGTCGCCGCCGTGCAGGGGAGTACCGCTGCCAGGCAACCAACAGCCTCGCCTCCGTCACCAGCGGTCCCGTCACCCTCAGGATCAGATGTGAGTTAAAGGTGTTTTGTCTTTTTTGTCACTTTTATTCCGTTGATTATTTTTTTTTTAAAGGGTTGTGAAAATTGGCGGTTTTTTTCAGTTTTTCATTTATTTTTGGTTTCTGTTTTTTCTGTTTTCCTTTTTTTTTCGAGGAGTAGCATTTAGCTGAAAAGAATGTAGCGATCTCTACTTTTTCTTTCTTTTCAGTGTGACTTAATTATTTTTTTTAAGTCTTGTGCTTGCCTCGTTCTCTTCTTTTTTTTTTTATGGGAAACACAAAGTAAGATTTTTTTTTGTTTGCTGACCTTTTTCTTAGGTAGGTACAGAGAGAGAGAGAGAGAGAGAGAGAGAGAGAGAGAGAGAGAGAGAGAGAGAGAGAGAGAGAGAGAGAGAGAGAGAGAGAGAGAGAGAGAGAGAGAGAGAGAGAGAGAGAGAGAGAGATAGAAAGAGAAAGAGAGACAGAGAGAGAGAGAGAGAGAGTACTATTTTGGGGTCAAGGAGGTATGGAAGTCCTACCCAGCCCCCCCCCCAATGAGTGGCAGGTAATTGTGTTTAGAGTCCGTACGTGTAGTGCAGGTGTGGCGTGTGGTATGATTCAGGGTGTGGCAATAGAGCACAATACAACCAAACTAGGAATACGGTTGGGTAAGGATATATATTTAGTCAAGCTGTGTAAGGGTGTGGCTGGATGAGGAATGTGGCTGCAGGGATGTGGGTTAATACCTTGTGTGGGAGACTATTAAATATTTTAGTATATACTCTATTTTGGGATGTGGTATTTGTGAGGGAGTGAGTCAGTATGAGGTTGTGATATGAGGTTTCCAATGGGTATGTGTACTAGGGTGAGAGGAGGCTGCAAGGGTGACAGTGAAGATTAATTTTAAGTGGCAGGGAGTGTGGTGTAGTGTGATGTGGTATGGCTTCGAGGGACGAGTGTGATAGTGACACTATGACCACATCAAACAACCAACCACACACTCTTACCATTATGGGAATACTTTTCTTGTCCTTCTTTTTCCTCTCTTTCTTTCCTATTCCTCCTTGTCCTCCTCCTCCTCCTCCTCCTCCTCCTCCTCCTCCACCACTTCCTCTTCTTCCACCTCCTCCCCGTCCTGCCATCGACCCAGCACTAAGGGTTTGGAAGCCTAACTTTGTGGTCGAGACTTCAAAGAAATACGCTTTCCATTAGTGTTTTTGTGATAGTCCTCCCTGCGTCGACTGCCTTTCCGTGCTGGTGATAAAAAAAAAAATTGGAATAATAGACGAAGTTAAAGTAGTAGTAGAGGTATTAGTAATAGTAGTAATAGTTGTTGTTGTTGTTTTTGATTTTGTATTATTATTATTATTATGAATGTCATTACTATCATCATTATTAGAGTTATTATTATTATTATTATTGTTGTTATTGTTGTTATTATTATTATTATTATTGTTGTTATTGTTGTTATTATTATTATTATTATTGTTGTTATTTACTGTAGCCAATTGTCATCATCTAATTGATACGTGCTGCATGTGTACTGAAGTTAAACATATATGCACTCTGTGTGTATGTGTGTGTGTGTGTGTCTGTCTGTGTATGTATATGTGTGTATGTATGTATGTATATGTATCAAGCACAATAATATATACTTAATAACATCATGAATCAATTACCATCACTACCCTTAGTTGAACCTTTTAAGGGGTGGGTGTAGGAGGTGGGGGCGGGGTGGACAAAGGGTTCAGTGCCACCTGACCCCTGCGGAGGCGCTTTTCTTGCCCGCCGGAGGGAGTAAGGGGAAGGAAAGGGGCACTAAGGAGGGAAATCCATTACAATAGTCCTGGCTGGGTGAAGGAACAACTGTAGGGAGTGTAAAGGGGAAGGGAGTCGTATGAGAGAGAGAGAGAGAGAGAGAGAGAGAGAGAGAGAGAGAGAGAGAGAGAGAGAGAGAGAGAGAGAGAGAGAGAGAGAGAGAGAGTAATATCGAAGAGGAGATAGCGAGGGAAACACACCAGCCTCTCCTCTTCCGTCCTCCTCTTCCTCTCTTTTCCTCCTCTTCCGTCCCCCTCTTCCCCTCCTCTTCTTCCTCTTCCTCTCCCTTGCTTCCCAGTTTTTCCTTCTCACTTACTTTACTTGCTACGACACTTTCCATCCTCCCCATCCTCTTCCCTCTCACCGATCAATCTCCTCCTCCTCCTCCTCCTCCTCCTCCTCCTCCTCTTCCTTCTTTATTAGTTTGTTGTTATTCCGCCTTCTTTCGTTTTGTTTTCATACCTTTTCTCCTAAATGAAAAGCTGTTTTTTTTTCTTCTCTCTCTCTCTTATAATTCTTTTTTTCCTTTTTCTTTTCGTTTTTTATAGCTTTATTTTTTTTTTTTTTATTTATTTACTCTATTGTCTTACTTTTATCTATTATTATTTTGACATGCTTTGACTTTTTCTTTTTCTTTTTTTCTTTTTTTTGCCGTTTTTAGATCAGTTTTGGTAATGTTGATGTGCTTTTGAATGTGAGACGTTCTGTTGAAGCCAATTTTCTTTTCTCTTGATTTCTTTTTACTTTTGTTTTTTTTTTCATATTTGCTTCATAAACTTCACGTCTGATCAGTCTATACACTCCACATCCTTCCCTTGCTGAACCACGTCCCTGTTTTCTACACACAAACACATTGATCTAAGTCACCAATTAATTAACATCCATCTCCCGTTTTCTTTCCATCTCTGTTTCCGTGGGACAACCAATTTCAGATCGGCCTCAGTGCTTGACTACGCCCACCACTTACTTCATCTACGACCAGCCAATCAACGTAACATGTACCGTAACGTCACATCCGCCTGCCCGTACCGTACATTGGCAGTGGAACAGTAGTAACGACGTGATCAAGACGCAGCTGGTGGAGGCGACGACGGAGCGAGTGTCCAAGCAGCTCTCCGTGGCACCCATTGAGACATACGAGGACAGACTGCTCTCCTGCTGGGCTGTAAACGAGATGGGGCGGCAGCAGAGGGCGTGTGGCTTCTCTATCAAAGTAGCAGGTGAGAGAGAGAGAGAGAGAGAGAGAGAGAGAGAGAGAGAGAGAGAGAGAGAGAGAGAGAGAGAAGTTTCGGGGGGGGTAAGGGTGTTAGGCAAAACTCTGGCTGTGAAGGAAACGAGGTCAATGAGTGAGTCCATTCCGTTGGTAATTAGCAGGAAGATGGAAGGAAGGAAAGAGTATATAAGTTAGAGAGAGAGAGAGAGAGAGAGAGAGAGAGAGAGAGAGAGAGAGAGAGAGAGAGAGAGAGAGAGAGAGAGAGAGAGAGAGAAAGAGAGATTGGATGGTGCTGACATGTTACAAGGAATTATAGACTTTTTTTTCTCCTTCTGTCCTCTCAAAGTCACAGTTGTTGTTGTTGTTTTTTTCTCTCTCTCTCTCATTCCTTCCTGTTATAGTCAATCTTCCTTTTTTTTTTGTCTCTCTCCCTTTCTCTCCTTAACAATGGAATACTTCTCTGTTCTTCTTTGTTCCTCCTCCCTCCTTTTATCTCTCCTTCCTGCATCTCTACCTTTTTCTTCCATGCTCCTTCCTTTCTCCAATTGTATTAGTGCCATCTTTATCTTCTTCACTTCCCTTTCCTCTACCACGTCCATATTACATGTCTTTCCCTTCCTTCCTTCTCTCCTTCCTTCCTTCCTTCCTTCCTTCCGTCCTTCCGTCCGCCAGTCCTCTCTCACATTCTTTCAACCCCAGTCTCTGTTTTCTTTTTACACTTCCATTCTTCCCATTCTTTGTCCCACTTCGGGTCTCTGGTAACAGAAGGTCAGTCTCTGCGTCACAATGTAGGGTGGATCTGGTTAACAATTAAGCATCGTCTTTCACTCTCTTCCTCGCTCCCTTAAAAATTCTTGCCTCGCCTTTTACTCTTCAGTCTACTCTGCCAAGCTTCGTCACGCCTCTTATCCATCCTTCTTTCACAACCTCGTTAAACCCAGCCTCGCATCGACCCTACACGACTCAGTTCACTTCATCGTATAATACCCTGTCACCTACCCAACCCTGCCGACCCTTCCATGTTGTAGGTGGGCTAAGTTTTTGTTTTTTAGTGCCTGCCGAGAGGAGAAAGTGTTGGCTGTCTTGTTCCTACAGACTTTCTCTGCCTCTTTGTTAGCGCTGCGGCGACTCCTTCGTTCGTCTTGTCTTTCCTCCCTTCGGTATTGTAGTATAAGGGGAAGTTCTTCAAGTTGACCTTATGAAGACAGTGTTCCGGGTACTGTGAATGTCGACGGTCAATTGCCTCTTTCCCAGTACCGTGATGTGGATAATACAGAGAATGTGTGGTATAAAAAATCCTATACCGTTTTTCTCTCTCTCTCTCTCTTTTGTCAGTAACCTTTCCCTGAATCCACAGAAACTAAACTGTTTTTTTACCGCTCGATCGATGAAAGAAAAAAAATAAATAAATCCAATTACAATCCTTCTAGTAAATAAAGCTACATAGCACCACTGACCACAGACGTAAATTTCAACTTTACAAATATATCAAACTTTACATTACCTTCGCCAGGAACTTGAAATGCGAGTGAGTCAACAAGATGAGCCAATGTCCTCAACGCTTTTCCTTGTTGTAATGTGTTTCTCCTGACGTGAAGCCACAGTACACGGCTTAATGGACGGAAAGGGAGTGGATCTTAAGCTTCCACCTCCACCCCACCCCCACGGGACAGCTGACAGGCGATACAGTAGAACAGAATGGACTAGCGCTGTGGGGACTTAAGGGAGCATGTGTGACGGGAAGGAAGGGAATTAAATGGAAAAGAATGAGATGAATAACATGATTTAGGATGTCAAAAAAAGTCCCCCCAAGATGCAGCTTTATGTACTTTATATCTTCAAGGGTTTTTTCGATGATGGTAATTCTTTGTTTTTCT
Organism: Metacarcinus magister; assembly: GCA_029783475.1. Lineage (NCBI taxonomy): Eukaryota > Metazoa > Arthropoda > Malacostraca > Decapoda > Cancridae > Metacarcinus > Metacarcinus magister. The sequence goes on along the minus strand of JAPQNM010000006.1, from coordinate 6,214,022 downwards.
TTTTTTCCTTTTGATCTATTGTCTGGTTCCTATTCTTTACCTCCTCGTCGTCGTCAGGCTCTTTCACTTCAGTCATAATTCATTTTCACCTTCGTTTTCTGGTCTTCTTTCTTATCTTTTTCTTTTCTTTTTTTTTTTTCTTTTTTTGTCAGTCAATGTGTGTCTATCTTTATCCGTCCGTCTGACTTTATTTTCTTTCTTCAGTTTCCTCTTTGTCCCTTATTTCCTGGACTCTTTTTTGTTTTTGTTTTTTTGTATTTTTTTTACTTTTCTACTGTTATCTTTCATATATTTTTCTCTCTTTCCTTTTGGTTTTCATCTTGTTTTTATCAGTGGTGTTAGTGGTAATGTTTCTGTGTTGCACCACCACCACCACCACCACCACCACCACCACCACCACCACCACCACCACCACCAAAGCCTTCCTCCTTCCTTCCCCCACAGAGATGCCGCTGCCGCTGTCTTCCTGTGGTCTGGCCAACATCACCGCCTCTTCTCTCAGCTTGACCTGCCAGCGACCGCCCCTCGCTGTGCCGGGCTCCTCTACAGTCTACAGAGCCGAGGTGAGAGAGAGATAGATAAATAGAGAGACAGAGATAGAGAAAGAGAGGATGAGGGAGAGAGAAAGAATAGGTTACATCTCTTTGTCCAAGGTGAAGGGCAGCAGCGCCGTCCCATCAAGGGCTGCTCAGAGGCCGTCCGCGCGGGGTTGTGATTGATATTTTCATAATTAAATCAACTCTATTTCTGTCATTGAGAAAATGTAATTAAATTCCCTAAGAAGAAATAGAAACGTCTGAAATGTGGCTTGAAGATGAAAGCGACCAGATGATGATGATGACGATGATGATGATGATGATTCTGGGTGAAGGGCGAGGCTGTGGAGAGTTGTGGCCACTTGACTCGAGGGAAGACTCTTCAAGATGACCCTGTTAGTGGCGCGTCCAGGCAGTGCGTCTTGATTTAGAAGCAAGACCTGAGAGTCAGTGAATAGTGTTGCTGCTTCTGAGTTTCCTGGCAGATCGGTGCAGCCTCACGCGGGTCTGCTTCTCCTTGTCAGCAGAACCTAAAGCAGTAACTAAGACTAAGACTAGGATGCATCTAGACTCGACAGGAGAGGTTGTGATGATGCTTACTTAGTACTGACCTTCTGAAGACTGACTGTAGAGGACAAAGACCACCACCATCACCACCGCCAACGCCTTCGTCTCTAGGGTGAAGGGAAGGTGTTGTGGAGGTTTTGATGAAACATTAAATTCCTGTATCTCTAAGACAAGAAAAACAAGGCATAGCCACCACCTATCAGTGCCGCGCCGCTCCGAAAGGCGTGGACGTGGACGTGGGGGGGCGGGGCGGGGCGAGGCGGGGCGGGGATGGTGCTAAGTGTTCCGGGGACGTGAAGTTTTCCGCAATGATCCACTCATAAAAAAAAATATATTGAAGGAATGCGTGAAGGGCTTTGAGAGGTCTCCAAACTTTCCAAAACTGTGCGAGAGGCTGTTGACTCTGCAGGCGAAGTGGGTGGCAAGGATCCCAGAGGTCTTGGGGCCTTGGGGCTTTAGGCTGCCAGGGTGGAGGAGCTCATTCACTCCTGTGTTGAGGGACTCGCAGGGACAACATCGAGGAAATTGCTGCGGCTGATAAAGAAGATGAGGAACAGCACGAAGAGGCTCCCCTCAAGGCCCTGAAGAGACTCACACATTTCTTCCCGGGGCGGAAGCTCGTGCAGGCGGCAGCGGACATGGTCTCAGGCAAGGAAGGAACCGCAGTTTAAAGGAGTTTCCAGTTCTGCCTCGCTTTTCTCAGGAGGAGGATCAGGCCACTTTTCTGTCCTTCACACCCCTCCCCTCACCCTCCCGATAACCTTCGCCTCCCCCACCCCACCCCACCCTCCACCTCTCCGCCTGGCTCTTATGGGGGTGACGGCTCTCAGCTCCGGCTTCCTGCTGACGTCACTTCCCTGCTCCTCCAACTAATGAAGCTGAATCGGAGTGAGCTGACCCGACACCACCATCACCATCTCCTCCTACTCCTCCTCCTACTCCCCTGAGCTTGCCTTGACCCACGAGTCTGCCTTCAGCCTGCTATGATAAATGACCACACACACACACACACACACACACACACACACACACACACACACACACACACACACACACACACACACACACACCACGACAGAAACACAACATTTTACTGTGTTTTAAAGACTTCTCTGCTGATTAGTATACATGGACTAAAAAACAAACAGGAAAAACAGAGGCAGAGCGACATTATCAGAGCTGGAGAGACGGATAGAGACAGACAGACAGATAAACAGACAGACAGACAGACAGGCAAACAGACAGGCACCACTACATAGTTACGAACATTTACACATTTATGATTTTAGAACATTGCATCGCTTCCGTTCCATCATTCATTTGCTGAAACACAAAAGCTTTCGGGGCTACGGGAGAAACAAATATTTCCTCAAACGTAGTAGTAGTAGTAGTAGCAGTAGTAGTAGTAGTAGTAGTAGTAGTAGTAGTAGTAGTAGTAGTAGTAGTAGTAGTAGTAGTAGTAGTTATAGTAGTGGTAATCTATTTTCGTTGGGGTTAAGAAAAGTGAGGGAGAGTTGATTATAAAAGGTGTGTTGAGGCAGCGGCAGCGGTAGTGGTGGTGGTGGTGGAGGTGAGGAAGGAGACGAGAGGGGGAGACAGAGACAGGCAGGCAGGCCGAGGGAGAGAAGAGTAAGAGAGAGTAGAGGGAAGGGAGAGCCGGAAGGAGCAGTGTGTTGGCAGAAATACACGGAGGTAATGAAAATTAATTACAATTACAGGTATTTATTGCTGCTTCCTCCTCCTCCTCCTCCTCCTCCTCCTCCTCCTCCTCCTCCTCCTCCTCCTCCTCCTCCTCCTCCTCCTCCTCCTCCTCCTCCTCCTCTTTTTCCTCCACCAACACCAACACCATACTAACACAATTACCATCATCGCCACTATTATTACCACCATCTTCCTCACTATCACCACCACTAGACTTGCCACAATCTCTACGACCACCACCACCACCATCATCATCTTCACCACTATCACCACCAGTATCACCACCACAACCACCGCCACCACCACCGCCACCACCACTACCATCACATCCATTAACTTAAATCTTTCCATTTTAAAATTTTCTCCCTCATTTACTCTCCGTCCCCATTCTTCCCTTCTTTCCCTCCTTCACTCTCTCCCTCCTTCACTCCTCGTTCCTCCCCTCGTATCTCTCCCTCCCTTTCATCTTTTTAGGCATTTATTTTCAAACTTATTTCCATCAACTTTGACGTAGTAACCTTACGCTCTCTCTCTCTCTCTCTCTCTCTCTCTCTCTCTCTCTCTCTCTCTTCTCTCTCTCTCTCACTCTCTCTCTCTCTCTCTCTCTCGTCTCTCTCTCTCTCTCTCTCTCCTCTCTCTCTCTCTCTCTCTCTCTCTCTCTCTCTCTCTCTCATTTACTTGCATTAGGTAAATTCTTTTATTTTCTTAATGTAATGGCAATTTTCCACCTTCTTAACCTCTTTGCTTTTTTTTTTCTTTAAGTTTCTCTGTTATTCCCTTTTTCTTTTATGGCGTCAGTGTTGCTATTTAATTCGCAGCATTTTCAGTGGAGTAGCGGAAAGTGGAGAGTTCTTATTGGCAATACTGCAACGCCCGCCCACCCACCCACCCGCCCGCCACCCGCTCGCACGCACGTCCGCCCACTTCGACCTCGCCGCTGCGTACTGTTCACTAACTTTAATACGAAATGACGCAACATAAGTGAATGTAATATTAAAGATAAACAGCTAAAAGGATATTAGTGTTATTATTTGTTATTGTTATGTCACCGTCTGCTTACCTCGTCACTGATTCTCTAAGTATGTAAAGGTGTTTTCTTCGTAGTGTGGCGCGAATATTGTTATCATGTGTGTGGTAAATTGAAGTAAAAGTAATTTATTGTAATACTGGAGGACTAATGGATATTGTGTTGTTCTCGTTAATGTAACTAACTTAATATTGGACTGCCATTGGAAAGTGTTCGTAGAAAATTAATGATCTTGTGCAAATATAAGATAAGGTGTGTTTATGTACCACCATCTTCAGTCCTACCTGGTATAGGCTAGGAGGGAAAAATGAAAATGTGGCAGAATTGTAGGAAAATTCCCAAATTTGATAATCTTCAGTTAAATGTAGAATATGAAAAATTCATAGATTTTTTTTTTAAATTGGAAATAAAAAAAAATATATGTAGTGACAAAATTTATATATATATATATATATATATATATATATATATATATATATATATTTATTTATTTTTCATATATTAAAGATTCAGGATATGGAAACAAATCAATCCATTATCCTGTATTATTGAAAAGGAGTTAAGGTCCATAGTTGTGTAACGTAGGATGTGATCATAATTCTCTAGTAGCACAAATTATATGGCCAAGGAATTACATATACATTGCACGTGAAAAGTGTCCTGTACCTTAAAGATACGAAGATAATCATGGGGTAAAAAGTTGTTGATTTTTCGATTCTGAACCTATAGTGTGGTGGAAATATTCCGATCCGACCAAAGGTTTTGTGGCTAGAAGCCAAAAACTGTTTTTTCCCCTGTGTGAGGTGGGTTTAGGGCATAGAAATGGCTGTTTTCTGTAACTCCTTAACGATAGGTCGTACGGTGGTCGGGAGGGTGTTGAAAAGTTGAGCAAAACACTAAATGGGAGTGTCGTGTTCTAGGCTGTTTTGACATATGGGGCTAAGTTAGCACTACTACTACTACTACTACTACTACTACTACTACTACTACTACTACTACTACTACTACTACTACTACTACTACTTCTCTCTCTCTCTCTATCTCTCTCTCTCTCTCTCTCTCTCTCTCTCTCTCTCTCTCTCTCTCTCTCTCTCTCTCTCTCTCTCTCTCTCTCTCTCTCTCTCTCTCTCTCTCTCTCTCTCTCTCTCTCTCTCTCTCTCTCTCCCTCTCCTTATTTTCCTCTTCCTTCCTCCTCTTCTCGCTCTGTTGCCTGTCATATTTTATCTTTATTTTATCATTTTCTTTACTTCCATTTTTATTAGAGTCGGTTATTCCACTCAGTGAGGTGGAAAATATCGTCCACATGTGTGCGCACGTGTGTGTGTGTGTGTGTGTGTGTGTGTGTGTGTGTGTGTGTGTGTGTGTGTGTGTGTGTGTGTCTGTGCGTGTGTGTGTGTGTGATAAATTATTTCTTTATGTATATATTTTAGTAGGTTCATTTTAATGGAAAACATTTTCATATAGCTGCAAACTTGTCTTTTTTTTCCTTTAATTGGAAACATCATTGAAATAAAAAAAATATCATCAAGCAAAATAAAATAAATAAACAGAATAACAAAACATTGACTCGTATAAGAAAAATATATGTTGATATTTCTTGTTTCTTTTAGCGGGAAAATGTAATAAAAATCAGTGATGTGAGGAGAGCTTCCCAACCCTCCTCCCTTTGTTCTATTAAGTGACCTATGAAAGGATGTGTAGTAGTAGTAGTAGTAGTAGTAGTAGTAGTAGTAGTAGTAGTAGTAGTAGTAGTAGTAGTAGTAGTAGTAGTAGCAATAGTAGCATCATTATCATCCTACTTTTTTATTTCCATTACCATATGTAAATGACCCGAAAGAAGATCACACACACACACACACACACACACACACACACACACACACACACACACACACACACACACACACACACACACACACACACACACAGCACACACCCACACACCCACACACACATTCATATCTAGTACCTTTTTTTAGTGGTCGTCAAAACTTTCAGAAATATCACCATTAAAATCATCGAAAATTTGCATGCACATCCCGAGGACCCGAGGAACATTTCACTATTTTCGAACGCCAGGACCTACGTTGGAAAGCAAAGCCAGAGAGTGGAGGCTTATAGATGGAAGGGTGGAAGGGTGGAGTGGAGTGTCAATGGGATGTATTTATGCATGGCCAAGTGATGTGGATTTTGTGAGGTGGAAGAAGTGGAGTTCCAATTGGCGTTATGAGTGAGTGTAGGAGGAGGAGGAGGAGGATGAAGACTTTGAGGGAAGAGCATTGGTGAAGATTTTTGGTTCATTCAAGAGGCTGTAAAAGGCCTGGAAAGTAGTTTTGGCGATACTCTCACGAACTAAAGAGCTCTGGAATACACACTAACAGTATAGAATAAATGAGAAGTTACTGGATGAAGATTCAGTGGGTAAGGGACTCTTGAAACACTCTGGGGATGGAGAGGAGAAGAAAAACCAATTAGTAGAGATAAAAATAAATTCCACAACACAGACGTAGGTAGAAAAGGGAATATTACTGAAACAGATGGAAAAAGATATATTAGGACTGTTTAATAGGAGTTAGGGATGGATGGAGCATGGTTAGAGACACTGAGAGAGAGAGAGAGAGAGAGAGAGAGAGAGAGAGAGAGAGAGAGAGAGAGAGAGAGAGAGAGAGAGAGAGAGAGAGAGAGAATGTACATATAATGGGAAAGTCGAGTACTGTCAATAACTCACTTTTCATCCGACACCACCAGGACGCAGCGAGGTTAACTGGGGTGCAGTGACGTGTGTTGCGGGGCTGTGCTGGGGGGGTGGGCGGGGCTGGCAGGGGGATGGGCGGGGCTGGCAGGGCGAGGATGGATGGCAGGGTGTTCAGGGTGGGAGCCAGGCGGGAGAAAATATAGTTGTATGTTTTATAACTAGACTGATGGAGTGGAGGGCAAGGGAAGGGTGGGGTGAGAGAGAGAGAGAGAGAGAGAGAGAGAGAGAGAGAGAGAGAGAGAGAGAGAGAGAGAGAGAGAGAGAGAGAGAGAGAGAGATGAATGGATAATCACACCTCTGGAAAAATAAATTGTACTCCTTTCTCCCTTCCACAAAAAGGAAAATGTTTGGTTAAATGGTTTGAAACACTACTGGAATGTCGACGGTTCCAGGTTCGAGCCTCACAAATAACCAAAGACAGCGCATTTTTCATTAATTTATCTATTTATTTACTTATATTCTCCCTGCCTTACCTCGCTTTCACCCTGTGTATACTTTAGGCCATCGATTCTAAGTTGAATTTTCCGGTTTTCTAAGATTTTTTTCATCATAAACATTCTTCGGTAACTCAAAAAAATAAATACATTTTTTTCGCAAAACCAAAATTGAAGCCACTACGACAAACAAACCAGAAAACAAATGAATCACCAATCATATCAGAGAGAGAGTGTGTGTGTGTGTGTGTGTGTGTGTGTGTGTGTGTGTGTGTGTGTGTGTGTGTGTGTGTGTGTGTGTGTGAGAGAGAGAGAGTAAGAGCAATTAGTGTGAGAGTGTGCGAAGACAGTTAATTAGGAGGACATGCTTGAGAGGGAGGGGGAGGGGAGAGTGAGAGTGAAGAGGTGAGGGAGTGGGGAGGGAGAGAGAGTGTGATAGAAGGAGGAGGAGAAGGAGGGTGTGAGGGAGGGTAAACGAAGGATATAATGTATCGTACGATGTATCCTACTGTATTCTAAATATCTTACAGCGAAAAGGAGGAAGGAAAGCATGAGGGAAGAGGGAAGGGCTAGTAAGGTAAAGGGGAATAATTGAATAAGAAGAGAGAAGGGAAAGTAAAGAATAAACACAGGTTATAAAAGGAAGGAAGGAGAGAAGGACAGTTACGGGAAAAGAAAATAAGATACAAAATAGTGAGAGAAAAAAAAAACTAGGGGACAAAAAATATAAGAAGAAAAAGAGGAAAAATCTGAGGGTACAAGTACACTAAGGGGATTTTTTTGACGTAAAGGGCAAAGCTGAGCAGGGAGCGTCACTTTAACTTATGAATGACTAATAACATTGGTAAGGTAACACAGGACGCAGGCAGACACGAGGCTAGAGTGTTACTTTTTCCCTTTATATGACATTCTCCTTCCATTACACAACCTCACGCCAACTCATCAAATAATCGGCACTAACCCCATTTCCCTCTTGCCTTTTTAAATTATGTAAACTAGGACGTTTGAACTTGTTATGTGTAAGTTTAATATAATGTGGAAGTGTATGGAAAAATGAGGCTTTGTGAGGATCATAAGAGCACTTCAAAGGACTGAGTGAGAATGTTAAAGGTTATACAAAGGCTGGAATTAGTGCTCTCTCATCCTATGGTATGTGAAGACGTGTCTGACGAAGGAAGCAGAAGGAGGTTTTATAAAGAAAATGTAATAAATAGTCATTTCTTATGTGTTAATGATAGACTAATGCAAAAAAAGTGCCGAGGGAGAGCTACAGTACATAATTAACAATGAAGAAGTGAAGATAAGAGTAATAGAAAGGTGGATGGAAGATTGATAGCAGACAGGTGGACGCAGAAGAGTATGAATAGATAGCAGAGATTGAGTTGACATTTCTGCAACACAAAGAACAAAGGTCATAATATAAAGTCTTGTGAAGGTCAGTGGAAGGTGCTGCTTGTCACGCCACCTGGAGGAGGAGTGGACAGGTAGGAGTGCTGGGTTTGAGGAACGAGGAGTTGTGAGAGGAAGAGAAGAAATAACACAGGTAGACATACAAATAAAAAGTGAAATAATCAAAGGCACAGACAGTCAGACAGACAGACAGACAGACAGACAGACAGACAGACAGGCAGGCAGGTAAATACATTGCTGCTGGGTAATTGTATAATGAGTGAGTGTAAAATAGAGGAAAGATTGCAAAATACATGATTTGTGAAGTAGCTTTGAAATATTATTATTGTGACTGTTATTATTATTGTTATTATTATCATTATTATTACTATTATTATTATTATTATTATTATTATTACTTTTACTACTACTACTACTATTAATATTACTTTTATATGGCAGTAGTGATGAAGATTCTTTTTCTCACCTTAATTGTTACGCCTTTCTCTTGCTGTTACTGATGATTTTGTTGTTATCATTGTTTGTTTTTGTTTTAGCATAATTACTATTCAATATGTGTGAGCAAGATTGTATTGCTTCTTTGTAATAACGATGGTAATAATTGTTAATTCTCTCTTCCTCTCCGGGATTACTCGCATTTACTGCTTCTGTTCCCTCTTTCTTTCTCTCCTTCTCATATTTTTCAAGTTTCCCTTTGCTTTGTTTTTCCTTTGGTCGAAGTTGTGTTGTCTTTTGTTTTCCTGTTATTCATTTTTATTTTTTACTCTATTTTCATACCATTATTTTTTTTCATTCTTTAAGCCTCGATGATATGTTATTTTTATTTTTCAGTTTATTCATTGTGTTAACTTTTTAGTGAAAGTGAATATAATTTTTTTTTGTGTGTGTATCCATTTCTTTCTCTTAATCCTCTTCCTTCCGTTTCTCGCTATTTATTCCCCGTCTCTTCGTTATTCCTCTTCTTTATGGCGCTCTTCCCTCCCTCCTTCCCTTCCTTCATCCGGACAAGTTCCTCTTTTATTGCCTATTTCCTCCTTTA
>JAPQNM010000006.1:6187053-6202053 GCA_029783475.1 Metacarcinus magister | reverse complement strand
CTCCCCGCCGGTCTTGGTCTCTGCCTACACCTCCAGAACGCCACCAGGTAAGCTCCCCGTCATCTTCCACACCTGTAATTAACTCTATTTGGTCTCTGGTGTGTTTTTTTAATGGTTTAAGTTCCTATTTTTGGGTGGGTCTTTTTTTACAGACACATCAGGAGGTAGTGATGATCAGGACTTCGTGGAGATGCGAGGGAGTAGCAGCGGTGGAAGTGACATCATCGGTGTTAACATGGACGAGGGCGTGATGGAGAAAGGCGCCGTAGAGGGCAGTAGCGGAGGCGGCGGCGGCGGCGCGGGTGATGGTAAGAAGGACCCAAGAGGCGGCAGGCGAGGGCGACTTGGCGGGGGTGACGGTAAGACAGAAATGGGCGCGGTGATGGCGGCTGTGGTGGCGGTGGCGGTGCTGGCGACGATGGGAGGCGTGTGGGCGTGGCGGCGGAGATGGCGGTTTCAAGGTGGCGGCACCAGCAGCGCCGCCGCCCGGAGTACTGCAGGAGGAAGGAACGGAGGGAAGGACACCTGCCCGGCCTCCTCATCGTCTGCAGGCAACCCAGATGTAGTGCCCAACTTAGGTACGTGTTGTGCAGTGGCGTGAGAGAGAGAGAGAGAGAGAGAGAGAGAGAGAGAGAGAGAGAGAGAGAGAGAGAGAGAGAGAGAGAGAGAGAGAGAGAGAGAGGGGTTGGGTAGTGAGACAGGAAGATAAAACTACGAATGGGAGAAAAAGAGAAGGAGGTGCAGATGAAAGAAAGGAAGGAAAAAGGCGAAAGGTAAAAGGAGGAGGATGAGTCTGTGTCTTTATATAGTTTCCAGTCGGGGCTGAACCAGGTCAAGCCTCTGTGTTCTTATAAATATTTGTAGCATAATTTTTACCGGACTGCCTTCCATTCCTTCCTTAGTCCCTCTCACCCCCTCCCCCCCTCCCTGTTTTTTTTCCTCCGTTCATTTCTTCGTCCTCTCTCCTCCTCCTCCTCCTCCTTCCTTTTTTCTCCTCCTTCCTTTCCTTTTGCTTCCTTTCAGGTCTTTCTCTACTCGGTCTTCATTTTTCGTTTTTCTTTTCTTGCCTTCCTTCCTTCCTATTTTTTCTTCCTCCTTCTCCTCCTCCTCTTCTTCCTCTTTGTCGTCATCGTCTTTTCTCTCTTCCTTCCTCTTCCTTCCTTCCTTGATTTTTTTTCCCCTTTCCTTTACAACCTCCACCAGAATTTGTCTCATCCACCTGCTCTTTTCATATTTTTTCTCTTTACTTTTTACAATAATTTTCTGTCATTACCACCTCTCTCTCTCTCTCTCTCTCTCTCTCTCTCTCTCTCTCTCTCTCTCTCTCTCTCTCTCTCTCTCTCTCTCTCTCTCTCTCTCTCTCTCTCTCTCTCTCTCTCTCTCTCTCTCTCTCTCTCTCTCATTTGTTCTCTCTCTCTCTCAGCACATTACTATAATCAGAACATTTGAAGGGAACACCGATAGGGAACTCTAAACATCCTCTCCTGACACTCCAGTCTCTCAACACTGTCAGGAGGGAATCGTTGGGGCGACGCGTTGGGATCTGCTAAGAGGGGACAGAGGGAGAGGAAGTGAGGGGATGAGAAGTTGAAGGTTGGGGTTGTAAGTGGAATGCTACAGCAGGAAGGAGACAAGAGAGGAGGTAATAGGCTGATAGGAATTAGAGAGAGGAAAGAGTAGAAGAGAGAGAGAGAGAGAGAGAAGAGAGAGAGAGAAAGAGAGAGAGAGAAATGTAATAGAAACGAGGGAAGACGGCAGGTAGGAGGAGGAGAGAGGGAAGGGAGGGGAGGTGAAGTGAGGGAAGGTAGGAATATTAAAATAGTAATCGCTTAAAACATTTCAATACTTTCCATTTCAATACTCTGGAGATAGATAGAGGAGGAGGAGGAGGAGGAGGAGGATGAGGAGGAGGAGGAGGAGGAGGAGGAGGAGGAGGAGCCATGTTTCCTCCCTCCTCCTCCTCCTCCTCCTTACTCTACCAGTTGTAAGATAATCGCTTTGTCATAAATTTTTCTCTCTCTCTCTCTCTCTCTCTCTCTCTCTCTCTCTCTCTCTCTCTCTCTCTCTCTCTCTCTCTCTCTCTCTCTCTCTCTCTCTCTCTCTCTATCTATCTATCTATCTCTTTCTCTTCTCTCTATTTTTCTCTTTCTCTCCGTTTTAATACATTTTTCCTCGTCTCCTTCCTCTCATGTGTCTCGGAAAGGGAAGAGGAGGAGGAAAAGGAGGAGGAGGATGAGGAGAGAAGGAGGTAAGAGGAGGCAAGGGAGGAGAATATGTCCTTCGGGAGGTAAGAGAGGTATCATGGGTCCTTTTCCTCTCCTCCTCCTTCTCTTTCTCCTCCTCCTCCTCCTCTTCTTCTGCTCTTCTCTTCCTCTTCCTCTACTCCTTCCTCATATTTCATTGGTTGGTGGAAGGAACGAGGAGAGGAGGAGGAGGAGGAGGAGGAGGAGGAGAGGGAAGGGGAGGATAGGAGGAAAGGAAGAGGGGGTAAAGAAAAAGGAAGGGAAGAGGAGGGGGGAGGGGAAGAGAGAGGAAGAGAGGGGAGGGGTCGGAAGAGGAGGGGAATTGAGCCCAAGTAACTGGAGGGGAAGAAATAAGATGGAGTGTCTCAATATGCACGTATTCTCTCTCTCTCTCTCTCTCTCTCTCTCTCTCTCTCTCTCTCTCTCTCTCTCTCTCTCTCTCTCTCTCTCTCTCTCTCTCTCTCTCTCTCTCTCTCTCTCGCTCTCGCTCTCTCTCTAACTTTATTTTCTCTTTCTCGTTATAGGCTCGTCATTCGCCAAGAGGTCAGCGTCTCCTCGACACTTCTGGAATAAAGGTACACACACACACACACACACACACACACACACACACACACACACACACACACACACACACACACAGACACGGACGCACACACCAGGTAAGTGATTAGCTGTTTCGTCGCTTCTCTTGATACATTTTTCTTCAATTTAATGCCGTGATAATATGGTTTTATTACGACACTCCCTCAAACACGCCTTCAGGAGGTCGTTAAGCCGGATAACCGTGAATCAACCTCCTGCAGAAGGGAGAGAAAGATGGAAAGAAGAAAAAAATAATGATAAATAAAAGCAAGAAATGATAGTTAAGAGATTAGCCAGCTGGGTGGTTTTAATGGGGTAATCTTTTTTTATATTTTGTACCGTGTGTGTGTGTGGGGTGTGGGTGTGTGTGTGTGCGTGTGTGTGTATGTGTTTTTAGTATACATTTATTTGCTTCTCCGCTACTAGAGTTAATAAAATCAAACTGCATTTTATACGTAAATTCCCTCTTTTTCTGCATTATAAACGCAATGATGTGGTGGTTTTTTTTTTCTAAATCATAAAGGATAAAAAGAAGTTCTCCTTTTTCCCTTGATTCTTGTCTGTCACGCGAGGAAGAAACTGGCCAACGAATGCAAGACAAAATTTAAAGGAACGAATGTGAAAAACCAAATATTTATCTTATTGTATCTCACCTCTATTATATATATATTTTTTTTTGGCAGTTCACCCATAACTCGTATCGCATTGCAGAACGTTATCATACCCTTGTTATCAGCATAGAATTACTTATTGAATAGTATAGAATGTATTGTTATAAGTCAGTTAAGTATGAGGGTAATAAATCTTCAGTAATTGTAATAGAAAGATGTTTACTTTTCTCTTTGTTACTTGTGCTCGCTGTTAATCCTTTAATTCATGTGGTACATTTATTTTTACCTTTATGGTCTGGCTGTGCGTTCCTTCCTGCACCTTGTGGTATGTAATAAATATCACTTGCTATTTATCTTCATGGTGAGAATTGCTATTTTACTAGTGATAAAGGGTTAGAGGCGCGCACTGTGGCTGGCGGCGGAGCAGGAAGTGAGAGGAACATTTTCTATTAAGGAATAACTTCAGAAAAATGCCAAAGATCGTCAACCGCTTTCAGTCAGTCCGTTGCAACACACTCCAATCTCTTTTGCTGCTTGAAAATCCTAGAATACGGTGAATGCAATGGTGTTTGTTCAGTTCAATTCAGTGAAGTGGTTCCTGAGAAAGATGCCCTGACACACACACACACACACACACACACACACACACACACACACACACACACACACACACACACACACACACACACACACACACACACACACACACACACCATGCCTTTGCCTCGTTCCAAACACGTGTCCCTTTACTAGCGTCGTTTCCTGCCCCGCTTGCCTTACCGGCTCCTTCGTCACCTGCCTCGTTAAGCCCACGGTCGTCTTCACACACTGCTGGCCCTCGCGTGCACGGAGGAAGCGTTGCGTGCGTCCTATCCTCAGTTATATCGCTCACAGTCCTTCCTTAGTGCTAGCCAGTCCACTCCTTACCTCCTCGCAAGCACTGTTACTCTCCCTGGCTACTCCACTACCAAGTCTTGCCTGGTAGTTATGCTGACACTCTCCTCCCTTCCCTCACACAGACCTGGCAGTGATGGTGTCCTTGAGTTCTTGAGTCGTGTGTGTCGGACTGTGTGTCCAGTTGCCACCTGTTGTTATGTCTCCTCCTCCTCCTCCTCCTCCTCCTCCTCCTCCTCCTCCTCCTCCTCCTCCTCCTCCTCCTCCTCCTCCTCCTCCTCCTCCTCCTTCTTCCTCTTGTTGGTTCTGGTGTTATCTTCTGCTACTGTCCTCACCATCATTGTTATTCTGTTATTGTGCTTTTCACTTCCTCATGTTGTTGCTCTTGTGTGTGTTTTTCTACTTCTTTTCTTTCTTCCTTCTTTCCTGCTCACTATTTTTCTCTTACTACCATTTATTTATTTAGTTCGTCCTTTCTTTCATCCTGCCATTTTCCTTTCCTTCTTTCCTTCCTCCTTTCTTTCCTCCTTTCATCTTCCATCCTGCCTGCCTGCCTGCCTGCCTTTCTATATATTTCCTCGTTTTCTTTCTGTCATCTTTCAACTTTCTAACATTCTTTCTCGTTGCCTTTTATTTTTACCTCCAAATTTCTTTCATTTTCTTTATCCTTCTCTTGCTCTTTTTCTTCTTATTATTATTATTATTATTATTATTATTATTATTCTACTTTCTACCTGGTCCTTCTTTTCTTCCTTATTTGATAAAAAAAAAAAATAATTCTTTCCCGATAGAGAGAAAGAAAAAGAAAAAGAGAGAGAGAGAGGGAGGGGGGGTGGGGGGGTCGGAAAGGTAAATAGAGTCCGTCAGGTGTATAATGAAAGGGATAATTAGATTTAAAGGGAAAGGACAGGTGTGTACAGAGAGAGGTTGAAGGTGTTTTCAAATAAGGCGGAGGAAAGGCACCACCACTGAGGGAGAGAGGGAGAGGGAAGGAGGTAGTGTTGCAAGAAAGAGAGAGAGAGAGAGTGAGAGGGTGGAGGGAGAGTTGAAGGAGAGAGGGATGGAAGGAAGGTTGGAGAGATAATGTCTATAGAAAGTAAAGGAGGAAGGAAAAGGGGGGGAGTAAGGGAAGGAAATTGTCACGAAGGAGAGAGAAGAGGAGAGAAGAGAAGGCAGGAAGGATAGAGGGAAGGAAGAAGTGAAGATAAGACACTATAGGTGGAGGTAATATATAGTATCACCATCATCATCATCCTCATCATCATCATCATCATCATCATCATCATTATCAATACGAAATCCTAGTATTGAGGTCGACCACTGTAAAAATAGCTTCATAGCCAAACCGTCCTACCTGCCTAGCTTAATTAGGCAGCGCGGCAGGTAATTACCACATTAAGTTATTACCGCCCGCTCCGGCTTACCGCTCTGCCTCTAATCTTCTTCTCCGGCCTGTCCGCTTTCCAGGTGTGGCTATGGGCAGAGCGTCAGCCGGATACGGGAGGAAGAGGATTGGTTATTGAGATGAAGTATAGATTAGTCGTTATTGTTTTTGAATATTATTATTATTGTTATTATTATCATTGTTGTTGTTGTTGTCGTCATTATTATTGTTATTACTACTTCCGCCTATTTCAATTTATGTAAAAAAACGGTAACTTTTTTTTCTATTTCCCTGTTCGTTGTTCCTTTAGTGTAATTTTCCCATGCATCTATATTTATTTATTTATTTATTTATTTATTCGTTTATTAGTTGCCCGGATGTGAATGAGAAAGGAGGGAAGGAGGAGTAGGAGGAGGAGACATAGTAGAAGGAAGAAGAGGAGGAGGAAGAGTACAAAAAGCAAAAGAAGAGTCACAGAGGAGGAAAAAAAGAGAGAGGAGAGCACCGTAGGATAAAGTAGAGGAAAAAAATAATGTAAATCATAAAAAATCACACGAACAAAGTCTTTTTAAAAAATATGAACGAAGGGAAAAAATGTCATCAGGAAAGAAAAAAAATTGCAAGGAATAAAAGTTGTGGGAAAAAAGTACAATATAAAATAGAGAAAATATGCTGCCTTCATCTTTTTTTCATATATTTTTTTCTTCTCCTTTTTGTTATCAACTGTTGCATCTTCCTTTTTTCCGTCGTATTTTATTCTACATTATCTTCTTTTTCTTGTTTCTCCTTCATATCATCTTTATTCATTTTCTTTCGTTTCTTTATCATCATCATTGCTGTCCTTTTTCCCAGTCGTCTTCTTCTTCTTCCTTACCATCGTTTTATTTGTCTTCCTCCTCCTTCCTTCTTCTTCTCCTTTTCCTTCCTTTTCCTTCCTTCCTTTTTCTTCCTTTTCCTTCCTCCTCTTCTTCTTCCTCAAACAATTACTGGACAATTTATTGCATTAATTTCAGAACTACCGGGGCGCTGAAGTAATCATTGGGAAGCTGTTGAGAAAAATAGCTTATAATCAGGCGTACCAACCTTTTTTTTTGGGGGGGGGTGGGGGGGGCGAAATCCGAGTATTATTTATTTTGAGACTCATAGTAGTAGTATATTGTGTTGGTTTGTTTGGTTTAAATTTTGTTTTTTTTTGTTTATTTTGTTGGTTTGTGTTCTATCCTTTGTTTATTTGTTTATTTTTTTATTTTATTTTATTTGTTTGGTTATAGCTACGTTTTCATTCTCTTGTTTTGGTCTTTTTAATATAAAGTTTTGGAGTTACATGTTTCGTGTATTTATTGTCTTGTTAATATTTAAGTTATTTGTTTTGATAGTAGTAATAGTAGTAGTAGTAGTAGTAGTAATAGTAATAGTAATAGTAATAGTAATAGTAATAGCAGTAGTAGCTTTTATCTGTGTTTACATTGTTATATTTTCATTTTATTATGTTTTGTAATTTATTGCTTGTATTCCCAATCGATGTATCTCGCATTTCCAACATTTTTCTTACATTCTTTTATTTACATTCTCCTTGGGTTCGTAGCAGCAGGTTCAGTGAAAATTTATGAACCATTTTTACCTATTCTTTCTTGTGGTGGTATGAGCTCCTTATCATTATTTCATTTTCCATTTAACATACTTTTTTACAATCTTTTCAACTCTCAACTCTTGGCAGTCATCGCTATTCCATTATCTATTATTCAGGTGACCAGGCGCTTGCTGCTGCCATCGACTTTGTTTACTTTATAACGCGTCCTGATTGGGTTTCACGTCCGCCAATCACAGGTCTCGGCGCTGCGTGGATTATGTACAAGCGAGGATTTCTATTGGTTCTCATTGAGCGAATTGTACACTTCTATGCGTCCCTGATGTATGTGTGTGTGTGTGTGTATTTGGGTGTGTGTGTGTGTGTGTGTGTGTGTGTGTGTGTGTGTGTGTGTGTGTGTGTGTGTGTGTGTGTGACCATGTCGTCGGCCTGTAATTCTGTTCTCTAATGTGGCTTAATTATAAGTTCAGGGCGAAGCAGACCTTGCTATAAAGTTCCGTCTCTCTATATATTTTAATTTGCCCGCTAATTAGTTTGGCCGAGCGGTGGTTACTTTCCTTTCTCTCTCTCTCTCTCTCTCTCTCTCTCTCTCTCTCTCTCTCTCTCTCTCTCTCTCTCTCTCTCTCTCTCTCTCTCTCTCTCTCTCTCTCTCTCTCTCTCTCTCTCTCTCTCTCTCTCTCTCTCTCTCTCTCTCCTCTCTCTCTCTCTCTCTCTCTCTCTCTCTCTCTCTCTCTCCTCTCTCTCTCTCTCTCTCTCTCCTCTCTCTCTCTCTCTCTCTCTCTCTCTCTCTCTCTCTCTCTCTCTCTCTCTCTCTCTCTCTCTCTCTCTCCTCTCTCTCTCTCTCTCTCTCTCTCTCTCTCTCTCTCTCTCTCTCTCTCTCATATCTTCTCTTTATCCCCTCCCTAGATAAAGCTGTAGAGGCCTCAGGGGTCGGCGCCACAGGGAGGCTGCCGCCCTTGGACGAGAACTCCTCCTTAGCGGACAC
Organism: Metacarcinus magister; assembly: GCA_029783475.1. Lineage (NCBI taxonomy): Eukaryota > Metazoa > Arthropoda > Malacostraca > Decapoda > Cancridae > Metacarcinus > Metacarcinus magister. The sequence goes on along the minus strand of JAPQNM010000006.1, from coordinate 6,193,763 downwards.
AACAGCAGGGGGAAGCGGCGCTGCTGACTCCTCTCCAAGCGATAGTCAGCGGAACAGCGGCGTGTGCAGCACCTCCACCCCGACGCTCAGCCAGAAGACGGTGTGCAGCGGCGGTAATTCATCCCCAGCAGACAGTAGCAGGGCCTTGGGCGGCGACAGCAGCTCTTCCCTCACCAGTAGCCTCAAAACAGTGTGTAGCGTCGGCACCTCCACCCCCACGGACGGCCTCAAGTCTAGGGACAGCACTTCATCCCCCTCGCAGTCCCCAGCGGCGGTAGGACGGGGCTTGGGCAGCGTGGGTGGCGGCAGCAGTAGTAGCAACAGCAGTAGGAGGACTGCTGTAATCACTTACCGACCCACCCCGTCTGGAGGGCCCTGCAGGAGGGATATGGCGGGCCTGGGCGGTCCTCAGCGGCCTATGAGTGCGGTGGCGGACCTTGGTGTCGGCAGCTTCAGGAAGGTGGGTTCAGAGGCGCGGATGCCGGGGGAAGATGGTGTATGGAAGGGGACATGAATGGGGGTGTGAATGGGATTTTGGCAGAGTGTGGAAGGAGTGTGAAGGGGCACAGCTGGTCAGTCTGTCGTGCCGTCACCATGTCATCAATATCAGTGACTCATTTTCACGTCATCTGTCTCGCAGCGTCATTTCTATTTGATAATTAGTGAGACAGATGATTAAGGTTATTATCGTTCATGTAATTTCCAGGTCATTACTGAATTAAAGTATTAATTGAGGAGAAGTGAATTAAATTTTAAGACGTACAATTTTATTCTCTCTCTCTCTCTCTCTCTCTCTCTCTCTCTCTCTCTCTCTCTCTCTCTCTCTCTCTCTCTCTCTCTCTCTCTCTCCTCTCTCTCTCTCTCTCTCTCTCTCTCTCTCTCTCTCTCTCTCTCTCTCTCTCTCTCTCTCTCTCTCTCTCTCTCTCTCTCTCTCTCTCTCTCTCTCTCTCTCTCTCTCTCTCTCTCTCTCTCTCTCTCTCTCTCTCTCTCTCTCTCTCTCTCTCTCTCTCTCTCTCCTCTCTCTCTCTCTCTCTCTCTCTCTCTCTCTCTCTCTCTCTCTCTCTCTCTCTCTCTCTCTCTCTCTCTCTCTCTCTCTCTCTCTCTCTCTCTCTCTCTCTCTCTCTCTCTCTCTCTCTCTCTCTCTCTCTCTCTCTCTCTCTCTCTCTCTCTCTCTCTCTCTCTCTCTCTCTCTCTCTCTCTCTCTCTCTCTCTCTCTCTCTCTCTCTCTCTCTCTCTCTCTCTCTCTCTCTCTCTCTCTCTCTCTCTCTCTCTCTCCATTCACTATTCGCCTCCACACAGTCCTTCCTGCTGAACGGAGAGGAGGAAGCAGAGGATTACCTCGGAAAGGCCAGTCCGGAGGAGCGGATCAGGAGGAGGAAACCCATGCTGTCTGAGGAGGAGGAGGCCGCCGGAGAGAGGAGGAGGAGGAGGAGGGCGGCGGGGGTAAGGTTCAGCTTTACACCCGGGGAGCTGGAGGAGGATGACGGACTTGGAGTGGCCTACCACGGGGCGAAAGGAAGCTACCTGCTGAGGGAGCTGAAGGGTTACCCGGGCACCCTGCCCAGACGCGCCCCCAGGGACCTGTTGCCGCAGCCCCCAAGGGGACACTTTGGTTCCAGGGAGGTGCTTGACATGCCTGGAACAGACCGTGGTTCAGGGGAGTTCGTGCCATACCCCGGGCCGATGTATGGCTCCAGGGACGTGCTGGGCGGCCCTGACATGCGGTGCAGCCTCAGGGAAGACAGCTACGCCGAATTTTACCCGCATGGTCACCGCGAGGCTCCAGGCCGTGCGGGGGTGCGAGTTCAGTTGTCTGGACGTGCCCACCTTCTTAGGAACTCTAGGCACTCCCTCGGCCACGGAGCATCGGTCGGGGAGCTGAGGAGTGCCAGCTCCATCCAGCGTCGCGGCAGCTGGGCGTCCCTGCACTACCCCGTTGACCAGCTGATCAAGGCTGCTGAGACGGTGGTGTGAGGCCGTCCTGTCGGCTGTCTCTATTGTTAATACTGCTGCTGCTGCTGCCTCTGCTGCTGCTGCTACTACTGTGCTATCTTCTGTTTACTGCTGTTCAGGTGAGTGACGGGGAGTGTGTGGCTGTGAAGATGCCGGGAGATTGCGGGAGTGAGACAGCAAGTGGCAATGGAGGTGATGGAGTGTAAAGTCAACGTAGAGTGTTGGTAGTGGTGGTGGTGGTGGTGGTGTGGAGGTGGTGTTGGCAGTGATGTTGGTAGCAGTGATAGTAGTAGTGAAAGTAGTGAAAGAAGTAACAGCATTGGTGGTGGTGATGGTGGTGAAGGTCTAGTACGTAATGTAGGCAGCGGGGGCGTTAAATGGTGTGCCCTAATGAGAAGCAGCGTGGCGAGCCTAGCGGTGGAGCGGCGTTGATGGCAGTGGAGGCCGCGGTGATGATGGGAAGGGCGGCGTGGCTGTTGACGGTGACGGCGGGGCGGGGGCGGGGACGGGGCGGGAATGGGGCGGGGGCAGCAATAATCAGGGGCGTAAACGGCGGTGCAGAGTTATGAGATGAGGTGATGATTGTAGCTAAATAGTTGTCGTGGTTGTGGTGATGCGCGGTGTTGTAATGGTTTGTCTACGCGTGTGGGGAAATATTTTAGGTCTAACGCTTCCATAAACCTAACGGGCGAGGGAGTGAATTTTAGCAGAATAAACATTTGGGATCGATGTTTATAGATTCATATTTTTGCCGCGAGAATTATGGTTGTGTAGCATCTCACTTCCGGTTCGGTTCGGTTCGGTTCGGTTCGGTTATATATATTTTTTCGGTGACCATGTTATTTTCCTGCTCTTGTGTGTGTGTGTGTGTGTGTGTGTGTGTGTGTGTGTGTGTGTGTGTTTGGAGTTCACACACACGTTACTTCGTCATCATAAATATGTGTATGTACGTACGTTATGTGTGTGCGTACGCTGTCTGTGTGTTAGTCATGTATACAACACCACATTGTCACTTATTTAGTTTCCTCCAGCACCCCCCTCACTCCCTCCCCTCACTATCTCCCCTCACTCTCTCCCCTCACTCTCTCCCCTCACTCTCTCCCCTCACTCTCTCCCCTCACTCTCTCCCTTCACATGTCTCTCCTCCCTTTCTCTCTACGTCCTCTACAATCAGCTATCCCTCATGTCTCTCTCTCTCTCTCTCTCTCTCTCCTCTCTCTCTCTCTCTCATCTCTCTCTCTCTCTCTCTCTCTCTCTCTCTCTCTCTCTCTCTCTCTCTCTCTCTCTCTCTCTCTCTCTCTCTCTCTCTCTCTCTCTCTCTCTCTCTCTCTCTCTCTCTCTCTCTCTTTCTCAACCCCTCCATCACCGCCGCTTCCTCCTTAACACTTCCTCCCTTCCCTTCCTCCTCCGTAATGGTACTTAGGGTGAGGGTAATGACGCCTCGAAGAAGTAATTTAAGTTCCTCCTCTTTTTTTTCTAAGGTAATGAGCCTTTGAATCTAGTTTTCATTCGTGGGTTAAGTTATGTTTCCTAAAAAGTTAGCTCGATCTACGCCAGACTGACTGACTAACTGACTGACTGACTGACTGACTGACTGACTGATTGACTGATTGACTGATTGACTGATTGTGGTAGTTTGGTTTTGTTCTTACCTAACTGTATTGTTATGTTACTAAGTCAAGCTGATCGTGTCCTTTCTTTTCTAGTGTTCAATTAGTCCTTATTGTCATTCTCTTAATTAAACCCCACGTCACTTTAAGCTTCACTAAGATTATATTCTAGTAAAACACACACACAGTCTCTCTTTGCCTGTGTAGGATTATAGAGTGTGTATGTAGCTGTGTGTGTGTGTGTGTGTGTGTGTGTGTGTGTGTGTGTGTTGTGTGTGGTGTGTGTGTGTGTGTGTGTGTGTGTGTGTGTGTGTGTGTGTGTGTGTGTGTAGCGTTGTGTCGTCGCTCTCTACGTTTTCATTCCATTTATTCCCACGTATTGCACAAGGTTGAATTTCCAAGAATAATCACTGTCAAGCCACTAAGCTCCTCCCCTCACCTCCCCTCACCTCCCTTCTACCCTCTTCTACTGCACATCCACCTCCCCACTTTTACCCTCCCACCCCCCTCCCCTTACCTCATGATCTGCTGACCTGCAACATAACTTCCTCCTCCTCCTCCTCCTCCTCCTCCTCCTCCTCCTCCTCCTCCTCCTCCTCCTCCTCCTCCTCCTCCTCGCCCCGTGGAGCTAATCAATATGTAGTGATGTCACCTGTGATACTTGCTCTTCACCTGGAAATTAGTATAGTGTTATACTCTCTCTCTCTCTCTCTCTCTCTCTCTCTCTCTCTCTCTCTCTCTCTCTCTCTCTCTCTCTCTCTCTCTCTCTCTCTCTCTCTCTCTCTCTCTCTCTCTCTCTCTCTCTCTCTCTCTCTCTCTCTCTCTCCATATACGCACTACAGACAGAGAGAGAGAGAGAGAGGAGAGAGAGAGAGAGAGAGAGAGAGAGAGAGAGAGAGAGAGTGAAAGTATTAGGATTAATTAAAACATGTCTTCCTCTCTCTTATGGTTGCTTAAAGGTGAAAAGAGATCGCAGCCTTTTAACTTTTAACGCTGCTCTACGTACTACTTTTTAATAAACACCACCACCACCACCACCACCACCACCACCACCACCACCACCACCACCACCACCACCACCACCACCACCACCACCACCACCTGCTTCTTCCGCCACCTTCGTCACCACCTTCTTCTGTAGTAGGATTTAAGAGTCTGGTTATGTTGATTTAGCCCCCTTTCTTCCCCCCCCCCTGCTCTCTCTCTCTCTCTCTCTCTCTCTCTCTCTCTCTCTCTCTCTCTCTCTCTCTCTCTCTCTCTCTCTCTCTCTCTCTCTCTCTCTCTCTCTTTCTCCTTGTATCCTTCAATATCTCCTTTTTTACCTATTCCTCTCTCCCTTTTTCCCCTTTCCCCTCTCCCTTCTTTTCCCCTCTCTCTCTCCGCTTCCCCTCTCCCTCCCTTTCCCTTTCCTTTTCCTCTCTCCCTCCCTTTCCCCTCTTCCTCTCTCCCTGCATCAGACGACCCTCGGTGCTAGGACTCAAAGGGGTGAGGTGGGCGTTTACCTTCAATTAGTCTTATTTCGAGCCCTTGAAGTCATAGATGAGGCAGGTGCTTAGTGTGTGTGTGTGTGTGTGTGTGTGTGTGTGTGTGTGTGTGTGTGTGTGTGTGTGTGTGTGTGTGTGTGTGTGTAGTATGTTGTTGTTGTTGTGATTATTGTTGTGTTTAATGATGATGATGATGATGATGATGATAGTAATAGTAGTAATTATAATAGTATTAATAATAATGTGAATAGGTAATGTTAATAATAATGATAATAATAGTAGTAATAATAATAATATCGTAAATTAGATAGATAAGTGCATGTTATTTATGAGTATCTTACTAACTCACTAACTTAACACACCCACAACACACTCACCACCACACACACCTGGCCCCTCAACACACCTGCACCAACAACACACCTGCCTTCTCAACACACCTGCACCCACAACACACTTTCCATAACAGTACATTCACGTGGCCTCATGTTCTTCCCTTCCAGACGATCAGCTCAACACGTTACTGCTTTGGTCTTCTGTGCGTTGTGCTCCTTCTTCCTTCCCTCAGCTTCTCTCCTTTATTTGACTGATACTAACAATACTACTAATAAAAAAAAAAATAGTTGGCATATCCTTGTATTTCATTCCTACCTGTAGTTGTAGTAGTATTGAAATAGTAGTAGTAGTAGAAGTAGTAGTAGGGGTGGTATTGGTAGTGTTAATAGTCAAAATAATGTATGTTTGCCCTTTTGATTGCTTATATTTATGCATAACTGATAAACTACTGGCGTGGAATTGCAATTTAATTCATTAGCACGCAAAAAAAAGAAAGGTTTTTTAAAAAGGTGACAGCGTTAAAAATGTGTTAATTGAGTCATCCTCATTAATTACTTCTTGTAACGCGGCAGCAAATTCACCCCATCAATTATGCGCTGACGGGAGGCGAACATGATGACAGCCCAGGGTAATGAGAACCCCCTTGACGCCTCCTTCAGTTCGTCTCCGTCAGGGTACGCGGCAGAGAAGGATTCAAAGCAGCGAAAAAAACCTTAGCAATAGAAAAAACAAGGAAAATGCCTGAAAAAAACGCGGTGAAGCTCAGGGAAAACTTGGAAAAAAGGAGGAAAGGCTCAAAAACAACAGGAAAAAATATAAACAAGGGTAAACAAACTCAAAGCAACGGAAAAATCGGTGAAAGAACTCATAAAACGAAGAAAATAGTTCACAACAACGGAAAATACCAACAAAACTATGAAGAAGAAAAAAAATTATAAAAAAAAACCAAAGTCCATTCCTTTACCCCTTCCACTGTCCTTCCAAACTCCCTCAAATTCACTGGAAATCACAGCGATCGTTTTTTTACCGATTTCCGTCCGAGCACCATCATGACAGTCCGGAAGTATGAGAAATGCTGACAACATGATGTCAATATTGTCGAAGCGTCACATTTCACACTTGACTGAGGCAGGAGGCGGAGGCGGAGGCGGAGGCGGAGGCGGAGGCGGTGCTGGTGCTGGTGCTGGCGAGGCTCTGTAGTAGGCAGGACGCGGAGTTGGGCCACAAAGTTCATTCTAACGGTGGCAAACGCGGCGTGACGGGTCCTGCAGCTTTATGAGACCCACGCCCGAGGCTGCAGAAGACTGGAAGCACTGGCAACACATGA
>JAPQNM010000006.1:6177053-6179553 GCA_029783475.1 Metacarcinus magister | reverse complement strand
CTCCCGTGGATTCAGTTCTATTACACCAGCCAGAAGTGCACAGGCAGCCAAGCACTTATATAATATTTCTATTAAATATTTAGCGTGTAATTTTGAAGCTTGTGGCCGCTGATATTCGTGGGTCCGCGGGATATCACTGGCACGAACGCGGAAGACAAAGTGTTTCAGTCATTGAAATATAGAGAGATGAGATATTTCAAAGCGTCGCTGCATTAATGTTTTCATGCATAGTGTTGAGTGAAAAGAAATGATTGTAATAATAACATCAGTAGTGCTTTGACCGCAGCGTCCCTAGAGGTGGTGGTGGTGGTGACAACAGGAGCAGCAGTAACATTGAACATTAATGAAAAATGTTGAGGAATACGTTGCTATGTGCGCGGGGTAAGGGAGTCAATAGTGTCACATAGGAACACATAGGAAGAACAAACAGTAACAGGCCTGCTGGCCCTTACGAGGCTGTTTGTGAGTACACTATCTAGTCTAGAGTGAAGGATACAGGATAGTAAGGGTGAAGGCTTCTCTCCCCAGCCATGGCTGGCAGGGAAAGGAAGGCCAATAAATATAATGATAAAAATAAATATTAACGATAAAAATAAATATTAAAGATAAAAATAAATATTAATGATAAAAATAAATATTAATGATAAAAATAAATATTAATGATAAAAATAAATAATAATGATAAAAATAAATAATAATGATAAAAAAAAATAATATTAATGATAAAAATAAATATTAATGATAAAAATAAATATTAATGATAAAAATAAATATTAATGATAAAAATAAATATTAATGATAAAAATAAATATTAATGATAAAAATAAATATTAATGATAAAAATAAATATTAATGATAAAAATAAATATTAATGATAAAAGTAAATATTGATGATAAAAATAAATATTGATGATAAAAATAAATATTGATGATATAAATAAATATAAATGATAGAAATAAATAATAATGATAAAAATAAATATTAATGATAAAAATAAATATTAATGATCAAAATAAATAATAATGATTAAAATAAATATTAATGATAAAAAATAAATATTAATGATCAAAATAAATAATAATGATAAAAATAAATAATAATGATTAAAATAAATATTAATGATAAAAATAAATATTAATGATAAAAAATAAATATTAATAATAAAAATAAATATTAATGATAAAAATAAATATTAATGATAAAAATAAATATTAATGATAAAAATAAATATTAATGATAAAAATAAATATTAATGATAAAAATAAATATTAATGATAAAAATAAATATTAATGATAAAAAATAAATATTAGTGATAAAAATAAATAATAATGATAAAAATAAATATTAATGATAAAAATAAATATTAATGATAAAAATAAATATTAATGATAAAAATAAATAATAATGATAAAATAAATATTAATGATAAAAATAAATATTAATGATAAAACTAAATATTAATGATAAAAAATAAATATTAATGATAAAAATAAATAATAATGATAAAAAATAAATATTAATGATCAAAATAAATAATAATGATAAAAATCAATAATAATGATGAAAATAAATATTAATGATAAAAATAAATATTAATGATAAAAAATAAATATTAATAATAAAAATAAATATTAATGATAAAAATAAATATTAATGATAAAAATAAATATTAATGATAAAAATAAATATTAATGATAAAAATAAATATTAATGATAAAAATAAATATTAATGATAAAAATAAATATTAATGATAAAAAATAAATATTAGTGATAAAAATAAATAATAATGATAAAAATAAATATTAATGATAAAAATAAATATTAATGATAAAAATAAATATTAATGATAAAAATAAATAATAATGATAAAATAAATATTAATGATAAAAATAAATATTAATGATAAAAATAAATATTAATGATAAAAAATAAATATTAATGATAAAAATAAATATTAATGATAAAAAATAAATAATAATGATAAAAATAAATATTAACGATAAAAATAAATATTAACGATAAAAATAAATATTAATGATAAAAATAAATATTAATGATAAAATTAATATTAATGATAAAAATAAATATTAATGATAAAAATAAATATTAATGATAAAAATAAATAATGATGATAAAAATAAATAATGATGATAAAAATAAATAATGATGATAAAAATAAATATTAATGATAAAAATAAATATTAATGATAAAAATAAATATTAATGATAAAAATAAATATTAATGATAAAAATAAATAATAATGATAAAAATAAATAATAATGATAAAAAATAAATATTAATGATGAAAATAAATAATAATGATAAAAATAAATAATAATGATAAAAATAAATATTAATGATAAAAATAAATATTAATGATAAAAAATAAATATTAATGATAAAAATAAACATTAATGATAAAAATAAATATTAATGATAAAAATAAATATTAATGATAAAAATAAATATTAATGATAAAAATAAATATTATTGATA
>JAPQNM010000006.1:6127053-6172053 GCA_029783475.1 Metacarcinus magister | reverse complement strand
CCGAGACGATAAAGGCTACAGGAACCAAAGCTGACATAATACCTTTACAAATAAGATTAATGTCAGAAATAGAAAAGGTCGAGGTGTCAGAGTGAAGACTTGAGGCAGAAAGAAGGGCAGGCCGGAGGGAGGAAGAGAAATAGTGAACAATGGCCTTAATTCACCGTTATCTTCAAGAAATAAATAAAGGAGAGACCCATCACGGTTACCTGTCTGTTCTCTCCACTACCGTCTCCATTACCGTCGCCCACGTACTCAAAGGGGAGCTGGGAGGAGGAGGCGGTAGAGAGGAAGATTGAAGGAAGGTGCCTGCGTAAAGGACGGGAAGGACTGGAAGGAGGGAGAGAGGGAGGGAGGCTGCTAATATTGACAGCACGTCCTCGTTCTTGTCTAATGTGCATGTTAAGGCCCACACACCGCTTGGGGGAAGCACGCAAAGGTAAGGGAAGACGGAGAACTAAATAACAAGATGAAAATTAAAATAAAATATAGATAAGACTCCCCTCTATTATTTATTACCACCAAAGAAAACGACGTACTGTATACCAATCTCACAGGTCCTCTGGGGATGTATGAGTAGTGTCAATTAACCTAACTTTCGGATCATTGCGGTATAAATAGATCGTTTAGGGCGTTGAATCTATACCTGACGCCCCCCTGATGTTCCTGATGGGTGCTTGGTGTGGCGTGGACTGTGGAGTTAATGGGTGTCACGCTGGGCTGGGTGTGAGGGGCGGGGGCTGGACGGGGCGGGGCGGGGCTCTACGTGGTTTGACAGGAATGTGAGGTGTGCGAGGGTGGACGGGAAGGGAAGGTTAGTGGGTCAGTGGATAGGTATATAGTGTGTGTTTGTGTTTGTGTGTGTGTGTGTGTGTGTGGATTTAAGGATAGACAGTAGTAGTAATAGTATAGTAGTAGAAGTAGTAATAGTAGTAGTGGTATTGAACGTAGCAGTATTATTATTGTTATTATTAGTAGTAGTAGTAGTAGTAATAATAATTATAATAACTACATTGATATAAACAACAATAACAATGATAACAATAACCCAATTTGAATATAATTATAGATTTAACACAATACAACTTCATTCCGAGCAACACAGAAACCAAAATAAAAATAAAAATAATAATAATAACAACAACAACAACAACAATAGTAATAATAATAGTAATAATAAAAGTGATTTCAGGACGAGTCTCTGTAGCCAGTTTTTAGTTATATCAAAATAGATTGTCACATGTAAATTGGGCCTCATCTCTTCCTTTTACAGCGCTCAGTAATTGGAGAGTGTTTTAACCCGGCAACAAAATTATATAAAAAGTCATATCATTTTTTTGCGTCACCACCTGCAGTGTGACGCAAAAATGCAATACCTGTAGCGTTAGGTTATGTGTTGATGTTTACCTTGTGTTGCGGGAAAGGAAAGGAAAGGAAGGTGAGGGAGAGAGAGAGAGAGAGAGAGAGAGAGAGAGAGAGAGAGAGAGAGAGAGAGAGAGAGAGAGAGAGAGAGAGACGATTTTCTCTCTCTCTCTCTCTCTCTCTCTCTCTCTCTCTCTCTCTCTCTCTCTCTCTCTCTCTCTCTCTCTCTCTCTCTCTCTCTCGCTCTCGCTCTCGCTCTCGCTCACCACAATGTCCCTTCCGTTTCATTTTTCCCCTCTTTTTTCCCCCCCACCATTTTCCACACCTCAGCTTCCCTTCCTCAGCCCTCTGTTTTCCTCCCCAGCATCCTTCCTTCCTCTCACCGCATACATCCACTAGCTTCATACATAGTCACTGGCTTACCTATCCCTCCCTCCCTTCCTTCTTTCCTTCCTTCCTCTCCCTCCCCCTTCCACTCCCCCCCCCTTCTCCCTGGTCTTTCCTTACGCCCCCCCCCACCCCCACACACATAGAGAAAGCTTTGTTCGGCGTACGCCTCATCACACGCATCCCATTTTTTTAGGCAACTTTTGAAAGATAAAACCAGATGTTGGGTTTTTCTCTATGTGTGTTTTAACCCCGACATTTGAGGCGAGGGAGCCGGAGGCGTTGATAGGATGTGGTAGGATGTGTGGGTGTGTTACAGGGTGTGGGTGTGGGTGTGGGTGTTTTTTAGGTATAGGTGAGGGAGTTTGTATACGGTGTTGCTTGTGGGTGTATATATGTGTGTGTTTAAGAGTGTGTTTGTGAGTGGGAATGGGTGTGTGTGTGTGTGAAGGTGAAAGGCGTGTGAGTTAAAGAAAGAATTGGAAATGTGTTCGTGTGTGTGTGTGTGTGTGTGTGTGTGTGTGTGTGTGTGTGTGTGTGTGTGTGTGTGTGTGTGTGTGTGTGTGTGTGTGTGTGTGTGTAAGTGAGAGGTTTTGCATGCCGCCACCTAGGGATCAAGGTCTAAAGGGAATCGCAAAGCCTATGAAATATTACAATATTCATCCCTTTCCTCTCAAACACATACAAAATATCACCCCTCCCCCCCTTCAACCTCCCCATTTCTCTCTCATTCTCTCTCTCTCTCATCTCCTCTCCTCTCTCTCCTCTCTCTCTCTCTCTCTCTCTCTCTCTCTCTCTCTCTCTCTCTCTCTCTCTCTCTCTCTCTCTCTCTCTCTCTCTCTCTCTCTCTCTCTCTTTTCCTCTCCCCCATTAGCCTGTGTACTCATCTTTCCTTTCTTTTCTTTCTTCAATCTTACGTATACATCATGCACCTTTTCACCTCCTCCTCCCCGTCTTCTTCCTTTTCCTCCTCTTTGTTCTCCTCCTCCTCCTCCTCTTCCTCCACTTACTGTTCCGTACAATTTAGTCGTAAATACCTAACTGTGAGGGTGGCGGGCGGGTTGGTAGCAGCACAGCCGGGTTTAAGTTAGGGGTAGATTGAGGGGGTGTTGGGAACTGGTGGCCGTGTTATGAAAGTATAAGAATTATGGAGAAAGTGTAGCGACAATCCAAAGTATAAAATTAAACTGTAACGCGCGCACACACACACACACACACACACACACACACACACACACACACACACACACACACACACACACACACGCATACAGAGGGCATTCGTTTGTGAGAGAGATAAAATAAAGAGTATGAGAGAGAGAGAGAGAGAGAGAGAGAGAGAGAGAGAGAGAGAGAGAGAGAGAGAGAGAGAGAGAAAGAGAGAGAATATAAATGGCATAAAACTGCAATAGTGACTTTGATCCTGACTTATGGTTTATTGACTAGCGATAGTAGTAGTAGTAGTAGTAGTAGTTGTAGTAGTAGTAGTAGTAGTAGTAGTAGTAGTAGTAGTAGTAGTAGTAGTAGTAGTAGTAGTAGTAGTAGTAGTAGTAGTAGTAGTAATGGCTGAGTGTCCAATTTTTATAGTACTCAATCATGAATAAATAAAAATAAAAATGATGTGAAATTGATAGATTGCCAAAAGTGACTATGGAATGTGTGTGTGGGTGTGTGCGTGCGTGCGTGTGTGTGTGTGTGTGCGTGTGTGCGTGTGTGTGTGTGTGTGCGTGTGTGTGTGTGTGTGCGTGTGTGTGTGTGTGTGTGTGTGTGTGGACGAGTGATGGAGACCCGTGGAGGGGGGTTGAAGGGAGGGACTAGAGTGATCAGTTTTTACTAATTCAATATATCTGGCTGTTATTGACACCCCTCCCCCCTTCCCCTCACTTCTCCCCTCTTTTACCCCCCTTCCCCTCTTCCTCTTCCCTCTCTCCAGTGTACATTCCCCTCCTCTCTTTGCATTCCTCCCATCCTCTCTCTCTCTCTCTCTCTCTCTCTCTCTCTCTCTCTCTCTCTCTCTCTCTCTCTCTCTCTCTCTCTCTCTCTCTCTCTCTCTCTCTCTCTCTCTCTCTCTCTCTCTCTCCATTCCCCTTTACCCTTTCCCCTTTCCAGCACCTCTCACTATGCACCTGACGTAACCCTCCCCCCACTCTATCCCTCCCCTTTCCCTTACTCCCCTCACTCTCACTTCTCGTACCCTCCTCCTTCTCTTTTTCACTTTTTTTTTCTATTTCACTCTCTATGTATCCGTCTCTCCCTCTTCCCCTCTCTTCCCCGCTCTTTCCCTCTCTTTCCCCTCACCAGCTCTGAGTACACATATACGAGTGTGGTTGTGGTGGTGGTGGTGGTAGTGGTGGTGCCTTAAACTTTGCTCTGAAATATGAGCCGATAGTGCTACCTTTACACTCACTCTCTCTCTCTCTCTCTCTCTCTCTCTCTCTCTCTCTCTCTCTCTCTCTCTCTCTCTCTCTCTCTCTCTCTCTCTCTCTCTCTCTCTCTCTCTCTCGCTCTCGCTCTCTCTCTCTCTCTCATGATAAAATGAAGTCCACGAATGACATTTTTAGTTGTCAGATGAATGAACGTTTTTCTTCATTTATGTGAAAATTCAACTTTTTTTCTTAATTTTTCCTAAAATTCACAATATGTTCTTTTTTTCGTCCTGGAAATCACAACTTTTTCTTAATTTGTCAAGTAAATCAACTTTTTTCCTAATTTTTTTCATGAAAATCACTTTATCATAAACCCATACATTTTCTCCATTTATTGACTCACTTATTCACTAACTTACATTTTGTATCTTGAAAAACAAACATACTTTCTTTTTGTTTAGAGATCCTTCTCAAAGTACTCCATCCCAGAATACTAGAGAGCAGGAAGGGATGGAAGAACGAAGGAGAGGAAAAGGAAAGAGGATTAGGATACCAGGTATAAGGGCGTTGGGGTAGACAAAGGAGGTAATGGTGGTGGAGGACTGTTGACTAAGGTAGAGAGACTGATGGTGGCTGTGGTGGAGGATGAGAGGATGTAATGGTGAGCTGGGAGGTTGACGTAACTGCGGTGGTAACTAACTGTGGTGGTGAAGGTGGTATGGGCAGGAAAAAAATAGAGTAACCACTAGCCAGCTGCTTGTTGGGGGTGATGGTAACACACTAGGGTGGGGAGCTGACAGGATTCAAATAAGTGAGGAGATACATGTAGAAGAGAAAAAGAAGAAAAAACATAGTAGAGGTTTAGGGATGTTTGAAAGGAGGTAATATGAGAGGAAAAAGGTGTGTATGAGACGCTACCAAGTATAAGAACATAAGATAAGTGACTGATGTAGTATAAGGATTAGGTATAATGAGGCTGGGTTGAATGTTAGAGTCCATAGTGATACATCAATGAGTCCAGAGGTTATCAGGGAATAAATAAGACGGGATAAGAGGCTACAATGATCCTAGGGAGTGGATAAGTAAAGTTAAGGATATTAGGGTGGGATGTGAGGCTTTGGTGGGCTGTTGAGGGCTGTTAGGAGCTGCCCTCAGTCACACTTCAGTTGCTCGTAGAAAAGATGGAAGCCTCGGTTGTCAATGTCATCATCATTGAACTCTTCTCCGTTAGTCTCCACGCGAATTTTGAAGGAACCACCTGAAGGAGGAAAATAGTGGACATTAATAGTAGTTGGAGGAGGAGGAGGAGGACAAAAAAGAAATGACCTCTTCAAAATTTCAACCCTTCCCTCTTATCCATTCCTCCCCATCTCTTCCCCTTCATCTTCCCTTCACAATTCCCTCTTCATCTGTCCATTTCACTGTGCAGCAAGACAGATTCGGTTTGGAAGGAAAAGAAAATGAGAAAGGTAAGTCTGAAGGATATATAGGGGTAGCCTATTATAGTATTACGACGTTAAATTAGTTTGTAAATTATGGTTGATGTTTAAATACTTGGGAGGGACAGAGAGAGGAAGAAGAAGCGAGTCACGGACCTATAAAAGAGAAAGAGGGAAAGAGAGAATATAGAAAAGACGTATCAAAGGAAAATGGGAAAGGAGAGATAATCATCAATTTTTTTTTTTTTCCATTTCCAACTCTCACATTGCTTTGACATGATATTTTAATACCATTTTCATTTTCAACCCTTTCGTCGCTCCACATATTTTCTTCTATTTTTATTAAACTTTATTTTTTGGATGACGTATTTAAGTATTAATAAGGGTGAGATGATTGGCGATTAGTTTAGAGAGAGAGAGAGAGAGAGAGAGAGAGAGAGAGAGAGAGAGAGAGAGAGAGAGAGAGAGAGAGAGAGAGAGAGAGTTATAGTGAATAACTTTCCTTATTATATTATTTTTAAACAAGAATTATAATTGTTGGCCAGAGCTTTACACACCCATTCCCTCTCCTCCTCCTCCTCCTCCTCCTCCTCCTCCTCCTCCTCCTCCTCCTCCTCCTCCTCCTCCTCCTCCTCTTCCTCCTCTCTCCCTTGTAGTCTGGAAAGTAGTGTAGTAAACTGCCTGGAATTCTACGTTAAGTTACAAATGTGAGTTCAGTGGCAATGTTTTGTTTTCTCGGGGACAAAAGTGTAGTATTTACAAAGGTAAGGATCATGTATATAAGTGATAATTACAGGTAAAAAAGTATAGGTTATCTTATATTGTCTTTGTGTTTGAACCCTCTTATAGGAAAAGTATTGTTGTTAGTGTTATTATTCTTGTAATTACTATCATTATTGTTATTATTGTTATTATTATTATTATTATTATTATCATTATTATTATTATTATTATTATCACATATCATTCTTCTTATTCTATTTCATTTTTCCTCTGCTTTTATTTTTACTTCCTTGTGCTGTTATACTATTATTAGGTTTGCTATCAAGTTAATTACACTTCCTCCTCCTCCTCCTCTTCCTCCTCCTCCTCCTCCTCCTCCTCCTCCTCCTCCTCCTCCTCCTCCTCCTCCTCCTCCTCTCCTCCTCCTCCTCCTCCTCCTCCTCCTCCTCCTCCTCCTCCTCCTCCTCCTCCTCCTCCTCCTCCTCCCTCTCCTTCTCCTTTCTACCACCACCACTACCACCACCACCACCACCACCACCCACAGCCCCCAGCTAGACGGTGAGTTACAACCAGACTTAAAGGATAAATTTGGCCTCCACTTTTTCACGGAGAATTAGAACACGTCGTCCGAAAAAGAAGAAAGAGAAGAGATTAAGGGGAAATAGCAACGTTCCGGAGCATGGTAGGGCAGGGTGTGGACACTTACTGATCACGGCATCAGGAAAGCCACTGCCGCAGATAATATAGACCGGCTCCTCGAGACCCTCTTCAGTTGCGTCCCAGAAAACCAGGTAATCAGTGAATTTGCAGTCCCCGTTTATGCCTTCGTCTGTAGCATCGGGAATAAAGGCAGTGTCACATATTGTAGTGGTTATAATAGTCGTAGGGTGAAGGTAATGATGAAGTGTATGTTTAAAGGAGTTATACAGCTGTGTTTCACTTGATACCATTGGTCTTGGAACGCTCAGACTTAGTGGTTATTGGCATTACTCTAGTTTACCTTCTACTGGTTTTGCTGTTATGTCCATTAACCGACTAATATAAAGGGAACTATGAATTTCGATTAGTTGTGATTACTTCTCTGGTTACTTAAGTTTATCATCAAAAAGATGGCAAAGCATGAATATGATGTAGTGAGAGAAAACGTATTTAAGGGAGTAGCTTCTGTCTTACTAAATACAGGAAACCCTGGAATCGTGGGGTCGAAGGATCCGAGGTTGTTAGTAAGAGTGAAGGCGTATTTTTCATCATCGGTTGGGGCTGTCCATCTGACACGACAATATCCCTCCTCAGGACGCACGCAGATCGTGTACGACTCCTGTAGGTGGCGGCTTCCTGTAGGATAAAGCAGAACAGTGGAGTTCAAACCAGATGGTAAAAAAAAAACTTTTGTACATATTGAAGAAAACTCTTTCGATGTTCTTCAATGGAAAAAAAAAAATTAATTAAACATTCTAATGTTTTTAAGATTTTGACAACAGATGGGCATGTACTTACCGATCATGCCATTATCATGTGGCTTGGTGGAAGGGTCAGTGTCGTAGTTGAAGGACATCACCTCTCCCTCGATCCCCGTAACATACTGGTCGCAGCCGCTGGGCGCTAGGCACGGCGAGGGACGGAGGAAATATAGAAGGAAACGCAGTGAGATGAGATTGATAAGTAATTGTGTACAATCTGTATTCGCCCTTGTCGCTCAGGAGTAAAATTACCCTTAAGTTACTGTATGAAGCCCTATTAACTGATCATCAGCAAAGACAATACTAAGAAATAATGATAACTTAACAAGCTACTGAAACTATCACTTTTCGCTGATTGATTACAACCATTAATCTCAAGAATTTCAAAGGGCCAGAGTATATAACAAAGCCTGTGGTGAGTGGCCTGTGTGAGTAATGCTTCTGCACTACCACTACCACTACGTACACTTACCTAGCTCATCGCTTGTACATGGCACGTGCACCACCTTCACCTCCCATTCACTGGCTGGATCCGCATTCACATCCACCACAGATACTTTAAAGGGACCCTCTTTCCCCTCCACGTCCACCACCACTGCGGAGGGAAGCGTCCTTTTATTAAGCTATCAGTTTTATCACCAACGACAGACTATAGAGGAAAGGTGAATAGTAAGAACGATATAAAAAAGGGAGGGAATGTACGATAATTGAGTTACGTACACAAGTCTTAAGAGATGAATTTAAGGATGTTCTTGCTGTGTGTGTTACGTTGCTATTGGTTACTTTTTTTTTTCAACTTGTGTGATTGGTTGGTGATTAGCTGAACAATTAACATGATTGGTGGACACTTAATGGGGAAGATAGGGATTAGGGTGATTTTATATAACAACAGTAAGAACTCCCCCAGTAATTATTCCCCAGTACATCCTCCCTCAGTAAACACTCCCCCAGTAATTTTCCCCCTGAAATTATCCCCCAGTAATTCTCCCCCAGGTAATTCTCCCCCAGTAATACTCCCCCAGTACTTGCACTTACGGGTTTGTTTATTCCCGACGCCGCAGACCCTTATGGAGTTCTTATTGCCGCCCAACACTTCCAGGTACTGATCTATGCACTCCCCATCTGCGTCAGGCTCACTCAACTTCAACTTATCCAAGGTCACGTGCAGCTATGGTAGTGGTGGTGGGACGAGTAGAGAGGAAAGGGAAGGAGATAATTATCAATGATTCTCTCTCTCTCTCTCTCTCTCTCTCTCTCTCTCTCTCTCTCTCTCTCTCTCTCTCCTCTCTCTCTCTCTCTCTCTCTCTCTCTCTCTCTCTTTCTCTCTCTCTCTCTCTCTCTCTCTCTCTCTCTCTCTCTCTCTCTCTCTCTCTCTCTCTCTCTCTCTCTCTCTCTCTCTCTCTCTCTCTCTCTCTGCTCTCTCTCTCCTCTCTCTCTCTCTCTCTCTCTCTCTCTCTCTCCTCTCTCTCTCTCTCTCTCTCTCTCTCTCTCTCTCTCTCTCTCTCTCTCTCTCTCTCTCTCTCTCTCTCTCTCTCTCTCTCTCTCTCTCTCTCTCTCTCTCTCTCTCTCTCTCTCTCTCTCTCTCTCTCTCTCTCTCTCTCTCTCTCTCTCTCTCTCTCTCTCTCTCTCTCTCTCTCTCTCTCTCTCTCTCTCTCTCTCTCTCTCTCTCTCTCTCTCTCTCTCTCTCTCTCTCTCTCTCTCTCTCCTCTCTCTCTCTCTCTCTCGCTCTCTCTCTCTCTCTCTCTCTCTCTCTCTCTCTCTCTCTCTCTCTCTCTCTCTCTCTCTCTCTCTCTCTCTCTCTCTCTCTCTCTCTCTCTCTCTCTCTCTCGCTCGCTCTCTCTCTCTCTCTCTCTTTTTCTCTCTCACCTGACAGGTTTGGATATTGGTGGAGGTGGTGAGGGTAACGCCACAAGTGTTACCATTTGCAACGGACAAACGATCACTGGTGAAGTACGTGATTCTTGCTGAAGATGTCTCATCGCACGACCTTTTCACTGTTGAGGGGAAGAAATAGTAATAAAAGTAGTAGTAGTAGTAGTAGCAGTAGTAGTAGTAGTAGTAGTGATGGCCCTCGTCTCATACTCACCCACACAACACTGGCCCACGACCCTGCATGCTCCCTCTGTCACGCCTTCGTAGACGTCACACTGGAAGTAAGGAAGACACGCTCCCTGGTGGCCCGCCTCTCCATCACACACCAAGGGGTTGGAGGTGAAGAGGACTGATTGAGAGGGGAGCAAAAATTGAAAAGAAAGTAAAAAGAAAATAACCTCCCAGCAGTCAAAAATCACAGTGGCAAGGTAACAAATGTATAAATAGTTGTTTATGATATGTTTAGGGAATGTTTCTAATGTTAATGTACACTTCGGCGTTTTAGACTCACATCTCTCATCCCTGTGCGAGAGTTCAGAAGCGAAGACGACACCAATCACCTCCACCACCACTACCACCAGCAAGACGGACGACACCCTCATCATCCTCCCCTGCAGAACAGCCTCGGGGGGAGCAGAAAACTAAAATGCTACTCTCTTGTGAAGCCGCTGGGACACACCACACTGCTGACGAAGGAAGCGAAACACCTACTACGGCGGGAGAGTCTGTGGTAGAGCTGGTGGAGGCTGTGATGCAGGTGGTGAGGGGTGTGAGGGAAGTGACTGGCGTGTCCCTGCCTTTATAGTGGAGGAGGGAGTCTTTCGCACGAAGATGTGATGTTGATTGAGGCATTGCTGTATGAAGGCGTGG
Source organism: Metacarcinus magister (assembly GCA_029783475.1). NCBI lineage: Eukaryota > Metazoa > Arthropoda > Malacostraca > Decapoda > Cancridae > Metacarcinus > Metacarcinus magister. The sequence goes on along the minus strand of JAPQNM010000006.1, from coordinate 6,161,574 downwards.
CATCATCACAGCCCTACTGCCCTCCTCCTACCTACCAAGTGTGAATGAAGCCCTTTATTATTATTATTATTATTATTAGTAGTAGTAGTAGTAGTAGTAGTAGTAGTAGTAGTAGTAGTAGTAGTATTGAGAAGCAAGGGCTCAGTGTGGCAGTGTCAAACAATGCTCATTATCGCGCCCAAGCATTGTCAGGAGAGGCGCCACTTCTGCCTGCCTTCCTCTGTTCAATATGAGCTTTGTTTACCTTGTGTGTTTATTGTGCATTATTGTGTGTGTGTGTGTTTACCTTTCTTCCTTTGCTTATTTGTGTGCTGTAAGTGCCATGGTGGCCACTTCAATGGTCTGGTTGGGACGGTGGCCAGAATATACGTAATGGCCAGCTAGTATGTTAGGGTTGAGGAAGTAAAATTGTCTTTTTGGTATGTAGAAGAACTAAATATATTATGTAGTTAGCTTCATGCACAATACATACAAATATAAAATGACTTCAGCATCTCAATGTTAGCATATATGTTCTTGATATAAGAAGGTATAGTATAAAGCATCAATGGATCAGCTCTTACATGGAAACCCTAGTGTCTAATCAGCTGTTGGACACTCAGGAACGGATGAATACAACACCAGGATGCTTTCCACTATTTATTGTTTAGGCTCAAAGTATAATATGTACAGAAGTAATTTGCAGCAACGAGCGAGAAAGAGAGAGCGGAGAGTGGAAGAGAGGGAGGGAAGGGATGGATGGAGGGAGGAGTGAGAGCAGGGCAGGGCGGCTCTGTTTTCCTTGCTGTGCCGGCGGGAGGGAGGGAGGGAGGGGCAGGCCCGTGTAGGCAAGGCTCTCCTTTTGTAAGACAGGGCCAGCCTATCGAACAGCCTTCCTAATTAGCCCGCACAATTAACAAACATTTTCCTCAGCATCGCTCATTAGCACCCCTCTCTTTTACATATTTTATGCATCTCCAGCGCATTTCCATTTACACTGACGGCAATTTTGTAAACAGAACAACATAAAGGAGAGAGGCAGCGAGTCCCTTGCGTAAGGAACACATTCTCAATATTTCAGTGCGAAATGCCAGGGACGCACGCGGCTTCCTGCGCAAATTTAAGCCTTGAACACCGAAATGGCTCATCAGGAGGGCACGTGCCGTGTAGCACCACACAAGAAGCACACTCCACTCGTCCACTGCATATCTGAAAGCCTTAGAACGTTATCACCCCAGATATATAGATCAGTCATATGGCAACACCAGCAGCCGACACCAGACACCCAGGTACGGTACCAGCGCGCCGCACCTCACCACCGTTAGCAGGTGCATCCACATTGAGACAAAGTTACTGGGTTTATAACCTTTCTTAGACTCCCTGGACACCAGGAAAGGCTACTTATACAGATATGAAGGCTTCAGTAACATGTACGGTCGATGGAGAGGCCTAGAACGTGTCACAGGAGGTGGGACGGCCTGCGATTTGGGAGAGAGGTATGCTGTGGGACACCCCGTCGTAATCCCATCACTTATGGTCTCCTGTTGAAAAAGCGCCCTGAAAAAGTCAGTGATGTGTATCGACTGTGGTTTTGAGGTCACGGGTTCACTTACGCAAAAGAGTTTTAGTTCCAACATATTCAGCGGGGAAAATCACCCTTATCGCCATGGCAGAGCTCACCTTACGAGTTCATTAACCGGGGGAAGGGAGGCATGAGAGAGAGAGAGAGAGAGAGAGAGAGAGAGAGAGAGAGAGAGAGAGAGAGAGAGAGAAGAGAGAGAGAGAGAGAGAGAGAGAGAGAGAGAGAGAGAGAGAGGAGAGAGAGAGAGAGAGAGAGAGAGAAAGAGAAAGAGAGAGAGAGAGAGAGAGAAGAGAGAGAGAGAGAGAGAGAGAGAGAGAGAGAGAGAGAGAGAGAGAGAGAGAGAGAGAGAGAGAGAGAGAGAGAGAGAGAGAGAGAGAGAGAGAGAGAGAGAGAGAGAGAGAGAGATGCCCTTTCTCTACATTTTTCCCCTTCAAGTGTTGCTGCGAGAAGGGAAGAGACAAATGTCACCAGAGAGGTCGATTTTATCTCCATCCTTCCGTCCATCTCGCCCGGTCGATATTAGACACACACACACACACACACACCACATCAATCAATCCATCCCAAGGGCCTCCCATTGCTTCCATGCTTGCTAGATAAGGGGAGGGACAAATAGGTTCGATGAATATAACACGTGTCACCTTGCGTGTAGGTAGCGTGAAGGGGGAGGCGGAGGGAGGAAGGGAGAGAAGGGTTACGCCACGCTCAGACACGCGTAGGTCCTCCCTCATCCGGCCGGCGCCCTCCCTTCCCTCCTCGCTATTACCCTCTCTCTCTCTCTCGCCCACGTCTTCAAGACGAACATACGCACACACGTGACTGGAGGAGGGAGAGGGGGCACGCAACCCAGCATCCTTGTGACATTTGACGTGAGGATGAGCTCTCCACTGTCTCTTAACTGCCCAATTCTGGATAGAAGTTCATAAGGCTACGTTGTTGTCTAGCGCATTGGGGACTCGCTTTCTTCCCTCCTGTCTGCCTGCCACCCGCCACCCGCCACCACACATTCCACTCCTCAGCTCTGCCACAGACGACCGCGACTTGTTTTAGCTTTTCCATCATATCCAGGTGCAATGATAAGTGAAATTATCCTTTATCGTGCAGAGTGTATACTGGTAAGTTATCCCGAGTATACGTTACCAGCGACTTATGAGTGTACGGGGAGGTAAATTTCAACATCCAGCATTGAGAAGGGAGAGTGTGGTGTGGCCCCTGGAGACAGCAGCTACGCAGTGTATAAGACAATTCACACATTTATACTTCATTTAGCAGTTAGTTATCCATTCCTGGTGGATTCCGTCTTCTTTTGAACACTTATGCAAGATGTCATTTCACCCTAGCGGTCATCTACCCTAGACAGCAAGGATTGGGGTGGTGAGGTGCGGTGCAAGGCGAGGTGGGGCCGGGGTGCAGGGTGAGCGGGATTCACACTGAACATCACATCGACCCCTTCACTCTCCTCTCCTCACCTTACCTCACGGATAGTCTTCATTCGATTATTGTTCATGATTGTTCTCAACTACTAACTCAAGTGTTAAGAAACATTTGTATTCATAACATTAATACAGTTTAACGTTTTACTCCTATGTATTGATCTGTTTCAATGATCGGTACGTCTGTATGAAAGTTCACTCATCAGCGAGGCAACAACGATAGACACGGCTGACACCCCGCCTGCCTGACTACCCACAGCACTGTGGCGGCCGACTAGCCTCTGTAATACCTGTTTGACGTTATAAAGAGGGTGACTGACTGAGTCTTGTTCTCTCGGCTATCACCCCAACAGGGAAGCGATGTAGCCTTACAAACTTAGCCATCAAACCTAAGAAGGTGGTCATAGCTTTGACAGCAGAATCCAAACATTTTCCAACTCAGTAATGTGATACACGCATGTTTTAATGTAATTTTGTGACACATATAGGATAGATAACACGAAGATGGCTGTTATCATCACCACTTTCTGTCTTGGATGACTTCATTACAACCAGCATATACAGCATACTCGTATAAGGTCTTTCATCAGGCGTGTAGGTGTGGCAGGCAGGGAGGGAGAGGAAGGAGGTCGGTTGGGGGAGAGTGTGTCAGTGGGACCGTTGGGTTTACCATTGCAATTGTCACAGGCTCACGACGCCCATGTCAACAGGTCTCTCTCAGAAAGAAAGTGTCTGATGCTCGTTTTTTTTTTTGTGACGAGAAAGTTTGTGTGTGATCCGGGTCGTTTTTATTTAGTTTTCATTCATGTATACATACATTATAAAATAGTGGAGGGCGTGAGATGTCTGTCTGTCTATCTATTTATTTCACACACACACACACACACACACACACACACACACACACACACACACGTGCGCACGCGCCTGTGGTGATTAATTAATGATCTCATTAGCTTCGATCAGCCTTCCAGTTAGTAACAAGGCAACATAATGAAGGCTGCTGATAGAGCAAGGCCGCTGCGTGAGGCGTGAGGGGGCGTGCAGGGGGTGTGCAGGGGGCGTGCAGGGGGCGTGCAGGGGGCGTGCAGGGGGTGTGCAGGAATGCTGAGTACCACCAAGAACAGTGAATACGTATCTAATTAATAACAGAGTGTATGCCAAGAAAATTTGAGGAGTGATTATAACGGTTATGCAGAGAGATATGATTAGAGGCATAGTTTATTATTATTATTATTATTATTATTATTATTATTATTATTATTATTATTATTAGCATTATTATTATTGTCATTGGATGTCCTTATTATGTATGTGTATGTGTTCATGCCAACTGGTTATGAACAAACTTCATAAGTATAATAAAAAACGCCATACAATCGATATTTATGAATGACAAGTGTTTTATTATTAGTAGTAGTATTATTGTTATCATTATTATTAATCATTATTATCACCATTTATTTGCTCAATTGCGGAGATTGGAAATTTATTTATATTGAGGGAAAAAAAATAGATATCTTAATACAAATTCTGAAAGAGAAATCATAATGTGAAGTTTTTTCCGATTGTCTTATTTCTGTGATTGGTTTGACGAGGATGTGATCGAAGACGGAGGTGTTGGAAAGCTTAGCAAGTAAAAAAGTAGTACGTAGGTCATCCATCCATGGTTATGTTTATCCAACGGAACTGTGTGAAAGAGGAAGAAAAGGAGGAGGAACGGGAGGAGGATGTAGCGCTCTCTCTCTCTCTCTCTCTCTCTCTCTCTCTCTCTCTCTCTCTCTCTCTCTCTCTCTCTCTCTCTCTCTCTCTCACAAAGACACACGAGGCAGCCTATAGGTATTTGCATGTATTTTATAAGTATATAAATTCACTCACTCATTACTGTATTCTGTGGTTGTCGTGATTCGTTATGATTGAGGTGTACGATTACTGGTGACATTATCATTATCATTTTCACAGCAATGGAGGTCAATAGATAACTTTCCTTTATCAGATATCAATGCAAAGAATAAGCCTAGCTGGTTCAGAACCCGTCGTACCGTCCTTGCATACGTGGATCAGTTTTTCCAGAATGCTCTTGTCTCCCCGAAACCGTTTTCTGAAGTACATGGAGGCTTTATTTGGCTGCAATTCTTTGATACATCGCCAGATTTCAAACTAATTTATTCTCTCGTGTGCCTGTGACAAAGAAGCAGCAAGCAGAGACTAGGAAAGCCGCACACGCCAACGCCACGCCCCCCTTGAATAGAGCAGAAGCGTGGGAAGCAGTAGCTATGTGAGTTTGATCACTTACCACGTAACCTTCCCTTATCACCCACTCTTATGGCGTCCTATCGCAAGAGTCCTCCGGAACCCTTTGTTTAGCGCGTTTTTCGCCACGGGAGTCTGGGAGCACGTTGGCCGCCCTCATCCGACTCTTCCCTATGAACTGCTGTTCCCCCATTGCCGGAGACGTCCCTCTGCAGCAGTCACGTTTCACACACGGGCGTGCGTGGGAAGCAGCCGGGGCGAGGCACCATCACGCTTCAGACTTCAAATTGCATAATCAATGGACTTGTTCTCTGCTGCCTCTTTACTTACACTTTCATCCTTATTGTAGAGTGATATGACTCATAATTACGCATTATAATTTATAGTTTATATTACTGCGTACATAAATCATATTGAAGGAATGTGAATCTGATAGCACCGTAAGTGAATGAATTTACAGCTTCAGTAAAAGGGTCGTAATAGCCACTTACATGACATTATTCATATAATGAGTCATTAACATTGTGTAAACGTTGTGTAATTCTTTATCTGTAACCCGATGACATGCACGGATTACCTAACATGGATTAATGTGTCAGTGTCGTCAGATAACAATGAGCTCACTAACCTAAGTGTTTACGGGCCCCATATCACTTCTAGCTTAATGTAATTACAATAAATCGTTAAGTTTTTTTTGCTGCCATAATATCTTGGTATATTACGTATTACTATAGTACAACCTTAATCTTGTCCCCCTGCGTACTCAACAAAGTTTTCAGATATCAATATACACAGCTATCTGTGTATGCATGATGAGGCTATAATTAGTGCGTTGATTCACACTAGAACTACTCAGATACACTTTGATTTGTAAGTGGTGATGTTGCTCTTCAAGGATAGGAACATTACCTTGCTACACTTTCAACCTTATAAACACAAGTGTGCCTCAAGGCTGTGCCTGCAGCTGATAACCTTCTCATTAAAGCTTTATAAACCAAATTCCTACCATTGAAATACTCCCTTTTCTGCATCACTGAAAATATTGATAAGTAACATAGGCAATGAGTGCATCAGGACAGAGATTAAATCATGTGGAATTTATATATATGTTTTTGACAGTTCCTAAGATGTTGGCAGCCTTGCAAAGCAATGGCTGGGAGTTGGCATCCCTGAGAGGCAGCTGTAGTAGGTAAACACAGCAGCGTGTGTGTGACAGGTGGCTCTGAGTCGTGCCAGGCATGTCCCGGATACATGAAAATACCCACGAGGTGAAGTACGTGTACGACTTGCCCTACACCGTGAGGAAGCAGCTGTGTAACATCCTCGACTCCAATGATGACTGGGAAAGACTGGGTAGGTAGGGCAGGCAGAGGCGACCTTGGGGCACTGGGGTGTGTGTCGCCGCTGAGAGAGATGGAGGAGGCGTGGCAGGGAGGCACCCAATGTCCTTCTGCTGCCAGCCATGGACGGGCAGCTCAGTGATAGGGATTATAGACATGGATATATGTTCTTTATAAGGCCACTGCAGCGCTGAGTTAGTAAAGTTGTGGGTTCAGGATCGAGGTAGAAAGGTTATGTTCGCTCTTATGGTGCCCCAATTTATCATAGTCAGTTTCCTGTGTGCAGTGTGGGCTGTAAATGTTAGGAAAAATAATACATCTAATATATCCATGCTAGTATTATTTGTGGAAAAAGTTGTAAAACAAATTTTAAAAAGTATTTAAGAAAATAGTTGTAGTAGGTACCCTGGTGTTATTTGTCTTCCAAACTGTAGTCAAACTATTAGCTACGTACATTTTATTATTCTTAAATTAAGGAAAAGAATACATTGTTTATCTTTGCCTACATACGAGGACTATATTTACGAAATCTGGAATACATTCTGGTAGAGTAAATAGTGAACTGTGGTTGAAGGAGTGTTGTAATTACAGGAGGCACTCACATGGGCCTCAAGTGGAGTGAGCTGCAGGAGTTCCGTCGAGCTGAGCGGTGTGGTGACTCGCCCACCAACCGGCTGCTGCAGGCATGGGGGCAGCAGAACCACACAGTCAAAGAGCTTTTCCTCTACCTGTGGAAGATGGAACACTTTCAAGCCTTGAGAACACTCCAGTCTTGCGGTGAGTATTAGCTCAGGTATTTGTGTTTCTTCTTGATGTGTTGATAACTTACAACTCCTAATGATGACTTTCTTAAAGCATACAACACATTTTTTTATGAATCCTTATGTTTATATTATTTTTGCTTAATTTCTACTTCTTGCTTGGATGCCAGTTTGCTTGTACAGGAAAAGGGAAAATGTCTGCATTACTAAACTAGCCATTACAGTTCCAGACAAATATCACTTGCTGTTCAAGGATTCCGAGCTTCGCCTCACTGATGTGTTTGTGGAGAAGAAGGCTGCCAAGGGAGTGGTAATCATGGAGCCAGAGGAGGTGCTAGCTATAACTGCAAGTCACCATGTAATGCCTACAGGTCATGATGCTTCGTTCAGACCCGGCACAACACCAACAGCCTCAGTCTTGCCAATGCCCGGCTATCAAAGTGCTCAAGAAAAGTCTTCATTATCCGTATCCCCAAATACATCTGGTCATATTCATTCTGTAAGTTTATTGCTCAGTTTTTAGGTTTTGATTTTGTATTTTATTGCTTTTTATTTTTATTACTCTGTTGCTATTGGTAGGATAAATGTAACCATCACATTGCTAGTATGTCATTCAGAAACATTTGGATCTCAAGAAAATCAAATATTATTATATTTTATTTATGTGTGAATAACAACCTTTACCCTTTTAGAACATTGGATATTTCTTCAATTAATTATAAATGTTCACTGCACACCAGAATTATAGCATGGAAGGAGCCTGTGCCTTGGATTCCTCTCACTACCACAACCTTCAGACCCCCGACGAGAAGCCTTCCAACATCAACCAGTGTCATTCCTCTAAAGTCCCAGTATCCCTCCTGTATGCAACACCTGACATGCACATCACCACTACCTGTGCACCTACACCCCACCAGCCAGCAGCTCAGGCATCCCCTACCCAGGCACTTGCTCCAATAGGTGCTGTACCTAAGAAAGTTGATTACATATCAACTGCTGCCAACCCCAAGACTATTCCCGGCCTTCACTCAGCACTCACTCAGCCAAAACAAACCTTCCACTGCATTCCAACTGCAGCCAACCCCAATAAACCCATGCATCGTATTCCAACTGCAGCCAACCCCAATAAACCCATGCATCGTATTCCAACTGCAGCCAACCCCTGATCAACCCATGCATCGTATTCCAACTGCAGCCAACCCTGATCAACCCATGCATCGTATTCCAACTGCAGCCAACCCCAATAAACCCATGCATCGTATTCCAACTGCAGCCAACCCTGATAAACCCATGCATCAAATGCCAACTGCAGCCAACCCTGATAAACCCATGCATCGTATTCCAACTGCAGCCAACCCTGATAAACCCATGCATCAAATGCCAACTGCAGCCAACCCTGATAAACCCATGCATCGTATTCCAACTGCAGCCAATCCCAATAAACCCATGCATCGTATTCCAACTGCAGCCAACCCCAATAAACCTATGCATCAAATGCCAACTGCAGCCAACCCTGATCAACCCATGCATCGTATTCCAACTGCAGCCAACCCCAATAAACCCATGCATCGTATGCCAACTGCAGCCAACCCTGATCAACCCATGCATCGTATTCCAACTGCAGCCAACCCCAATAAACCTATGCATCAAATGCCAACTGCAGCCAACCCTGATCAACCCATGCATCGTATTCCAACTGCAGCCAACCCCAATAAACCCATGCATCGTATGCCAACTGCAGCCAACCCTGATCAACCCATGCATCGTATTCCAACTGCAGCCAACCCCAATAAACCCATGCATCGTATTCCAACTGCAGCCAACCCTGATCAACCCATGCATCGTATTCCAACTGCAGCCAACCCCAAGAAAGCTCTCAGTCCTCTTTCAAATGGTGCAGTTGAGAGAAAAATCAACAATAATGAAAGTTATGGGTAAGGCTTCTGATGAGGAAGGGAGTTGTTTTTCTTTTTCATTGTAATGGTTTGTTTTGAGAAACACAGAAAGAAGGCCCTTTACATTTTTTTTCCTTTTTGAGTTCTTTAGCATTTACATTTACATTTTGATAAAGGATTGAATACACTGAGGACATCCTTATGAATATGTATTCTTATTGATTTGACAAACCTACTGTCATTTAGAGTGTACGTATTGGTACATGTGGTTAAGACACTGTTGCATAAGAGAATTTCATGCAGTTTGTGATTTTAAGGTTTTATTTCAAAGTTCTATGGGAAAAGTGAACACAATTATGAAGCTTAACCTTATGAGTTTTAGTGTACATTGTTTGTGTTGCAGAACCTCCCTTGAAGTGTCCTGTGAAGACAACAACAATGAAGAGCTTAAGAGCAAGTCCACGAAGGTTCCATATGACCCTGATAAAGACTACTTAAACAAGGTAAAGAATTGACACCTTGTGGGGTTTCTTAAGATTAAACCAGAGGAAAGAAAGTAACATTCTTACATCACCATATTCATCACTCATTTTCCATGCACAAGTACACTTACTAGTGCTCATTTAAGGCTTAATCACTGTTTCTCTTGAATTTATTTATTCCTAGTGAATTATGCAAAGTATTAAATGTTAAGTATAGGATTACAATGGTCTGTAGTATCATGAACTTTGTTAGTTATGGGATGTGAATGTTTATTTTTACTGAATTTACAGAAAATTTTATTAAGTCAAACTTGCATCAAGTAATTGCTTATAAAAGTTGATCTTATGTTTTATTTTGGTTGAGTTTACCATTTATTTGTGGATTGTTTTATTACTTTCTTAGCTTTAAGATCATTTTGAATATGTTGTGTATATTTTTCTTCATGTTTCACTGATTTATGTGCTGCTCCTCTGTCTATAATTTATTATCCATTTTGTACTCATATATTAATGTTTTTCCAAGCTGATTCAGAAACTTGATATAGTTTTAGTGTGAACACAGTAGTTAACACTCGTTTATTAATCATGTTTTCTTCCTACTGCAAAGAAAAGATGGTCTCATCAATCAAAAAAAATTTGTCTAACATAATATGAACTGTCAATGATTGTTAGATTAATATACTCTATAGCTTTTTTTTCATGGAAAATGCCAATAAATTGAACCAGAGAATGTGTATGTGTAAATATAATTAACAAGGTGCTCAGAGGAATGAAAAGGGATATTAACCCGCGTGGAGCCAGCCATTCTCAACGTAAGCTTACCCCCAATGCCAGCCATTCTTCTATTTTTTTAAAAACAATTTATAGGATCCCTAACCATCTGTTTAACATGGGGAAAAATAATAAAAATGATGTACGAGCACTTCAAAGGCATTAAAACCCACCTTGAAGATATCCTCCACAAACAGGGAGACAGAGTGTTGAAATAGGATGCAAATTTATTCTATACAATTTAGAATACAGGATATATATTCTAAATTCCACATCACAGGGATGCTGAAGAAAAATGTTGATTGATGATTATTTTCCTACGTTTGATGAACAAGTGTGAGAAGTAGGAAGGTGATGACAGTTAATGATGATACATGATTGTATTTCTAAGCAAGTTCTACCCTTCTTTACTGCAGGTCGAGGAAAAACGTGCCCGAGAAGCAGCACGTGAGGCCCAGTACAGAAGAACATCCGAAGGGTCCACCAGTGGTTCCAGTAACTCCTTTCCCACTACGGCCCAGACACGAGTAGGTGTCTCTCCAGCCCCCCTAACCTCTCCAAGCCAACAGCATCCTCAGTTACAGCAGCAGCAGCAGCAGCAGCAGCAGCAACAGCAACAACAGCAACAGCAACAACAACAACAACAACCCCCTTCCCGAAAAATCTCCAGTAAGCAAACATAGACATATTGTGCTGAGATAGGCATTGAATATGAAAGGATATTTAAAGAAAACAATTTTGTCCATACTGTTTGATGGTGCTGTCAAGTGTCGGATTAACATTTACTCCTAGGGGATAACACGCCCTTCTGGAAATAGAACATGTGTCTTGAACTATTGATTGTTATGAATAGCACCTTCTCATTCAAGTACATGTGCATTAGTTATGGTACCTTTGCTATAACTGTCACCTATGATTAATCAGAGCATATTTTCAATTCTGTCATTCAACAACACACCTTTCCCTCATAGATGTGTCAGATGCTGAGAGCCCTTACAGCAGTGTGCCAGTGATCCCCTACAAGGAGCTGGAGGAGGCCACAGCTCTCTGGAGTCAACACAACCTGCTGGGGCGTGGGGGTTTTGGTGCTGTGTACAGAGGCACGTGGAAGAACACTGAGGTGGCTATCAAGAGGATTGAACCAGTAAGTTTGATTCTCAGTATTGTTTCATCATGTTTTTAATTTTTTTTCACCACAGCTAGGCTTTCTACAATATGTATTTTTGGTACTTTTCTTTTTATTTACCGGGATTTTTGCAATATTTATGTGCATGCAAACAGGCTCATGAATATATTTTGGAAATGGTGTAGAAAATATGTAAAGCGCAAGCTAGAAAACGTGACTGTATCCGTCATCCTTCCTTTTATTAAGCTGTCATGTGATTGTCCTGGTAAGTTAGCATTTATTTGTCTGTCATCTTGAAATACTCTGAAATACCACATTAACCTTAAGGCACCTAAGTCATTAAGGTGAGGCTGGCGTGGCGGGACTGGCTACTAACCAAAGTGTTGGGTGTCTCCCGCAGCAAGGCAACGCACTTCTGGATAATACACGCCTCCACATCACCCAGAGTCTCGATGAGCTGAAACTCCTGCAATCTTACCGCCACGACAACATCCTTCAGGTGAACACAGCCTCCCTCCAGGGAATGTTTTCCTTCAGTTGCCTTATGAATGTTTTTAGATCACTTAGAAGAAAAAGAGGGCAAGTGTATGGACCAATTTTTCTCTGTGAAGGGATTATAGCAAGATTTTTTGATGCAGATACATAGAAACTTACTTTTTACTTACCATTTACTTTCCTCTGTGTACCATTCAGAAGGGGAAGGTCTATCAGCAGTGTATGGCTATTGATTTAGAAAGGGTAAATGTTACATAGTGGAACAAAGCATATAGTGTAGCAGAAGAAATATTTGAATGCAGTTTACTTATTTTTCTACATTTACCTTGAAATCAGTAGTAAGGGTTCAAACCTTTACATCAAGGTTAGGGAAGGGGTAGAACATACGTAACCTTGATCTGAATGGTCTAAATCTTTTCCTTTTTGTTGATATTTCATACATCATATTCTGAAAATACACAATATCAAAAAACTAATTTTATTCCAGTTTCATTATTTTCTGTATTTGTATTTAAATGTTGTTTCTTTTTTTCCACCAATGTTGTGGTTGTGGTTGTTGGTGATGTGAACAGGTGTATGGGTACTCAACGGATCATGAGTTGTACCCTTGCCTTGTGTACCAGTTCATGCTCAATGGCTCACTAGAAGACAGACTCCAGCGTCGGGTGAGACACAAACACACGTGCTGTTGTACTTTACTTATAAATGTGAAGTTTTCAGACATTGCCAACTGAATGTGTACCTAAAATAGATATTATTTTGTTTGTATATCTAGCATTTTGTGAGGTGGCATCCAAGTACAAGTAGAAAATATTTTGATTGAAAATAGTGATTGAAAGGAAACTATAAAATAATGTTGGTATCATATGTATAATTACCTTTCAGTCACATTCACACAACTTATCACACTTCATAAGTTTTCTCTACTTTAGTGTATATTCATTATTTTAAATTATTTTCAACATTTTCATTCACACTACGGAATTAATTTTGATCAAAAATTTCTATGATAACATTGAATTCAGATCATGAAATTGATATCATGTTGTTACTCTATTACAGTGTTTTAATTAAAGTTGTGGAATTTACAGGTAATAGAAGCTTTTGGTGAGAGTTCTACCCAGCGAGGCCTTGATGTGCTGGGATGGAGGCAGCGCTTCAGGGTGGCCTTGGGCACTGCTGGGGCTCTTCAGTTCCTCCACACAGTTAAGGAGAAACCCCTGATCCATGGTGACGTTAAGAGGCAAGCCACGACTCTGTGTGCTGTACTTGATATTAACACAAGACTTGTTACATCATCCTAAATCTGCTTCCTGTAGTGAGGAGGTTAGATAAGTGACAGGAAATCACAGGCCAAAGCTGATTACATGCTGAACAGCTAGTTAGTTGAATATCATTTATTATTATTATTTTATTTTGTTTTCGTTCCAGTGCAAACATATTGTTGGACCAGAATTATGAACCCAAATTAGGAGACTTTGGGCTTGCAAAGGAAGGAAAGAGTTGCTCAACTAGCCTCCAGGTTTGTATTTAATCATTTATCCAATATGAATTCCATATATTGCATCTCAATGACTTGCTACTGCAGTGCAGGCATACAATCCATACAATCATGTATCAAACTTAGTCATCACTCATCCCTGTGGTGCAGGTGTCTCGGGTCCATGGCACCAAACCCTACCTGCCTGTGGGCTACCTTCGCAGCAAGAAGCTCTCTGTGAAGGTGGATACTTATAGCTTTGGCATTGTGCTGTTTGAGGTCTGCACTGGACTGAGAGCATATGATGAAAAGAGAAAAGAAGGGGAGAAGTTCCTGGTGAGTTTATTGGACATGTTGATGACCACTTTTCTCACTCGTTTTCTATCCTTTAGACTAGCATGCTTGGTTTGGATATAAGCCAGGTATATTGATAGATAGAATAAGATAGGTAATAGTTACTGGAGAGAACCAGTGCTCCGAGATGTTATATTCTTGAGACGCTTCATGAAACTATTGTTATGATGAAAACATAGTCCAGTCTGCATGTCACTGGAGTGGATGGAGTAATCTGTATTCAATAACCAGTGGGAGCTGGTGGAGGAGAGCGACCAGGAAGCAATGCGGGACAAGAAGCCTGTTGCCACTCAAGAGCCGGAGGTGTTTCCCTTTCTCTTCAAGCTGGGCAAGGTGGGTGGCTGTTCAAGTGTTGGCAGAAAGTGTAATTTGGTGAAGCATTGTACGGCTGCATTCAGATGGTATAGTCTTTTACTTTGATATTTAACTTTGATCCATGTTTTTTAAATCAAATGCTGAAGCCATAACTTCTACAACATTCTGTGTACAGAACTGTACAAAACAGCGGGCAACCCATCGTCCAAACATGACTGATGTGTTCAAAGAACTTGAGAGCTTCAGAATGGTGATGGAGGAGCGAGCTCGGGCTAGAAGTAAGGGAAAGTTGCCGTTTGTTAAACACATGTCCTTTTTTTATGGAATTTGGAAAATTATTAATTTAATATCTTGTAAAGTATAATTACTTGTGTGTTTTGCTGTTATTCAGCCTTTATTCTTAGTATTGTTTTATACTTTGTGTATATTTTCTTCATGTTTTGTAGTTGCATCAGAATGAATCTTATATTTGAAAAGATTGACATATTAAACTGCTTGCTTCCTCCAGGAATCTCCATGGGTGAGAGCAGCTCAGGAGGCTCAACACCCCATCTCCTGCAGGTGCGGTATGACACTGCTGGCTCCCTTCATTCCCCTTCCACAATTCCCTCCTTCCCTTATCATTTCCACCTCCCATCATCCTCACCCTCTGGTGCTTCTACTCTGCCCCCATCTCCATCCCCTGGTGTTCCCCGCTCACCAGGTCCACAAGGCATCCCACACTATTACACACATCCTCCTCTAGTGCGCCCGCCCTATCTTGGCATGGTAATGAATGGCCAAGTTGCATACCACCCACGGGCCTTCTCTCCCGGCAGTCAGCCTGTGTGGGTGCAAGGTCCTGTAGACATGATGTGTGGCGTGGCCCCTCCTCACCCATCCAATGTCCCAAATTATTATGTCCCTCAAAGCATGTCTCCAGGGGCAGGGAATCCCTATGAGCAACATGATCCTCCTAGCTACAGTGAAACCATGTCCCAACCACCACCTGTAGGAATGGGAACTGCTGTCTTGCCCGATATACCTCACCTGGCAAGCCTCAACATGAACTCTAATTCTGAGTCTGGATATAGTGATGTGAGTGAGACCAGATCCAGCCTGGCAGCACATACAACAGAGTCTGGCATACCAACAGTTCTACCCCAGTACCAGACATCTGCTGCAGAAGGTGGTGCAGATGGACCCTTACTGCCCCTCCTTACATTGCTCAATAATACAAGCATTGATTCGTGCTGATAACTTTCTTCCAGAAAGCCTATTGGTACTATGAAAAATTAACTCTCGGGCAAGTCTTTCTACAATAACTTTGTAGTAAGTCTTTCTTAGCAATGTCACAACTTAACACACGTTAAAGTGCAATAAGGTATTGTGGGAAGAGTGTAGGCTGCTACAAGGCAGGGGTTACTTGAATCATAGCGATGGAAAGTGAAGGAGATTATATGAATTGGTAGAGACAGAAAGACAGTTAAGGAATATATGTATAAACCAAGGCTAATAATTTCATTTCAATTCAACTTCAACAAAGGAAAAGATGATCATGCCTGCAGGAAACCCTTCTAATAACAAGGGTATGTGCCAAGGCTAGTCAGTAAGTGCTTGTGTAGTGTAGTACGTACTTCATTTTTTATCTGGGCTTGGATAGGTAATGTAGCTTACCAAGTTGTTAATCTTTTGGGTTTGTTGGTGTTCTTAGATGGATACCGAGGGAGACTTGGGGAAGCTACGCCCCAGTATATAGTGTTCAAGTATATGAGAGAGTACAAGGATGGAATAGTGATAGGACTGGAATGCGCATTTGTTGAGGCAGCATTTTCTGTGCAACACAGAGAAACTGATATGCTAAAACCAAGCCATGAGAGATAAACAAAAACTGGATTAGTGGCTGCAAATTGACAGCATACTCAAGGCACAGATGTCAACGATGAAGCTTTGAATGTTCGATGATGGTCCAAACAGTTTGTCAATCTGTGTCTGCCGTGTCAATTTGCTGCTTTTTTCTTCCTTGACAAAGACTGAAATGTCAACTCACTGACATGATGTAATTTAAGTACTATTCTATATTTTAAGAATTTTAGTCATATATTAAACAAATAGCAATATGGTATATCTAAATTGTTTGTTAATGTCTTATTTGAATTCGTGTATTTTATTTACTTTTAATGTTACACTTTTATATACGTAGATTTAAAACAAATATCTGTGATTTCTTGTGGAATGGATAAAAAAGCTGTCAAATTTTTCATAAAGTCATATAGGTTTATTTTTATAAGCTGAGTTTGCTTTGGTCATGGTCATCATACTGTTACTTGGCTGCTCCCGTTAGTATGGTTTGCTGTTGTTTATAATCGTTCACTTACTTGGCTCAGGAACCAGATCGAGTGATGATTCATTCCATTGGCTTTCCTGGCTTTATAAACACATTTGTAGTGTAACTAGTTTGTACAACTAAGCATATGTGTTTTATTTTTTCACTGAATTGTGTCTGGATAATTTATTGTTATGAAATTTAATTCAGTATGTCCAATTGGAACTCTATTTTAAATTTAAATAGGGAGTAAATCTTTGATATGAAAATATGTAATGGCAAGTTCAAATTCCTGGCCAGATAGATGCAACTTTGCCTTGTCTCTTTTCACACTAGTCACTGTTCTTCAAGGAGAGAATAGGTGCAGGACATTAGCCAAGAAGTTGTAACCTTACAATCTGGTAGGAGTGGAAGGCTAGCAATCCTGTTCTGTATTTGTGTAGATCACACACACGTTTTTGTCTTTGGTAGTTTTTATTAAACTAGGTAAAGCAAAAATGCAAATAGGTACATAGCGTGTTGGCCCCATGCTCTATTTAGTCACAATCTATTCAGTAATTCAAACACAAATTTTGGTGCCATTGTAAGTGTTTTAGTTATAAACATTGCAAACCAGATATGCATATGTACATACTCAAACTTTCAATGTAACTTGAAAGTCATTCAGTTCAAATCACCAGCTCCAGAAATAATCTATAAATAAAAAATATTCTGTCTATCTATCTATCTATATACCTTGATTATATCTCTCTTAAAAGGGATTAGTTGAGACACCATCTTTAGGGTTCTTCTCTACTTTGTCTTCGTAGGAGAAAAAAGAGGGGCTTCCCAGACACCTCACTTTGTCCCTTGTGGTCGCCTCACAACCCACAGGGAATACAATGGTAGTATCATTGCTGCACCCCTACGGATGATCCCCCCTTTACTTAACATTGATATTTCATCAACTCATGAAAACACAATTTGGGTTACCTGATGATTGAATATACTTAATTTCATTGTAGAAGGTTAAAAAAAAATACCAGGGACTAGTCAGGCATTTTTAAGCATTGCAATTTGTTTTATCAAGTTTGTTGCTGGTTCATCCCTCCCACTCCACACCAGATAATCCTGGATCCATGCCTGGCCGCCCCCACCAATATTTATCACCTCCACACTTATGAATGATGTTAATCTCTTATTTCTCAAGGCATATATGTACCACAAAACTCCTATTATGTAACATATACTTCCCTTGCTCTACACTCATGTGAAAACTATCCCTAATAAACTCACTACATAGCCAGGTATATAAATAAAAATATAGATATGAGTATAAATATAGATAAATTTTATTGATGCAAACAACATGTTGGAAATATATTATTGAAGTATGTATATCCAGTACATTATGAAAGTGTAAAGCAACAGAAGCATAACGGATTAGCAAGTTCATAATAAAGAATTGCTCAAAATACAGTATTTTGATAGAGAGAGAAAGATGCACTTAATGTGGCCTGAGTATCTAGTAGAAATATAGTATAGAAAAATGTGCTGCTAGCTATGCATTGCTATGCCTTTTTATTTTTTATAAAGAACTTGTTTCGTAGATTTTTGTTATAAAGTTAATATGCTGTATCGTGCAATCACATCATCAAAGAACCATGCATTACATGGGCAAATAATAAAAAAAATGGAGATTTAAATTAATTTGATGAAATAATCATACATTACTTTTCCTACCTATGATGCTTACAAATCACTTTTCCTTCCTATCACAGACATTGATGTTAAAGCATTTAGAATCTAGATAAGACCAATCATTTGCTACTTGTAGATGGTGATGAGAACTGCCAGGGCTGAGATGAGGATGTTGAGCTTGCCTGTTGCTGTTGTTGTTCCTGCTGTAGTTTGTATCTCTTGAGAGTCTGTTGTGAACGCTTTAGCGCAATGTGTCCCTTTTCAGTCATCTTGTGTTGTGGGAAATTCACCGTCACCCTCTGCTGAATGGTCTCCATCATGTCCAACTGAGGTGCAAAGAATAGAATGATCTTAGGCTATAAGGAGGTCAGGAGGGTAAGGACCAATGCCTTTTACTTGCTTGGACACTACATGGTACTGCTACATACTGTGATCATTAGACCTAAATGTGTCAAGACATACATGGTCAACGTGTCTTCTTGTCAAGTAGCTAATGCTGTTCTTTTTAGAAATCTGATGAGTAAATGATTACCTAATCAATCAGCACCAAGCATGTTTCCTCTAAAAATGGCTACACTTTCAGTACTAAACAATGCACAAGACCTCGTGAAATTATCCGAACCTTCCTAGTTTCCAGAAGTTAATTTGAAAGCACTAGGGAAGCTGAAGGAAAGAAAGGCTCCAGGCATTGATGGCATAACAGGATATGCTTAAGTATGGAAAGATGCAGCTGTGGAATAGTTGCTTTGAATATATAATCAAGCGTTGAAGAACAGAATGCAAGATAGAAGGGGCCGGGTGGCTTTGTGGTACAGTGCTCGGCTTGTGGCCTATATGTTGTGAGTTTGATCCTAGCTCACGACATCTTGGTGAGAGAAGTAGCGCTCTCGTTAACTCTAGCTGAACTATATGGTCTAATTGCTACCTAGCTTGAGGGGATTTTTTAAAATTTTTTCTGTTGAAGAGCAGAATGCAAGAGGGAAGCTACAGGTGAAGTGGAGGTACAGAGTGAATGAGTATTGGAGGGAGACAAATGACGAGAAATGTCAGAATAGGGAAAGATAGGAGTGCAACTTTTTCATTGTTACAATTACAACATTTACATGATACGTTAAATAATTAGGATCCAAATATTCTAGTATTTCAAGTTCATGACAACTTAGAAATGATGCAATACTTTTATCATGACAACGAAGATATGGCGACCACACTGAAGAAAAAAAATACACCGCAATACAAAAAAGTATAAGGATTATCAGAAGGTACATGCTTTCCATCTTAATCATCTATACTTCCTCACCTGGTCTGGTATGTGGATGTAACGCACTTTTCTGCCCCTGACGTGAAAGTTCTCCAACCTCACTGTTTTACCATTACCATCAGTGTATCTGGCGTCCTCCATGTCTATGTTCATCTTTCTGAAAATAACCCAACAATTAATAATTCAGTAAGGTATATGTGTTCATTAAGGACAGACACCTATAGAATTATCACATAACTTAAAAAAAAAAATTCTATACTTTGACTGCAGCATAGTGGATGTTGTAGTACATTGTAGTTAGGTTAGGTTAGGTTAGGCTATAAAAAACTAATTGACAGTAAAATAAAAGTGTATAACCATTATGTGTACGATGATAGTAATCTAAAACACCCATTAGAATTTATAGGAGTGGCAATAAAATCAAATAAAAATAATTTCACCCCTACAATAGTCCCCCTTTGCACTCCCTTGAGGACAAAACGAAAGACCCGAGACACTTAGTAAATCCACCACTAATATATATATCAATTAAATCACACTTATAGTTCACGAAATAGTGACAGCAATGACCAGTAACTTACACATCCACAGTCACCACAAGACCTGACACGAAGGCATCATTGTGGAGCTCGACAGTGGTACGCCAACCCTCTAAGGCCATTGCCAGGCAGGTCAAAGTGTTAAGTTCACGATGACGACTACGGCCGAACAACCCCATGTCTCCTGAAGGTGCGGGAGTGAAAGGGGATTACTCAGGCTTGGTTTTAACTTGTCAGCGGCGTGTGGTTATAAAAGTAAAGGTTGGATGAGAGAATGCGATCTTCTAGCTTCCTTGGATTAGCCTCTTGGCCTCTCCTCTCTAGGGTGAAGGAAGGTGTATGGTGTCGGTGGTCCTTCCTCAGGCTCGGTTTGAACTTGGTCACCATCGATTAGTTTCTGTATTAAGGATGGGATAAGCGACACTCTAACTTCCTTGGATAATCCTCTCCTCTCCTATGTATCTCACTGCTTCTTGACGTTGATTATTTTCCACTTTTTGCTTTGGTTTCCTACGTGTAAGTAGCTCCAGCTCCATCTGTATTTTGGGGGCAAGATGATTTTTAATGTTTGACTGAAGATCTCTACCTAAGCTACATTTTAGTAGGCATGGGAAAGATTTTCATTATCATATTATCTATTAATAATGTCCGTGTAAGTATAGAATGAGATGAAGAGGCGAAAGGAGAATGCAAGGATAGGAAGAAATGGAAATATCTGGGTTTGTGTTAATAACCTCTTAAAACAGGCATTATATATAGATAACTAGATGTATATGTAAGTTTAGTTTAATTAAATTGATTTGTATTACAACTGACCCAGTACTTAATTATTAATGATCTGTAGAAAAAGAAAAATACTATTAGAACCGAACGCAGATTAATATACCTTGAAACAAGTTAATTTATATTGGAAAATAGCATATATAGATTATCACACAAATTCTAGGTAGTAATAAAATTAATAGATAAATAAAAATTACACATCATCTGAGCCGAGACGAAACAGGTGCAGTGAGGCGGGCAGCGGCGACACTCAGCTGGCCTTTAAATCACTCCTCTCCTGTTATTCTTGAGGTAATATGAACGAGTCTTCGAGTAAGGAAACAAGAGAGTATTGGCTAGCGTTGGATGTAACTGTATGGCGTGTAAGGGGAAGGAGAGGAGCAGGAATGAGTGTTTCATTAACTTGAGTGAATCGATGTGGGCGGATCTGTCATGGTGGTGTGTGATGGAAAATGTTTTTGGGTCTTAAGGATTTAGTGAGGTTTGTATGGTATTGTAGGGTCATTAGGGCGTATAATAGAGGTGAGGAAGTTTATTTGATTGGACTAGAAGTGTGTGTATGTATGGATGTATGTGTGTGGTTTCGTCTCGTCGCCATTATTATATTGTATTTTGAAGACCACCTGGATGGGTGTTGTGTGTAATTTATAACATCTGGGATAATATATTTAGGTTTGATGTGTAATAGACAGTAAACATAATGGTAATGTGGTATAACGAGCTATTAGTTATTGGATCGTTATAAATGGAAAGCCTTTAATTCATTCAATTTTATTATGATTTTTTAATTTTATTTATTGTACTGTTGGGTTTACGTTTCTATGCATTACTAGCTCTTGGTTTTCTCTACAATCATTGGATGTATCTAAATGTATATAAATGCAATATATGGAAACTCATGGAAATATCTTCTAACAATGTGTAGGATATAAAATTCTTGTAAGTATTGTGAGTTTAGGTTAAAAATTAGGTAAATCACGGAAGGAAAATTGTCACTTGTGTTAGAATTACCGAATCCTTATTATATTAGAAGTATTCAATGTGTATGTATAATTTCCCTTCTCAGGTTAAATCGTGTGAAGGAAGACCCACCACCACCACCACCACCACCACCATGACCGACTCCAAGTACTTCACCACCACCAAGAAAGGGGAGATATTTGAGCTGAAGTCTGAACTCAACAGTGACAAGAAGGAGAAAAAGAAGGAGGCTGTCAAGAAGGTTATCGCCTCCATGACTGTTGGTAAGTGGCAGGAGCACGTGTGTTTGGCTACTGTGTTCAACTACATTGCTTATAGTTTCTTGATCTTTATATTTGTTTATCTTCATTTATTTATTTGGTATTTCTGCATAACTACTGCACGGACATTATCGATATAAATATGAAGTCCTATATAATGTACTGAACACATCTGTGAAGGTTTCAGGCGGTGCTCGTCATTATTTACCTCGCAAAGCGTCTCTGAAGTTAGGTGCTTCAAAAAAAATTTAAGTCCACTGCAGATTTACCATTTATTTATATTAGGTTTGATTGTCATTTTGTTTTTTTCTACATATTTTCATTTATTTATTATTTTTCATGTGGTATTTTTGTTGCACAGGGAAGGATGTGTCAGCTCTGTTCCCTGACGTTGTCAACTGCATGCAGACAGACAACCTGGAGCTGAAGAAGCTGGTGTATCTGTACCTCATGAATTATGCTAAGTCCCAGCCAGACATGGCCATCATGGCTGTCAACACCTTTGTTAAGGTAGGTGGAGTAATTTTACAATGCCTGAATTGCATCAAACATCTTAAGAGATGACGTTGTTATGTGAAGGTTTTGTTTAGTGTAGATTTTTTATATTGAGTTTTGAGCATTAAACTTGTACAATTGTTTTAGTATTTTTCTGAAATGGTATCAGCTACAATGTGCATGGTTTCCTCTGTGCCTCCAGGACTGTGAAGACCCCAACCCCCTGATCCGAGCCCTGGCCGTGCGCACGATGGGGTGCATTCGGGTGGACAAGATCACCGAGTACCTTTGTGAACCCCTGCGCAAGTGTCTCAAGGATGAGGATCCATACGTGAGGAAGACGGCAGCCATCTGTGTGGCCAAACTGCATGACATTAATGCTTCCATGGTGGAGGATCAGGGCTTCCTTGACCAACTGAAGGAACTCCTCTCAGATTCCAACCCAATGGTGAGTTTAAAGAGTGCCTCAAGGCTTCATGCAGGAGGAAGACCTTCTGTATCATGTTGTGTTTTGTGTTGTGTTGTGTTGTGTCATGTTAATGTTGTGTTTTGTTCATGATTCCTGACCTTCATGAGTGAAAGTATTGTACAAGCCGTCACTTCCCAGGTGGTGGCTAATGCAGTGGCCTCCCTGACGGAGATCAACGAGGCCAGCAGCTCCGGCCAGCCTCTGATGGAGCTCAATGCAGCCACCATGAACAAGCTCCTCACAGCTCTCAATGAATGTACGGAGTGGGGCCAAGTGTTCATCCTGGATGCCCTCTCACAGTACAGCCCTAAGGATGAACGGGAGGCACAGAGGTAATGGTTCCCTGCTGCTTGGTGTTCAGTAGTTCCTGTGTTCCCACTTGCTGGTCACATAATTGTTAACATTTCAAGGAATTGATGATGCATAAATGACATATTTGTTTAATGTAATTGACAATACAATTAGTGCCGGGCTGACTTCTCACACGTCCTTCCCTTGATCCAGCATCTGTGAGCGCATCACCCCTCGCCTGGCTCATGCCAATGCTGCTGTCGTCCTTTCTGCAGTCAAGTGTCTCATGAAGTTCATGGAGCTGATGGTTGGGGAGTCTGAGTTTGTGAAAAACTTGACCAAAAAGTTGGCACCTCCCCTGGTGACTCTGCTATCCTCTGAGCCTGAGGTGAGTGTCACCACCTGCAAGGGTACACCATGACTGAGTAATAGATTACAGTGCATATATGTAGTGTTTTTTATGGTAATGTTCAAACTATGCATTACTTATGCTCACTATGCAATTGTTGGTTTGACTTGCCCCAACCCTTTTCTGCATGTGATAACAATCCAAATCATGTTCTACACAGCTAGTAATAAGTAGTTGAGAAACTTGTGTTGTACAAAATCTCAAGGTGCATAGTTCATTATTTTTCCCTTAATCCTGATTCAGGTTCAATACGTTGCACTGAGGAACATCAACCTCATCGTGCAGAAGAGGCCGGAGCTGCTCAAGCATGAGATGAAGGTGTTCTTTGTCAAATACAACGACCCCATCTATGTGAAGCTGGAGAAGCTGGACATCATGATCCGTTTGGCGTCGGAAGCAAATATTGTGCAGGTCCTCTCAGAGTTGAAGGAGTAAGTTGAGCCTCTAAGCATTATTTCAGAGACTGGCTGGTGGGGTGACTTTCATGCAGTTGTTCATTTAAGTTTTGATATTTTGCACCTTAACTTGGATCTGTAATGTAACTTTTTTTGTTACTTAATATGATACAGCGAATGTCAGTCATGACACATCAACAGAAGATGATCTTACAGATGAACTTACAAGAGCATAACTTAATTTATTGCATCTTGAGAGGAAGAAATCGAAGAACAGGCATTGTGAAGGTGAAGAATGTGTCGCTATGGTAAGAAAACTTCAGAATTAGTCAGTGGTGTTTTATTTAGTCTCTTAACACTCTTCTGTTCCCAAAACATTGCAGATATGCCACAGAAGTGGATGTGGACTTTGTGCGTAAGGCTGTGAGGGCAATAGGACGGTGTGCCATCAAGGTGGAAACATCTGCAGAGCGGTGCGTCTCCACTCTCCTAGACTTGATTCAGACTAAGGTGGGTGATGTGTGTTCAACCAGAAGGAAGGTTAAGTTACTGCAATAGAAGCACTTTGCCTTGCCGTGGTAGGAGTGGTGTGTGTGTGTGTGTTCCCTGGTGGTGATGCTGTGTGCTTGGTGTTTGGTGTTGCAGGTGAACTATGTGGTGCAGGAGGCCATCGTGGTTATCAAGGACATCTTCCGCAAGTATCCCAACAAGTATGAGAGCATCATCTCCACCCTGTGTGAAAACCTGGACACCTTGGATGAGCCTGAAGCCAGGTACTGAGCCTCTCCTGCCACCCTTGTCATGCTTGGATGGGTTAATGGAGTGGAAGCCAAGGTGTTCATTGCTTTATATGCTGTTCATTTGATGTCACCTTATCTTAGCATTATTACATTGATAGTGAGGTAGGAGAGGGTTGTTGTGCTGATGCTGTCCTCACATGTCCACACAGAGCTTCCATGATTTGGATCATTGGTGAGTATGCTGAGCGTATTGATAACGCTGATGAGCTGCTGGAGAGCTTCCTCGAGGGCTTCCATGATGAGAACACCCAAGTACAGCTGCAGCTCCTGACAGCCATTGTGAAGCTGTTCCTCAAGCGGCCCACAGACACCCAGGAGCTGGTGCAACAGGTGAGGTGTTGTGTGTGTAAGAGTACCATGTATTTGAATTACTATTCTCAACAAGTGCACTCTAGATAAGAATTAATCGGGAAAAAGATGACTTGTTTTCCCAAAGATAAAGATAAAAAGATACTTACTGAATAATACTTTGTTGTTAGGTGCTGAGTCTGGCCACCCAGGACTCTGACAACCCAGATCTGAGGGACCGAGGCTTCATCTACTGGCGGCTCCTCTCCACAGACCCCGGGGCAGCCAAGGAGGTGAGTAGGACACCCTTGCCTTGCCTTAGCCTCTCATATCCACTCAATGTGAAGCAGTAAAGAGAGGAATGTTATTGTATGTTTGTGTTGGTCTCATCTCCATTATTGTTAGTTAGTGTCAGAACTAGAGTTTGTCATCAATATTTAAGGGAATGAGTTATATTAGTGTCAAGATTGTAGCCTACCGTGTAAGGTGTACATATTGGTGTGGTGTGGATTATTATTTTGTGTAGCCTGACACGACCCTTGTGCCTGTAGGTGGTGTTGGCAGAAAAGCCCCTCATTGCCGAGGAGACAGACTTAATTGAGCCAACCTTGCTGGATGAGTTGATCTGCCACATTGCATCCTTGGCCTCCGTCTATCACAAGCCACCTTCAGCCTTTGTGGAAGGCCGCACTGGCCTGCGCAGGGCACTACCAAAAGTAAGTTTGCACTGCTGCTGTTATCACTGAGTTGCCTTAGTGGGAAAATAAAGCCAATAATATGACTGGCTTCAAAACTGTGGAATGATCTTGTTGTACAGGTTTGGTGCATCTTTATATCACATTTTTATCAATATTTTAACTAATAAACATTGTTATGATTTTTAAAGCAGTCATCAGGAGACAATGAGAACAACAGTGACCAACCACAGCAGCAGCAGCAGCAGCAGCAGCAACAGCCCACAGTTATCCCCAACCAGGACTCCCTCATCCCAGACCTCCTTAACATGGACATCAGTGCTCCCCCTGTCGTCCCTGCTGCCCAGCCAGGTAACGACTCAGTGCAACATCAGTGTTGAAAGGTGGTAGTATTTGAAGGTGTAGCAATTGAGCACTCACAGCCTTCCTTACCCTCCAGCATTCACCGGTGGCACTCTAGACCTGCTGAGTGGGGGTCTGGACTCTTTACTGGGAGGAAGCGGAGCAGAGGCTGCAGCTGCTCCAGCGACAGGTGGCACTCCTCCAGTTGGTGGGGCAAACACCTCATCTGCAGGTGTGTGCTGCACTGAGTGTGTTGTTAAGTTGTGGACCTGCTCACACATCTATTGACTTGTGTTATTTTGTGTTGGGTCCCCATAGGCATCCTGAGAGGCCTTCTACTGTTGCTATTGAAGGAAAATGTTCCAGAAGGAAGCAGTATAAAGCATGTAATGTAAAGTGAGAGAAAATCTGAATTTTAAAATAATCTTTTATGTATTGTTTTTCACCAGGTCTACTGGGTGACATCTTCGGCATGCCCCCAGCTACAGGGCCAGGGTACACTGTGCCCAAGCAGATGTGGCTGCCAGCAAACCGTGGTAAAGGGATGGAGATCATTGGCACCTTCAACCGCAGGTTAGCATGTTGGGTGACATGATGACAGATAACAAGAGTAGAAGCAGTCACTGGTTTAACTCTATGAATTATTTTTCATATCAGTGAAGATGAATATGGATGATACAAAATAAAGTTTAATACTATTTGTTTACAAATGACACCAAATTAATGACACCCATTCATTCTTGCAGGAATGGTGTCCTCTCAATGGACATGACCATCCACAACAAGGCCATGCAACCCATCACAAACTTTGCAATCCAACTTAACAAGAACAGCTTTGGAATCTCGCCCTCAGCACCCCTCAATGTTCCTGCTCCCTTGGCCCCCAACCAGTCTGTAGATGTGTCCCTCATCCTGGCTATCTCAGGACCTGTCCAACGCATGGACCCACTCACCAACCTGCAGGTGACCCTCGCACCACTCTTATTAGTCTCTTACCTTTTGTTTCCATTTGATGCTTTCTTGCTACTTTGCAAAGACAGCAACAGTTACAACAGTTCCTTCTGTATATGTAAACTTACATAAAGCACTATCCTCAACCCCTAATGGATGGAGAGGAGGTGCCTCCTCTCCATCCCGTTCACCTACACTGCCGCCTTTATGGTGATGACTCTGGTTGTGGCCAGACATACTTCTTGCCTACTGTGTTTATGTGTTTCTGTGCCAAAAGAGCAAATAAATTAATAAATGTTGTTTACATTTGAATTGGTGAAGCAATAATGATTTATTATGTAAGGAAATGGGAGGATTTCAAGGGAGCAACAATTATTTGCAGTTTTTTCATGTATGTGGGTGTATTACTGTACATCCACAGGCATGGGACGACTGTAGTCTAACTATCCACAAAAGTTGGTCAGTTAATGTATGTATGTAATGATATAGGCATAGAAGAGGCCTAAGATAACTGAAATGTTTGTTTGTGTGGTGCAGGTTGCCATTAAGAACAGTGTGGATGTGTTCTACTTCGCCACTGTGATGCCGATGCACATCTTCTTCACGGACGACGGTGCCATGGAGAAGCGAGTGTTCCTCTCCACCTGGAAGGACATCCCCAGCCAGAACGAAGTCCAGTTCAACATTGAAAACGTGACTGTAAATGCAGGTAGGTGTTGTCTTCATCCTTGACACCCTCACTCAGGGAGGTATAAAGTCTTGTATTTTTGCCTTTAGTTTGCTTCACCTGTACACATTCCAATCCTCTCATATAGAAACAGCTGTTGAAGCTAGATGAAAAAGGGAAAAATTTGAATGTGTTTGTACAAGACATTAATTTTTCTTTTCTAGCCATTATTTACATCATTCTCTCATCCTTGTCTCCTACAAACAGATGCCATCTCAAGCAAGTTGCAGAGCAGCAACATCTTCACCATCGCCAAACGTAACGTGGAGGGCCAGGACATGCTATACCAGTCCATTAAGCTCACCAATGGCATCTGGGTGCTGACAGAACTCAAGCTGCAGCCAGGCAACACGACCATTGTGGTATGTGTCATTCACGCAGGGCAGGGTGGGGTGGGTCACAATGAGTATGGGGGAGGGTAAGTTTGGTTTGACCTCTAAGAATCGTCAAAGATGTTACCTAGCCTTAGTGACAGTAGAGTTGTGTGAGGGTTCAGACAAGGTATTTATTTTGTCTGCTGTGAGTATGTGACGTGTTTACAAGCTTACCAATGAATAGTAGTATTTTGTGTATTTGAAATTGTGTGAAGATTGCTAGTGACTGAGTATCTGACTTGCATTTCCTTCCAGCTCTCTCTCAAGTCACGAGCTACTGATGTTGCACATGGGATCAACGAGGTCTTCCAGGGCATCCTGCGCTCCTAACAGGTGCCCAGGCCTCCCACACCCTTGATGCAGCCATAGGCCTGTGCCCAGTGTGTTCAAAAAGACGACTATTTTTTTTTTTATAGTAAGTGTTGTGGTATTGAGAACAAGTTATAAACTAGCATTGCCACAGTAACACTAAAACCTTCAAGTAACACTTGAGGATTATAGGCCTGAATGTTGATGTGTTGTTGTACAGAGCTTGAAAGAGTATCATATAAGTGATTCGTTGTTATTATATTCATTCCAGCCTAACTTACTGAGGTGACTCCTGTAGATTAAGATATATATGGTTATCTCAAATAAATATATCAAATTGCATCACCTATTACTAACTCTTTCACACATAATCAAGCATATTATAGAACACTGCACTGCAAATAATCATACACTCCATGAAGACCCGGTGGAAAAACCTGGTCCAGGCCATGTCCTGTGTCATGAGGTTGGGGCTGTTCGGCCAGGCAGCCTCAGGAACACAACAACATTACAACATTATCTCTTCCACAACCATAACCTGTTGGAAAATTTGGACTATTTTTCCTGCCACCATGAGTGTGTCAGGGTCCATGTGGTGTAGTGTGCTTTGAGTCCTGTTGCATCTGTTGTGTGTTGCGTCATGTAAAATACTGTGTCAAGTGGGTGTTTCTCTGAGTGGAGGCTGTTTAAGACCATTGTGCCCAGGAGGGTTGTCGTCAATGGCCTGTCGCGTGAGTTGTGAATAAAAGGGTGATATGCAGTAGTGTTGTGGAAGGTGGTGGTGGTGGTGGTAGACTTGGGTGCATCTTATTAAAAGTAGTTCATTTAATCAAAATACTAATACCAAAAACAAGGGTGCAACTAGACTTTATAAAAATGACCATTTTTTTTCAGCTTGGTAAATGGAATTTTATTATTGATATTTTTGACACGAAGGAAAGGATCTCTGACCTCATTTCACCTATCCTATTGTAGATGCACTCCTGTGACCTGTTTTAATGGGAGAAGGGGCTGGGTGGCTCTGTGGTACTGTGCTCGACTCGTGACCTAAAATTTGATAGTTCGATCCTGGCTCACAGCAACTTCTTGGTGAGAGGGGTAGCGCTCTGCTGTTAACCCTAGCAGAACTATATGGTCTATAGTTACCTAGTTCAGGATAATTATTTAATCACTTTTAATGGGAGAGTTAGGTTCACGTAGTGGTGGGTGTGGTAAATGGTAGTAATAGTAATGGTGGTAACAGTAGTAGTAGTAGTAGTGGTGATGGTATTGGTAGTATTCACAATGTAACTTTCAAAACGATACACTACGTAGTGAATATTGTCATGAACTACATCATAGCATTGGGTTGTGTTAAGTGTTATGGCCGCGGCGGCAGAGATGGTGACAGGATGATGGTGGTGGTGTTGACGGTGGGTGGTGATAAGTGTCATGTCAAGGCTATACTCGGCGCCCGGGCCCTGCTCCTCCCTCTCCTCGCCTACCCTTTGAAGCGAGCGCGGCAACTGTCATCAGGCTGGCACGCTGGCTGGCCCCTAACCTGCCCGTTGTCAGTGGCGGAGCAACAAATAGTAGGATTTTAACTATATTTAATGATGAAAAAATATGTAAATCCAGTGAAATTAGTTTTTACTCATACTATGTGAACAATAACCAAATAAAATACAGTATATTTACGTCTAGCTCAATGGGTCAGAAATATGACATTTGGGAAGGGGCCCGTGATGTAACAAGAGACCCTAATGATAAGTTACCACTGGTCGTTAGCATACCTCAAGGGGAGTATCACATTAGTGGAACCTGTGCCAGTGATCGGAGTGAACTAATGACCTTGAACGGTGGTGGGGTGAGGTGTAAGGATGGGTGGTGGGTGAACAGCGTAGAGTTAAGTGTGTGTGTGTGTGTGTGTTTAACGATGATTTCCTTGATTGTGGTTTGAGTGGAATGGCAGTGAGGAGGGAGTGGCTGGTGGAAGGGTGGTTGGATGAACTGTAGGTAGGTGGTCATTTTGGGTGGAGTGGTGGTGGTGGGATAGAGAGGATGTGGCAGAGTAATTGTAGTTGTGTGTGTGTGTGTGTGTGTGTGTGTGTGTGTCAGAGTTTCTAACGCGTAAAAAAAAAAATAATCGTTTTATGTTATGACAACTTAGAAAAGAAGAGAAAAAGAAAAATATTACATCACGTTGAGTTATCCAGTTACGAAACCTTACGAGAAATTATAAATTAAATAAAGTTACAGACAAACAATACCCGAAGAGACGCAAATACATGACGATTAACGCGGAGGGAAAACAACACACTGAGTGATTGAACGAATACACACAACTTGGCGCCGGCAGGAGAGTCATACGAGTCGGTCTGGGCCGTCGAACACAACATGAAACAATAACACACAAACCACGCTCTGTCTTCGCTATAAATCCTCACGCTAAAGTTCAAGGTTCTATGATTTTGCAACGTAGGGATAAATAGAAACTAGAAGGGTTACGATAAAGCATAAAAGAAACCCAAATAACAAATAGATGCCAAAAGCCGCAAGCGTTGGATAAACCATATAGCGGTTCAGTAGAGACGATCAAAGGTTAGTGCCAAAGGCGGTCGATTCACGGGTAAAATTCTATCTGTTGAAAGTGAATGGGAAAAAAAAAAAAATGGATGGGGGACATAAAAGACAGGAAGGAAGATTGAAATGTTTATGGAATGTTGACTCTTTTTCCAACACACGAAAGCTAGATTTATATAAAGAGAGAGAGGAAGGGAGAGAGAAATAGAGGTGGGTATTGAGGGGAGAAGTATTCCACGCAAAATTTCACCAAAAAAACCGACCCCATACGCTCTTTATACCTCTCGCTTCGTAGTAGGTGGTCTGTCAGTACCGTTCAAAGCAGTGAATGGAAGCAAAGAGACGCATTGGTCGTCTGTGTGGATGCCTAATTCAAGGAGGTGACGCCCCTTGTTTATTTTTATACGAAGTAATGGTGTAGCGCTGCCCGACTGCACTTGGGAAGGAGCTCGTTCCGCTCACATTACTGCATTCTTAGAAAGAGAGAGAGAGAGAGAGAGAGAGAGAGAGAGAGAGAGAGAGAGAGAGAGAGAGAGAGAGAGAGAGAGAGAGAGAGAGAGAGAGAGAGAGAGAGAGAGAGAGAGAGAGAGAGTATAATCATACGATATACACGCCATTAAATTAACAGATTGATCGTTCCACTCCCATAATAAAAAAGAAACACAATATCGTACACTATCGTACACTTATAACACACAAAATATACATATAAAAACAATAAGATAAACAGCTGCATCTTTACTGTTTTAAACCCACGTAAAGTACATAGACATCACCTTCTCCCTGTAGACCTATCATACATTACAGAAGGCGTTGACAATACAGAGGGAATGATCCAGTAAGCTCGTAGTACATACATACCACTGTCGGGAGAGGGCGGGAAAGGAGTGAGTGTGAGGAGTGGGTATTGAAAGTGGGAGGTACTAAAGGGTATGCAATGTCAAGGAGCTTATAACAGCGTTCCGTTCTTCTTGTGTGTAGGATAAATAGCTTTGTATGTGCGTGTGTGTGTGTGTGTGTGTGTGTGTGTGTGTGTGTGTGTGTGTGTGTGTGCTGAAGGTTTAAGGGTGTAAGTTACAAGTAGAATTCAATGCATGCGTGTGTGAGAGTTAAGTGGTTGTGTGTGTAAATAAAGTGTGTGTATAATGTATATAATAAACCTTCGTCTTATGGGTAATATGTTAAAGTTAAATCGATCGAACTGATAGAAGCAAGAGATGTACTAATATGCTAAATTGGAACGAAGAAAATATGTGGAGGCAAAAAAAGAAAAATCTGGTTTATGATGAAGTGACTGAGAGGAAAGTCAACGGTATGTATTAAAACAATTATTAATGGAATAATAATAATAATAGCCACGGCAGCTGCGAGCGCTTGAGGATAAAAAAAACAAAACACGCACACACACACACACACACAAACAACCAGTTACGAGCAAAAGAACTCTCTCTCTCTCTCTCTCTCTCTCTCTCTCTCTCTCTCTCTCTCTCTCTCCTCTCTCTCTCTCTCTCTCTCTCTCTCTCTCTCTCTCTCTCTCTCTCTCTCTCTCTCTCTCTCTCTCTCTCTCTCTCTCTCTCTCTCTCTCTCTCTCTCAGACGAGGACACTTCGAGGGAGCGGGCTGGCGGTCATTGCAAGAAACAGGCCTGAGCGTGTGCTGCTGATAGCGTACTATAGTATACAGTTTATGGGTACGTTAAGCTGGACAAGGAGGAGGAAGAAGAGGAGGAGGAGGGTCAAGGCGAGAAGACACACCCACCGAGATTCACTGCAAACTTTCATCCTTGCTCAGACTGGAAATGAGAGTGAGAGAAGAAGGAAAGGTGTCAGAACGTGAGGTATTTATCAGTTAGGTGAGTGTAAGCTGTTAAGGACGAGAGGGAAAGGTGAGAGGTACTGGTGTTTAGTGAGAGAAGCGAGAAGTATCAGAGGCGGGAGGCGTTGAAGGCTTGTCAAGGGACGGGAGGAAGGGAGGAAGGGAGATAGAGTAAGGAGTGGATGGAGTTGTACTAAATGTGGGAGTAGCGGGAAGTGTGGTTAGAAGCGGGGAGTCTATAAGCGAGAGGAAAAGGAAGAATTAGCTGGGTTCTTTTACATATTATCAGAAGATAGATAAAGAGAAAAGTAGGTAAATGGATAGATAGATATTCAGATACATAGTAGATAGTTCTAAATACATACATACATACATACATACATACATACATACATACATACAGACAGACAGACAGACAGACAGACAGACATAGTCGTAAAGTAATAAATAATAAAAATATCATAAGGTATGTGATAGGAGGAGGAGGAGGAGGAGGAGGAGGAGGAGGAGGAGGGGAAGGGAAGAAGAAGAGGAGGAGGAGGGGTGGAATAACCCTGCCTTACCATCCCATTCCCTTCTCTCTCCGCCTCCTTCCTTCCTAGGACCCCAACACTTCCCTATACCCCTCATCCCTTCCCCTCACCTCCCCTCAGACCAGCCTCTCGCCTAATATTACAGTGGAATCTGAGCGTAAATTTCACTCGAGTAAACCTTCGTTGGAGGAAGATACGAGGAGGGAGAGAAGGAAGGAGTGAGAAGAGGAGAGAAAAAGGGATAGGAGGAAAGGGTGGGATGTCTCCTCCTCCTCTTCCTCTTCCTCCTCCTCCTCACGGCTGCCGCTAAAAGTCACGCTTCTCAGACCGCCGCCCGCCACGCCCCCTATCCACGCTTGAAGGAACGAGGCACTGACGTAAGGGGCACTTGCAATTATTATTATCATTATTATTATTACTTCTATTGCTACTATCACTATTACTACTACTATTACTACTACTACTACTTTATTTGATTTGACTTACATTCTTCTCCTTTTCGTCTTGTTTGCAGATGGCCTCCGCTAAGAGGTATGAGAGGAGCGTCCGGCGGGCATCCAGGGTCAAGGGAGATGAGTGGAGGAGGACCGTGGAGGCGGGACGGGACTTCTTGATGAGGTAGGGATGTGTATACTTACCGTCCTCTCTCTCTCTCTCTCTCTCTCTCTCTCTCTCTCTCTCTCTCTCTCTCTCTCTCTCTGCCCCCTTTGGTCCTTTCTACCAGCCCCCTCTCCCCCCATTTCCATAGTCCACACCGTCCATCACAGACTACTCTCTCGACGATGGGAGGACAAATTTACTCTTTAACGTGACTTGGTTATGTTAATTGGTTGTGTGTGTGTGTGTGTGTGTGTGTGTGTGTGTGTGTGTGTGTGTGTGTGTGTGTGTGTGTGTGTGTGTGTGTGTGTGTGTGTGTGACTTGGCTTGGGCAGCAGTGACGGCCTGCAGGAGACGAACGCTCGCAGGGGTCGAGGTAGAGTTTGCAGTTGCCA
>JAPQNM010000006.1:6109553-6114553 GCA_029783475.1 Metacarcinus magister | reverse complement strand
CAGATAAATGAGAAAATAGATAGATGAATAGAGAGAGAGAGAAAAAAGAAAAAAAAAGAAGAGAGAGATAGTATTCAAGTAAGAAAAGTATGTGGCAGAAGTTGAAATTATTGAGGTGGAATTTATCAGGCAAGGATTCTACGTAAAATACCAATTGTAACACTCGTAACTCGACTACATAGCACACTTTACCTCCTACAGTACTGCCCACACCCGTAACGTTACATCCTTCACCCACAAGTGTCATTTACGTTACAATCACGACACTAGTACGTAAGGATTGTTCATACACCCAACTCAGAGTCATTGTTTATTCCTTCCCTCCTTCGTAAGTATCGTAACATAAGCGTGTTTGGAGAGAGAGAGAGAGAGAGAGAGAGAGAGAGAGAGAGAGAGAGAGAGAGAGAGAGAGAGAGAGAGAGAGAGAGAGAGAGAGAGAGAGAGATATGAGGACACACACACTGCCTTCCCTCACTGTGTTTCTCTCTTCTTTCTTCTGTGATTTTAATTTTCTCCCTTAAGTGTGTGTGTGTGTGTGTGTGTGTGTGTGTGTGTGTGTGTGTGTGTGTGTGTGTGTGTGTGTGTGTGTGTGTGTGTGTGTGTGTGTGTTTTGAACCTTGAAATTCCTTCCGCATCTAGTAGTATCCTAAGATACCCACACACTCATTCCTTGGAGCATGACAACACACACACACACACACACACACACACACACACACACACACACACACACACACACACACACACACACACACACACACACTTCTTCCTCTTTAATTCCTACAGTTTCAATTCCATCGTAAGTACAGGTAATTTTTTTTTCTAATTTCTTCGTTACCTAAAATCATTCTTTATCATCCATCCTTTGAGCTGCACACGAGACACTGACTGACCTTGAGAAGACTCTGTGCCCCTCCTTGTTGTTTGTTTTCCTGAGTCTTTGTCTTGTCTTAATCTTGTCTCGGTCTTGTCTTGGTCTCGTCTCATAGGGATTCAAACCTTTATTATTCCCTATACAAATTTACCTTAACATAGATTACCACCTTTCTAAATCTCTATCCACACAGACACACTAATGAAAGACTAGTACACCTGGTCTCCTATTTCTTCTCTAACTTCCTATGTACTTGTATGCATTTATATTTTCTTTAGGGTATTTCTAAGCCTTATTATTACCGGCAAAATATTTACTATAACCTATAATTGTCTTTTTGTTATGCGTCTTGAACAGGAGAGATATATTAATTCAAGAGCAGTCTGTGTCTCGTCTTGTTTTCTCGGTCCCTTCCTACGCTTCAGGTCACCTTGGGAACTGAAATTATATAAAATAGTTCATCTTTTTTGACGTGTTATGCCACTTAATTGGGATATTTTTTAAGTCTCCCATGTTAAAAAATTTCTCTTGCTTGTAATTCCTCGTGTATAACTCCATTTTTCAACCCAAATCAACTCTAGTATTGTAATATAAAAAGATAGTAATAAAGGTAGATATTTTTTTTGGCTATTATGATCATCTGAAAAGTTGTATTGTGAAAGAAAATTGTGGTAATGATGATGATGATGATGATGATGATGATGGGGATGGGAGTGAAAGCAATCTCTGTGTGTGTGTGTGTGTGTGTGTGTGTGGGTGTGTGTGTGTGTGTGTGTGTGTGTGTATGATTTCCAACGTAATTTTACCCTCTCGTCCACTTCTTTCTGAATTGTTTCGTTCGTTTGGGATGATTAGTTAGTCGAGTCTCCAGCCATTTTTTTGGGGAGAGGAACGTAAATTTTCGATCGAGTTTATCCTGGTATTCAAAAAATCCATTAATTGCACCTGTGTCTGCTTTGTATGTGTGTCTGCTTTGTGTGTGTGTGTCTGCTGTGTGTGTGTGTGTGTGTGTGTGTGTGTGTGTGTGTGTGTGTGTGTGTGTGTGTGTGTGTGTACGTGTTCTGTCACTAATGCGTTTCTCTGTTGCAGGTAAGAGCCGAGTGAGTCCTCTCATCCGTCTCTGCACAGGTGAGAAAAAGAGAGAGATAGATAAAGAGAGAGAGAGAGAGAGAGAGAGAGAGAGAGAGAGAGAGAGAGAGAGAGAGAGAGAGAGAGAGAGAGAGAGAGAGAGAGTGATCTATGAAGTAAACAAATCTTATGACCCTCCATCCCTTCCCTTCCCTTCCCTTCCCTTCCTCCCTCTCTCCCTCCGTCCCACTAACTATCGTCAGCCTCTCTACGTGATCCACAGAGCCGTAACGAGAGCTGAGGATCGCTGGCTGTTATGCCTTTGGATCAACACCGGGAGGGAGGGAGGGAGGAAGGGAGACGGAGAGAGGAGATAGGGGGGAGGAGGAAGGGAGAGGGAAGGGAAAAAAAAAGGGATAAGAGGGGAGGACTGGGAGGATGGACAAGGCACTGAGGAGGAAGAGGAAGAGAGATGAAGGATAGTGTTTAGGAAGGAAGGAAAGAGAAGGATAATAAGGAAAGGGATAGGTGAAGAGAGAGAGAGAGAGAGAGAGAGAGAGAGAGAGAGAGAGAGAGAGAGAGAGAGAGAGAGAGAGAATAGTAGTAGTAGTAGTAGTAATAGTGGTGGTGGTGGAAGTGGCGCGGATTAAGGGGCATTTAGCACGTGTGTGTGTGTGTGTGTGTGTGTGTGTGTGTGTGTGTGTGTGTGTGTGTGTGTGAGCGCGTTGTAGTACTAGATTACCTAACAGTTATTAGTGTTGGCGTGTATTAATTGGCACACTCCAATGCATCTGTGTGAACTTTTATTTATTTTTATTTCCCGTAACCAATTTTACAACCGGAATTAATGAAAAGAGCTGGGCTGGGGTTGGGCAAAATTACGTACCAATTTACACAACTGAACCGAACTCTATGAACCGGGACTAAGGTTATATTTGACTGTACTAAACCATGACCAACTTTAAATAACCTAAAACCAAATGAAACTGAACTACAATAACCTAAACTAACTGAAAATACCAATGAAATGAGGTGAAGTAGGACTGATTTGCAAAGGGACTGATTAACTGCTGCTGGGGATGTACTTACAAGGCGGGAGATAGATAAATATTCAAAGCATCACAATAAGCAGAACGAGATAGGGGCGGACCTATCCTGTACTCTCCATCAGATAGTCTCTAGCAGTATATCTTCCGTGAGGGGTGGCGGGAGGGGAGAGGCAAAGGGGGAGGAAGGAGGAGGAGAAGGGAGAGGAAAAAAGTGAGAGAGGGGGAGAGGGTATAACGTGTGTTGAAAGATGAGAGTGAGACGACAAAGAGGGGAGGTGTGACAGGGAGAGTGAGGAGACGGTAGCCAAAAACAAGATGTAACAGATGTGTGTGTGTGTGTGTGTGTGTGAGAGAGAGAGAGAGAGAGAGAGAGAGAGAGAGAGAGAGAGAGAGAGAGAGAGAGAGAGAGAGAGAGAGAGAGAGAGAGAGAGAGAGAGAGAAAGAGGAACAGGTGTCGGGAAAAAGAATAAGAGGAAGAAGAAAAATGGAAGTGAGAAACGAGAGATAAGATAAATGATAAAATAAAGGTCCCAAGAAATAAAGGCAAGAGAGAGAGAGAGAGAGAGAGAGAGAGAGAGAGAGAGAGAGAGAGAGAGAGAGAGAGAGAGAGAGAGAGAGAGAGAGAGAGAGATAGAGAGATAACAGATTGGTTACATTTCTATTGGAAGGATTTGGAGGCGAAGGAAAGGAAAGGAAGGAAGGGTAGAAAAACATAAAAAAAAGAAGGAATGGAGGAAGAAAAGAAGGATGGAAGGAGGGAGAGAAGGATGGCGGTGAAAGGATGTGGAGAATCGGTAAGTGGGAAGGAGTGAAACATGGGATTCGCTTTTCTTCTCTGGGCCACAAAATACATAGCTATTTGCCACCTTATGTCTGTCTGTCTGTCTGTCTCTTTCTGTCCATCCATATTTCTCTGTTTGTTAGGTTGCCTGTTTTCCCTGTCTGTCTGTCTGCATCTCTGTCTGTCTCATTGTCTGTCTGTCTATGTATTTATCTACTTAGTCAATTAGGGACAGAAGAAAAAAGACAAAGGATCACTAACTAAGGGGAAAGTTAATGGATTTTAGGGCAAGAAACAGAGTAAATCTATAACAGAATGATCTTTAAGGGAGGGAGAAGGGAGACAGACCGTTTAAGGAGGGGAGTTTAGGGTAAAGGGAGAGGGAGACAAAGTACCTAGTAAATAAATGTATGCTTAGAGGGAGATTTAAGGATGATCCCTCCCTCCTTCCCTCCTTCCCTCCCTCCCTTCATCCCTCTAACCCTTGCTATTACTCTTCTCCTTCCTCTCAGTCTCTCCTTCCCTCCCTATAGACCCCACACTGTCACCCTTTCTCCCTTCCCTTCCCTTCCCTTCCCTTCCCTTCCCTTCCCTTCTCTTCTCTCCCTTCTCTCCCTTCCCTCCCTTCCCTTCCCTTCCTTCCCTCCATCACTCGACAAATGATGCTCGCAGGGGATCACGCGCGTGGGCGTGTAATCCTTTCCTGTCACGCCCTCTGTTTTTCATGTTAATGTGTGTTTGTGTGTGTGTGTGTGTGTGTGTGTGTGTGTGTGTGTGTGTGTGTGTGTGTGTGTGTGTGTGTGTGTGTGTGTGTACATACATACATACATACAATTAAATGAAGGGAGACTAAACTATACTATAATAAAAAAAGAAAACAGTGATGCTGAAATATAATAAATCAAAATATAAAAACCCAAACAATAGAAAATAAAAAATGAACGAAATGAAAAAAAGACGATGAGATAAAAAGAAAAAATAATAAACAGAGACAGACAGACAGACAGACAGACAGGTGTTCTTTGCCTTTGCCTCCAATCATATAACATTTACTCCCTTCAATCTTCAGGTAAGTATCAGGTGAACGCCACACTCCCTTAGACAGACAGGCACAAGGACCTTCACTTTACCTAACCTAACCTAACCTAACCTAACCTCACCTCACTTCACCTAACCTAACCTAACCTTACTTAACCTCACCTTACCTCACCTAACCTAACCTAACCTC
>JAPQNM010000006.1:6087053-6094553 GCA_029783475.1 Metacarcinus magister | reverse complement strand
TGATGGATTGAACCATGGATCCACAGACCATAACCAAAACTCGATTTGGAATGAACTCTGGAACTCCATGGACGAGTTACAAGAACTTCTACAAACAAAGAAGAGTTATAAGAAGAAAACAAAGTCTACTCACTTACATGACTTTTCAATTACTTTCTTAAAAAAAACATGTACTGTGTATCTTAGTATTGCATTATTTTGTTTATCTAATAATTTACTTATTGATTAATTGATTAGTACATTTACTTATATATTTAGTCAGTGTGTGTGTGTGTGTGTGTGAGTGTGAGTGAGTGTGTGTGTGTGTGTGTGTGTGTGTGTGGTGTGTGTGTGTGTGTAGTTAAAACTGCTAACAGATTGGTCGGCTTTATTGGGCGTACTTTCGAAAATAAATCAGAAAAAGTCATATTAAAACTGCATAATTCACTAGTACGACCCCATCTTGAGTATTGCGTACAGTTTTGGTCCCCATATTACAGAAAGGACATTGACAAACTGGAAAGAGTCCAGCGAAGAATAACAAAAATGATTCCAAGGCTGAAAAATAAACTTTATGAAGAAAGACTTAAAGAACTAAACTTATTCAGCCTAGAAAAACGAAGGATGCGAGGGGATTTAATTGAAATGTTCAAGATAATCAAAGGATTCGATAATATCAATGCAGAAGATTACATTACTTTTGATCGATCAAATATAACAAGAAGACGTCATTCTTTTAAGATTACTGGTAAAAGATTCACATCAAACGAAGCCAAGCACTTCTTTTTCAATCGGATCGTTAACGTTTGGAACTCCCTGCCCGCCAATGTCGTCGACAGTAAAACAATTACTACTTTCAAAAATAGACTTGACAAATATTTAGAAGCCAATCCACAACTAAAATACTATCCGTTAACGTAGCAAACTTTGAGTAAGTTCATCCTGATGTCCCTAACTTACGAAATGTCGATTCAAAAGACGTCGCTAGTGGCCTGACATCGCTTGCCAGGAAGTAGTGGTAGCAGTAGTGGTAGTGACAGTATGGTCTTGGTTGGCCTTCCTTTCCCTGCCAGCCATGGCTGGGGAGAGAAGCCTTCACCCTTACTATCCTGTATCCTTCACTCTAGAGTAGATAGTGTAGTCTCACAAACAGCCTCGTAAGGGCCAGCAGGCCTGTTGTTGTTTGTTCTTCCTATGTGTCCTATGTGTCCTCCTCCTCCTCCTCCTCCTCCTCTTCCTCTTCCTCTTCCTTCTCACGGTAATAATTGACTGTATTCCACTGTTTTTGTTCTTGTTATTATTTTTGTTATTGTTGTTTAAAGAGAGAGAGAGAGAGAGAGAGAGAGAGAGAGAGAGAGAGAGAGAGAGAGAGAGAGAGAGAGAGAGAGAGAGAGAGAGAGAGAGAGAGAGAGAGAGAGAGAGAGAGAGAGAGAGAGAATATTCCCTTTTTGTTGGCACTGTATATTTGTTCTTGAAATTTATGTAAGTCACGTGTAGTAGTAGTAGTAGTAGTAGTAGTAGTAGTAGTAGTAATAGTAGTAATAGTAGTGTACGATAGTTGAATGCTAACGAGTGAACGAGGTGAATGGATGAGTGAACGAGTGTATGGATAAACTCTTGTGTGTGTGATTCGAATGTTTCTGATACTGTTTCATAGCTCGTGAGTTCCTGAGTGTTCATTTCACGTTGCTTAGTTGATATCCTGCTGCACCGCTCTACAGACCTCCCCAGTAAACGGCACCTGCACACACATTGTTTCTCTAAGCCGTAAGGACAGAGTAAGTAGTAGTAGTAGTAATAGTAGTAGTAGTAAAATCAGTCATAAAGGTTGTAGGGTGTGTATGTGTGTGTATATGGGTGCACGTGTGTGTGTGTGTGTGTGTGTGTGTGTGTGTGTACGTGTGTGTATGTGTGTGTGTGTGTGTGTGTGCATGCGCGCGGGTGCCGATGTAGGTTAATTGGATTGGGTGTTACCTGGTGGATGTATCGGCCAGGTGACCTTCCCTTGCTGGCCCAACGCAGGTAAAAGATGACCATTAACACCTATTTTATTACTGTTATTATTATTATTATTATTATTATTATTATTATTATTATTATTATTATTTGGAGTAGTAGTAGTAGGAGAGAGAGAGAAGAGAGAGAGAGAGAGAGAGGAGAGAGAGAGAGGAGAGAGAGAGAGAGAGAGAGAGAGAGAGAGAGAGAGAGAGAGAGAGAGGTGCCTCTTACCTGTGTTTGCACCTGTAGCTCGTTTAAGTGTGTGTGTGTGTGTGGGGGGGGGAAGGGGGGGGGGCGTAGGTCGACCTTGGTGTGGGTTGATGTTTATTAATATTTGTTGTTTTATATTCTGTTTATTTATTTATTATTTTTTTTTAGGTTTGTTGTTTTGTTGTTGTCTTCTGCATTTTCTTCATTTTGTTTCTTGCATGCTCTCTCTCTTTTCTCTCTCTCTCTCTTTTATTCTTGTTAAGTTGATCCTTTCCGGCAAGACAAATTTATACTTCCACGAATCCTAAACTTACACACACACACACACACACACACTGGTGACTTTCTCTTTAAAACCTCTCTTTAAAATCCAGTCCATATCGTTCTTACCTATCTAACTTTCATCTTTCCCTTCTTTCCCCTTACCTTCTTTCCCCTTCCCCTTCCCCTTCCCTTTCCCCTTCCTATCCCCTATCCTTCTCCTCTTCTCTTCCCTCTCATCTGACTGACTCCTTCATATCCTTCCCTCTCTTTTCTTCCTTTATCTCTCCTTCCCTCTTTTTTTCCCCTCTCTTTTGTTCATTTATTCGCTTCTTTGCATTTATTCCTCTCTGTTTCCCCTCTTCTCTCCCCTTGCTTTTTGTGGATTGGGGGCATAGGGTTTGTGTGCGTAAGACGGAAAGAGGGGAGAGGGATGAGGGTAATGTGGACGGGGAGGGGTGAAGAGAGAGAGAGAGAGAGAGAGAGGGGATTAAGTAGCCATCTTGAGGGTAAGTCACTTGGAAAATTTTAGGGGCGGAAAAAAAAGGGGAAAAAATTTTAAGTCACTGTGAATATTGGAACGATTATTATTTTTTCTCTCTCACTCTCTCTATTTTTGACTTTTCATTGAGAGAGAGAGAGAGAAGGAAAAAAAAATTGACAGAGAGCATAGAAGGAAGAAGGGAAGGGGAGTGGGAGGGAGGTAGAGGGGAAGGACCAAGCCATTTAATCCACAAGAGCATCTTACCTTCCCCCCCCCCTTTCCACCCCTTTCCCCTCTGCCTCAGAGGTAAGGGGCCAGGCTGGAGCGGGTCTCAAAGTGGAGTGGCTCTCACAGACACTCACGCCTCCACCTCTTGGAAAATGAGCCATCGTCTCCCTGATTCCCCTCACTCGCTTTCCCCTCTCTCTTTCCTTCCCCTTGGTCTCCCGTCTTTCCTCTTTCCTTTTTAAATTCCACTTAATAATACTACTCGTCTTTTTTTTTCCTCTTCTTCCATATTTTTCCCCTCTTTTTCCTTTTCCATATTCTCTCCTCCTCTTTCCCCTCTTTCTCTCCATCCACTCACTTCTCCACTGTTTTCTTTTCTGCTCTCCCCACACTTCTCAGTTTCTCTCCTCCTCCTCCTCCTCCTCCTCCTCCTCCTCCTCCTCCTACCCAAGTTTCCATTCCATCCTTCGCCAGATTCTATTTGCACCCACATCATTCTCTCTCTCTCTCTCTCTCTCTCCTCTCTCTCTCTCTCTCTCTCTCTCTCTCTCTCTCTCTCTCTCTACCACCCATGTCCTTTTTACATGTTTCTACCCACCCACGCCCCTTCCCCTCACGCCCACGCCCTCCCCCCTCCCATACATGCCCTTACAAGTGTTACCCGAAACTCTCCTCTTGTTGGGGGGGAGGGGAAAAGAAATAGGGGAGAGGGGGAGAGGGGAGGGAGAAAACATGGGAAGCTGGACTGTTGATATCCGTGAGACTTCGTAATCTGGTGAGGGGAGAGCGTGAGGGTATAAGTGAGGGTATAAGTGAGGGAAGGTCCAAATTTTCCCCTTTACTTCCATTACTTCTTGTTTCCTTCCTTATTTTCACTTTTTCATCTTTTATTTATTTATTTTTTTTTCAGATTTTTTCCCCATTTTCTCATCATTAGTAATTCTTTCCCTTTTTTTTCCTCTCTCTCTCCTATAATTCTATCCCCAATTTCTTCTATCCTTCTATCTATCCTCTATCCCATCCTCACTTTTTCCTCACCTTCCCTCTCACTCCCACTCACCTCCCACTCACCCTTCAACACTCACTTACTTATTCCATCCATGTCTCACACTACACTCCTATCCCTTTCCCTCTCCCTCCCTCTCTTTCCTATCCCCTCTCCATCCCCTCCCCTCCCCTCTCTTCCAGTCTCGTCCAGTCCCATAAATAGCAGGCATCCCTCCTGGCACCCCTCTCCTCCCCTCTCCTCCTCTCCTCTCCTCCCCACTCCTCCCTCTCTGCCTTGCTAACTCTGTCCTTCACTCTGCCCTAAATAGAGTGAGTATCCCCCCTTACCTTACCTTACCTTACCTTACCTTAGCCCCGCCCCGTTCTGCTCCTGCCCCGCCTTGCCCCGTCTTACCCCGTTCAAACTTACCCTTTTTTTTTTTATTCAGTTTC
This sequence comes from Metacarcinus magister, assembly GCA_029783475.1. Lineage (NCBI taxonomy): Eukaryota > Metazoa > Arthropoda > Malacostraca > Decapoda > Cancridae > Metacarcinus > Metacarcinus magister. Next base: position 6,089,953 of record JAPQNM010000006.1, on the reverse strand, counting down.
CTTCTTTCCTTTTTTCCTTTCCTTCCACCTTTTTTCCAATACATTTCTCTGATTATTTTCTGTTTTTAAGTTATCTTCCTTCAATTGTATTACCTCTGTGTCTCTTGTCCTCTTAATGCTCCAGCCTCCCCTTCCACCTCCTCCACTTCACCGCCTCCTCCCCTCCACACCCCGCCCCCGCCCCCATCCGCTCCAGCCCAACACATCATCCAGAATAATAGAGTCCCCCCTAAAAAATGCGGGGAATGATAATGCACTCCACTTGAGCGGACGGGAATCCACCATTGCGGACGAACATTCATACAGACTCAGTGTTTTGAATGAGGAATTTCCGGATTTTACCGCCGCTCTTGGTAATACTGTAATGGGTGAAGGGGAAGGAAGGGGAGGATGTGGGGAGGATGTGTGTGTGTGTGTGTGTAAGTGTGTTTTATGTAAGAGTACCAGCAGTGTTGCAAGCGGCGGGGGTGAGGGGGAAAAAGGGTACTTCCATAAGTAGAGGAAATTGGCAACGCTGCTGTGAGTGAGGTGGAAAAAAAAAGATGCTGATTCTTCCTACGTTCAGTGTTACAAACGACGACTATACACACACACACACACACACACACACACACACACACACACACACACACACACACACACACACACACACACACACACACACACACGGAGAGGAACATTTGTACCAACGCTTGAAAATATGCATACAAAAAGAGGAGGGGAAAAAAAAGGGGAAATTTACTGTTGTGGGAAGCATAATAATCATTCCAAAGGGCGCTTAGCTACAACGCTCAACTCCGTATCTTACATTTTTCCCCTCTGTGCCTTCTACCCTGGAAAAAAAAACCACCCATTATTTAGTCTACCACAGTTTCCCTTTAAACATCCCCCATTTCTACCCATTTCCTGATTATGGAAGGGTAGATAGGTGGGTAGATGGGTTGGCTGAGGGTAAAATAGTATTCGCCTTGTCTGGGGTTCGAACCAAGGGTATTTTGGGTAGTGGTGGATCGTCAGGCAAGAATGTTATCCACTCCGCCACCGCAATGTGGAAGGTGTTGTGGCAGGGAGAGAGTTGGCAATGGTGTTAAAAGTTGTTATTATGAAGCAAGTGATAAAAAAGGTGATACATGTGTACTCTCTCTCTCTCTCTCTCTCTCTCTCTCTCTCTCTCTCTCTCTCTCTCTCTCTCTCTCTCTCTCTCTCTCTCTCTCTCTCTCCCTCTCTCCCTCTCCCTCTCTCTCTCTCTCTCTGTTGGATAATAAAGTGAGACTGAATCGTGTTTTTCAAAAGCCTCGCGGCATCTCGAGTTACACGCACACACACACACACACACACACACACACACACACACACACACACACACACACACACACACACACACACACACACACACACACACCAGCCACGGCAGTGTGCAATTTAGCTACATTTTTTTTTCTTCTCTACTTTGCGTAATGAAGATTTAAGCACACAGACACACACACACACACACACACACACACACACACACACACACACACACACACACACACTTTTTTTTTCTATGAGCTTTTTTTTTGGGGGGGGGGACGGGGCGGGCGGGGGACTAAGGAGAAGGTGGATAACTCACTTTATTTTTCCCGAGTGTAATGTTCTTGTAATGTAATATATCAAGTAAGGTTAAATTATGGTTATTTCATTATTATATTAGGCAAGCAAGAGCTCAATATTATAGTAATCAGCTAACTAAGGCAAGCAAGGGTGAAATAGACTTTGATATTATGGTAATCTTCAAACTGAGGCCAGATTCGTGTTCAGCATTACCGAGAGCCTCTGTGTACCAATTTTCATGAGATTCAGAGGTGTCAAAATTGGCATGAAATAATTCGAAAAGTATAAGATGTATAATGAATGAAGTATAAGAATGTTCGACCTCAATTATGGTGGAATTTTCGGGCCACAAAATCAAAAATCCCTATTAAACATACCAACATACCTGAGAACCACAATGAACCAATTTATATGACTATTGTTGTGGAGGTGATAGTATGTGGTGGTGATATATTCCATGTGTCTATATCAAATTTATGTTATATATTTTTCAAACTATAGCATTGCGTGGTGTTATGCGACACTTATCCCCTCACAAACCAACACCATCCCTTCCTGACCCATTTATGATCCTTCCCTCTCCTTTTTTCACCCTCAACTGCCCTAGAAACCTCACCTTAGCCTCTTACCCAGCCCCGTTCTCCCCCTCTAACCCTGTCCCTCTTGCCGTCGTGTGTTGGCCTCGGGGTGTGTGGTATCAGCAAGCATCAGGGAGAAGGACTAACACGTAGATATCCCCGGCGTGAAGTTAGGAACCCTTGTTGAAGATTAATACCTTTGGCGTTCTTTCTGTGGCGCCGCGACCAGTCTTACCTGCCTACCTGGCCTGAAGGGGCTCATTAGGCGCACCTGGAAGACAGTGGGTGGGAGGGATAGGCCGCCTCGTGGAGAATTTAGGTTTGGTTTAGGAAAGGTAGTGTGTTTTGAGGTAAAGGAAGAAGGGAAGGATTTAAGGAAAGGAAAGTATGGAAGGAAAGGAAAACAAGCGGAGAGGTAGATGAAGGAGAAATACAAGTGCTATCAGACAAGGGAGGAAGAAAAAAAAGAAAAAGGAGGAATAAAAAGAAGAAGAGATGGAGGAGGAAGATGTGGTGGTTCGGAGGAAAGGAGAGAAGGATTACATAGAGTTATCTCAAATCTTCTTTTTTCTCTTCCTTTCCCCTCTCTCTCTCTCTCTCCCTCTCTCTCTCTCTTAATCTTTTACTTCCCTTCATCCATCCACCTGTCCTACCCTTCACCCTTCACCCCCCACCCTGACACCTTCCTCTCCCTTTCCCCCCCCCCTTCCATATCCTAATATCTACCTC
>JAPQNM010000006.1:6077053-6084553 GCA_029783475.1 Metacarcinus magister | reverse complement strand
AGAGAAAAGGAAGAAAGAGGAAGAGGAGGAGGAGACGAGGGGAAGAGGGGAAGAGAGGGGAGGGAAGAGGAGAGTTCCTGACCTCCCCTTTCTCTCTTCCTCTTTGCGTCCTCACCCTCGCTAGGCAGGTGAGAGAGAGAGAGAGAGAGAGAGAGAGAGAGAGAGAGAGAGAGAGAGAGAGAGAGAGAGAGGAGAGAGAAGAGAAGAGAGAGAGAGAGAGAGAGAGAGAGAGAGAGAAGGAAGGTGTAAGTAGATTCACAGGTAAAGGTAAAGCACCCTTTAATAGCTTTCGAGAAAATGAGGAGGAAAGTCATGTTTTAATATAAATATTAAGTTTCATTTTACTGCGTCATTATTAGTCATATAACAAATATTCATAATATCAATTGTACAGTTTAATTAGATGTATCAGATTCTGCAATGATATTTCCAATGTCTCTAATAGCTTTCGAGAAAATGAGGAGGAAAGTCATGTTTTTATATAAATATTAAGTTTCATTTTACTGCGTAATTATTAGTCATAGAACAAATATTCATAATATCAGTTGTACAGTTTAATTAGGTGTATCAGATGCTGCAATGATATTTCCAATATCTCTAATAACTTTCGAGAAAATGAGGAGGAAAGTCATGTTTTTATATAAATATAAAGTTTTATTTTACTGCGTAATTATGAATCATAGAAGAAATATTCATAATTACAGTTGTATAGTTTAATTAGGTCTATCAGATGCTGCAATGATATTTCCAATATCTCTAATAGCATTCGAGAAAATGAGGAGGAAAGTCATGTTTTTATATAAATATACGGTTTTATTTTACTGCGTAATTATAAGTCTGAGAACAAATATTCATAATACCAGTTGTACAGTTTTATTAGGTGTATCAGATGATGCAATGATATTTCCAATATCTCTAATAGCTTTCGAGAAAATGAGGAAGAAAGTATTTAAAAAAAAAGTAAAATTCAGTATTTATTAGTACTAGAGCAAATATTCATAATGGCAGTAGTAGATTTTAATTAGGTATATTAGATGCTGCAATGATATTTCCAATATCTCTAATAGCTTTCGAGAAAATGAGGTGGAAAGTCGTGTTTTTATATAAATATGCGGTTTCATTTTACTGCGTAATTATTAGTCATAGAACAAATATTCATAATACCAGTTGTACAGTTTAATTAGGTGTATCAGATGCTGCAATGATATTTCCAATATCTCTAATAGCTTTCGGGAAAATGAGGAGGAAAGTCATGCTTTAATATAAATATTAAGTTTCATTTTACTGCGTAATTATTAGTCATAGAACAAATATTCATAATATCAATTATACAGTTTAATTAGATGTATTAGATTCTGCAATGATATTTCCAATATCTCTAATAGCTTTCGAGAAAATGAGGAGGAAAGTCATGTTGTTATATAAATATTAAGTTTCATTTTACTGCGTAATTATTATTCATAGAACAAATATTCATAATACCAGTTGTACAGTTTAATTAGGTGTATCAGATGCTGCAATGATATTTTCAATATCTCTAATAGCTTTCGAGAAAATGAGGTGGAAAGTCGTGTTTTTATATAAATATGCGGTTTCATTTTACTGCGTAATTATTAGTCATAGAACAAATATTCATAATACCAGTTGTACAGTTTAATTAGGTGTATCAGATGCTGCAATGATATTTCCAATATCTCTAATAGCTTTCGGGAAAATGAGGAGGAAAGTCATGCTTTAATATAAATATTAAGTTTCATTTTACTGCGTAATTATTAGTCATAGAACAAATATTCATAATATCAATTATACAGTTTAATTAGATGTATCAGATTCTGCAATGATATTTCCAATGTCTCTAATAGCTTTCGAGAAAATGAGGAGGAAAGTCATGTTGTTATATAAATATTAAGTTTCATTTTACTGCGTAATTATTAGTCATAGAACAAATATTCATAATACCAGTTGTACAGTTTAATTAGGTGTATCAGATGCTGCAATGATATTTCCAATATCTCTAATAGCTTTCGGGAAAATGAGGAGGAAAGTCATGCTTTAATATAAATATTAAGTTTCATTTTACTGCGTAATTATTAGTCATAGAACAAATATTCATAATATCAATTATACAGTTTAATTAGATGTATCAGATTCTGCAATGATATTTCCAATATCTCTAATAGCTTTCGAGAAAATGAGGAGGAAAGTCATGTTCTTATATAAATATTAAGTTTCATTTTACTGCGTAATTATTATTCATAGAACAAATATTCATAATACCAGTTGTACAGTTTAATTAGGTGTATCAGATGCTGCAATGATATTTCCAATATCTCTAATAGCTTTCGGGAAAATGAGGAGGAAAGTCATGCTTTAATATAAATATTAAGTTTCATTTTACTGCGTAATTATTAGTCATAGAAGAAATATTCATAATATCAATATTACAGTTTAATTAGATGTATCAGATTCTGCAATGCTATTTCCAATGTCTCTAATAGCTTTCGAGAAAATGAGGAGGAAATTCATGTTTTTATATAAATATTAAGTTTCATTTTACTGCGTAATTATTAGTCATAGAACAAATATTCATAATATCAGTTGTACAGTTTAATTAGGTGTATCAGATGCTGCAATGATATTTCCAATATCTCTAATAACTTTCGAGAAAATGAGGAGGAAAGTCATGTTTTTATATAAATATAAAGTTTTATTTTACTGCGTAATTATGAATCATAGAAGAAATATTCATAATTACAGTTGTATAGTTTAATTAGGTCTATCAGATGCTGCAATGATATTTCCAATATCTCTAATAGCATTCGAGAAAATGAGGAGGAAAGTCATGTTTTTATATAAATATACGGTTTTATTTTACTGCGTAATTATAAGTCGGAGAACAAATATTCATAATACCAGTTGTACAGTTTTATTAGGTGTATCAGATGATGCAATGATATTTCCAATATCTCTAATAGCTTTCGAGAAAATGAGGAAGAAATTATTTTAAAAAAAAGTAAAATTCAGTATTTATTAGTACTAGAGCAAATATTCATAATGACAGTAGTAGATTTTAATTAGGTCTATTAGATGCTGCAATGATATTTTCAATATCTCTAATAGCTTTCGAGAAAATGAGGTGGAAAGTCGTGTTTTTATATAAATATGCGGTTTCATTTTACTGCGTAATTATTAGTCATAGAACAAATATTCATAATACCAGTTGTACAGTTTAATTAGGTGTATCAGATGCTGCAATGATATTTCCAATATCTCTAATAGCTTTCGGGAAAATGAGGAGGAAAGTCATGCTTTAATATAAATATTAAGTTTCATTTTACTGCGTAATTATTAGTCATAGAACAAATATTCATAATATCAATTATACAGTTTAATTAGATGTATCAGATTCTGCAATGATATTTCCAATATCTCTAATAGCTTTCGAGAAAATGAGGAGGAAAGTCATGTTCTTATATAAATATTAAGTTTCATTTTACTGCGTAATTATTATTCATAGAACAAATATTCATAATACCAGTTGTACAGTTTAATTAGGTGTATCAGATGCTGCAATGATATTTCCAATATCTCTAATAGCTTTCGGGAAAATGAGGAGGAAAGTCATGCTTTAATATAAATATTAAGTTTCATTTTACTGCGTAATTATTAGTCATAGAAGAAATATTCATAATATTAATATTACAGTTTAATTAGATGTATCAGATTCTGCAATGATATTTCCAATGTCTCTAATAGCTTTTGAGAAAATGAGGAGGAAAGTCATGTTTTTATATATATATTAAGTTTCATTTTACTGCGTAATTATTAGTCATAGAACAAATATTCATAATACCAGTTGTACAGTTTAATTAGGTGTATCAGATGCTGCAATGATATTTCCAATATCTCTAATAGCTTTCGGGAAAATGAGGAGGAAAGTCATGCTTTAATATAAATATTAAGTTTCATTTTACTGCGTAATTATTAGTCATAGAAGAAATATTCATAATATCAATATTACAGTTTAATTAGATGTATCAGATTCTGCAATGATATTTCCAATGTCTCTAATAGCTTTCGAGAAAATGAGGAGGAAAGTCGTGTTTTTATATAAATATTAAGTTTCATTTTACTGCGTAGTTATTAGTCATAGAACAAATATTCATAATATCAGTTGTACAGTTTAATTAGGTGTATCAGATGCTGCAATGATATTTCCAATATCTCTAATAACTTTCGAGAAAATGAGGAGGAAAGTCATGTTTTTATATAAATATAAAGTTTTATTTTACTGCGTAATTATGAATCATAGAAGAAATATTCATAATTACAGTTATATAGTTTAATTAGGTCTATCAGATGCTGCAATGATATTTCCAATATCTCTAATAGCATTCGAGAAAAGGAGGAGGAAAGTCATGTTTTTATATAAATATACGGTTTTATTTTACTGCGTAATTATAAGTCATAGAACAAATATTCATAATACCAGTTGTACAGTTTTATTAGGTGTATCAGATGATGCAATGATATTTCCAATATCTCTAATAGCTTTCGAGAAAATGAGGAAGAAAGTATTTTAAAAAAAAGTAAAATTCAGTATTTATTAGTACTAGAGCAAATATTCATAATGACAGTAGTAGATTTTAATTAGGTCTATTAGATGCTGCAATGATATTTCCAATATCTCTAATAGCTTTCGAGAAAATGAGGTGGAAAGTCGTGTTTTTATATAAATATGCGGTTTCATTTTACTGCGTAATTATTAGTCATAGAACAAATATTCTTAATACCAGTTGTACAGTTTAATTAGGTGTATCAGATGCTGCAATGATATTTCCAATATCTCTAATAGCTTTCGGGAAAATGAGGAGGAAAGTCATGCTATAATATAAATATTAAGTTTCATTTTACTGCGTAATTATTAGTCATAGAACAAATATTCATAATATCAATTATACAGTTTAATTAGATGTATCAGATTCTGCAATGATATTTCCAATATCTCTAATAGCTTTCGAGAAAATGAGGAGGAAAGTCATGTTGTTATATAAATATTAAGTTTCATTTTACTGCGTAATTATTATTCATAGAACAAATATTCATAATAACAGTTGTACAGTTTAATTAGGTGTATCAGATGCTGCAATGATATTTCCAATATCTCTAATAGCTTTCGGGAAAATGAGGAGGAAAGTCATGCTTTAATATAAATATTAAGTTTCATTTTACTGCGTAATTATTAGTCATAGAACAAATATTCATAATATCAATTGTACGGTTTAATTAGATGTATCAGATTCTGCAATGATATTTCCAATATCTCTAATAGCTTTCGAGAAAATGAGGAGGAAAGTCATGTTGTTATATAAATATTAAGTTTCATTTTACTGCGTAATTATTATTCATAGAACAAATATTCATAATATCAGTTGTAGAGTTTAATTAGGTGTATCAGATGCTGCAATGATATTTCCAATATCTCTAATAGCTTTCGGGAAAATGAGGAGGAAAGTCATGTTTTAATATAAATATTAAGTTTCATTTTACTGCGTAATTATTAGTCATAGAACAAATATTCATAATATCAATTGTACAGTTTAATTAGATGTATCAGATTCTGCAATGATATTTCCAATGTCTCTAATAGCTTTCGAGAAAATGAGGAGGAAAGTCATGTTTTTATATAAATATTAAGTTTCATTTTACTGCGTAATTATTAGTCATAGAACAAATATTCATAATATCAGTTATACAGTTTAATTAAGTGTATCAGATGCTGCAATGATATTTCCAATATCTCTAATAACTTTCGAGAAAGTGAGGAGGAAAGTCATGTTTTTATATAAATATTAAGTTTCATTTTACTGCGTAATTATTAGTCATAGAACAAATATTCATAATATCAATTGTACAGTTTAATTAGATGTATCAGATTCTGCAATGATATTTCCAATATCTCTAATAGCTTTCGAGAAAATGAGGAGGAAAGTCATGTTTTTATATAAATATTAAGTTTCATTTTACTGCGTAATTATTAGTCATAGAACAAATATTCATAATATGAATTGTACAGTTTCATTAGATGTATCAGATTCTGCAATGATATTTCCAATGTCTCTAATAGCTTTCGAGAAAATGAGGAGGAAAGTCATGTTTTTATATAAATATTAAGTTTCATTTTACTGCGTAATTATTAGTCATAGAACAAATATTCATAATATCAGTTGTACAGTTTAATTAGGTGTATCAGATGCTGCAATGATATTTCCAATATCTCTAATAGCATTCGAGAAAATGAGGAGGAAAGTCATGTTTTTATATAAATATAAAGTTTTATTTTACTGCGTAACTATGAATCATAGAAGAAATATTCATAATTACAGTTGTACAGTTTAATTAGGCCTATCAGATGCTGCAATGATATTTCCAATATCTCTAATAGCATTCGAGAAAATGAGGAGGAAAGTCATGTTTTTATATAAATATACGGTTTTATTTTACTGCGTAATTAGAAGTCATAGAACAAATATTCATAATACCAGTTGTACAGTTTAATTAGTTGTATCATATGCTGCAATGATATTTCCAATATCTCTAATAGCTTTCGAGAAAATGAGGAAGAAAGTAATTTAAAAAAAAGTAAAATTCAGCATTTATTAGTACTAGAGCAAATATTCATAATGACAGTAGTAGATTTTAATTAGGTCTATCAGATGCTGCAATGATATTTCCAATATCTCTTATAGCTTTCGAGAAAATGAGGTGGAAAGTCGTGTTTTTATATAAATATACGGTTTCATTTTAGTGCGTAATTATTAGTCATAGAACAAATATTCATAATACCAGTTGTACAGTTTAATTAGGTGTATCAGATGCTGCAATGATATTTCCAATATCTCTAATAGCTTTCGGGAAAATGAGGAGGAAAGTCATGCTTTAATATAAATATTAAGTTTCATTTTACTACGTAATTAGTAGTCATAGAACAAATATTCATAATATCAATTGTACGTTTTAATTAGATGTATCAGATTCTGCAATGATAATTCCAATATCTCTAATTGCTTTCGAGAAAATGAGGAGGAAAGTCATGTTGTTATATAAATATTAAGTTTCATTTTACTGCGTAATTATTATTCATAGAACAAATATTCATAATATCAGTTGTACAGTTTAATTAGGTGTATCAGATGCTGCAATGATATTTCCAATATCTCTAATAGCTTTCGGGAAAATGAGGAGGAAAGTCATGTTTTAATATAAATATTAAGTTTCATTTTACTGCGTAATTATTAGTCATAGAACAAATATTCATAATATCAATTGTACAGTTTAATTAGATGTATCAGATTCTGCAATGATATTTCCAATGTCTCTAATAGCTTTCGAGAAAATGAGGAGGAAACTCATGTTTTTATATAAATATTAAGTTTCATTTTACTGCGTAATTATTTGTCATAGAAGAAATATTCATAATTACAGTTGTATAGTTTAATT
>JAPQNM010000006.1:6058803-6071303 GCA_029783475.1 Metacarcinus magister | reverse complement strand
AGTAAAGTTTAGTTAGGTTTGAACAAGGTTCTAATAGGTCTGGTTAGTTTACAAGCGACCAATTGTTCTCTATGACCAAAAGCAGGGAGTTGGACGAGGTGCAGACGTCATTTTATTTCGTAAACAGACGCCATTATGAAGATGTAAAATTTTACCGGCCTCTCTTCTAGAAGAAAGTTTGGTTAATTGTATCAATGAGTAACGGCACATTATGGTTGTAGTGTTACAGCGCCCGGTAATATGTCATGTTACCTATACTGTCTGGACATGGGTATAGGGTATTTTAGTATAGTAATTACATTGTTAGCACGGCCAAGCTTAACGTTCAAATGTCGATACACAATGGGACGAGAGAGCAAAGAGCTGCATCAATCCATTGTTTCGGAGCCAAAACAGGTGTTTCAGGTCAATTATTTGTCACCATTTACTACATATCAGCTGATTGATCCCGACCCAAGAGACAACCGGCTCCTAGCAGCCCACAGTATTAGATCCATAATAAACTTTCTCTTATACAACACAGTCTGCCCAAACAACGAGAACAAATGTATCAGACCTCGTCGCATATTTAGTGGTTACTATGCATTGTTGTACCTTAATGAGAGGAGAAACACGGAGAGGAGCGCCTAGAGTCGCCATCTTGATCGGGATGTAGTGGAGGAAGCAGACGACCCATGGATGGGAGGGGGGAGCAGGGAGGAAAAGTGTAAAAGTATACACCTGAAAACTTCATATTAGAAGGATACAAAAATAATATATATATATATATATATATATATATATATATATATATATTATTTTTGTATATATATATATATATATATATATATATATATATATATATATACACACATATATATATATATATATATATATATATATATATATATATATATATATATATATATATATATATATATATATAGGGAGGAGGTTGTGAAATGTGTGAAAAAACAAGAATGGTAAAGCAGCAGGACCAGATGATAGCCCATAGGAATTTTATAAGAATGATTGATAGGATGACTGAGCTATTTAACAAAGTGTGGGAAGAAGAGAGGGTGCCGAGAAAGTGGAATTAATGTAGAGTAACACTAATTCATAAGGGAGGATACAAGAGTAGGAATGAGTTGAAAAATTATAGATCCTTGTGAACACAGTAGGCAAAGTCTTCTGTGCTGTGTTGAATGAGGGATTGTGTAAATGGATTGAGAGAGTAGACGCGGGACCTCCGAAATATACTGGCCTGGGTCTTGAGAAGTCGACGTTTAAAAAGTAGGCGGATTTTCACGGTTTCAGTGCATTGAAATGTTGTACTCTAACCCGATATTACCAAACTACCAGATAATATTAAGGAAAGCTGAGCCTACCTTCGTGTTCGTGATACATTGATGCATATCATGAACGTAAAATAGTTACAGTAACACTACACCTAATATAAGATAATGGAAGGAAAATGAAATAGTGCATAAACATTTTTTGTCACATTTTTTTACTTAAACTCACTGTAACTCCCTTAGCTTTACTCGCATTGCATTTTGAATTACTGATTCAAAATCTGCACCTTTTTCCAATCCTTGTGGTATGTAACAAGTACTGATAAATAAAATATTAGATGATTAAAATGGCTGATAATGTAAAATTACTGTAAACTAGCCTACTTTCCACTGCCTGAAGCACCCAGCACTCAGTGATGCCCTCCCGTGCAATCTGAGGCTGCAGCTCTCCTGTTGCGAGCGACACTCACCTGTCACCCTCCAGTTTGCAGTAATTTCAATTTATCAGCCATTTTAACCACCTAATATTTTATTTATCAGTACTTGTTACATACCATAAGGATTGGAAAAATGTGCAGATTTTGAATCAATAATTCAAAATGCAATGCGAGTAAAGCTAAAGAAGTTACAGTGAGTTTAAGTAAAAATTGTGACAAAAAATGTTTATGCATTATTTAATTTTCCTTCCATTATCTTATATTAGGTGTAGTGTTACTGTAACTATTTTACGCTCATGATATGCATCAATGTATCACGAACACGAAGGTAGGCTCAGCTTTCCTTAATATTACCTGGTAGTTTGGTAATATTGGGTTAGAGTACAACATTTCAATGCACTGAAACCGTGAAAATCCGCCTACCTTTTAAACATCGACTTCTCAAGACCCAGGCCAGTATATTTCGGAGGCCCCGGTAGGAGTGCTGGGTAAAGAGCAATGAATGCAGGAATGAGAGCTGGGAGAAACAAGGTATGCATGCTGTTATATGCAGATGATGTAGTTGTAATGAGTGAGTCGGCAGAGGAGCTACAAAGCTTATCAGATGTGGTAGATGAGTATGGAAGAGATTTTGGAGTGAATTTTAGCTGTGAAAAAAGCAAGGTTATGATAGTGAATAGATCAGAAGATGAGATGGGATGCTACATGGAGACTTGGAGTGAATGAGCTGCAGCAAGTATGTGAGTATAAGTAGCTACCTAGGGATATGGATGAGCCCAAATGGATGTGAGAAGACAAAGAATGAAAAGATTAGTATGGTGAATCAGTGGGTTGGCCGACTAGGGAGTGCAGCAAGAATGAGAGCGAGTAGATATGACGTGTTGCGAGAGATATGGAAGAGTGTGGCTATTCCGAGTGTAATGTATGGTATGGAAGTGATTGCATGGAGTGAAAAGGAGATAGAAAAGGGTGCTACTATAGTACCGAACTGTCTTGAGGACTCTCTCTCTCTCTCTCTCTCTCTCTCTCTCTCTCTCTCTCTCTCTCTCTCTCTCTCTCTCTCTCTCTCTCTCTCGCTCTCGCTCTCGCTCTCGCTGTCGCTCTCGCTGTCGCTCTCGCTGTCGCTCTCTCTCTCTCTCTCTCTCTCTCTCTCTCTCTCTCTCTCTCTCTCTCTCTCTCTCTCTCTCTCTCTCTCTCTCTCTCTCTCTCTCTCTCTCTCTCTCTCTCTCTCTCTCTCTCTCTCTCTCTTTATTTTTTTTTATAATTTAAACAAAGTTAACATAATATATATATATATATATATATATATATATATATATATATATATATATATATATATATATATATAGGTGGATTATAGAAGATATATATTACAAGAGGCTAGCTAAAGAGGCCCTCCTTCGGGAGAGCTTCTATCTGAAAGCTAGCCTGTTTCTGGATGGAGATACACACATGAGTTGTCTTTTTTTTTTTTTGCGGCACTTAAGGATGGTGTGTGCGACACCACGAGTGGGCCGCTGCCTTCACTTGCTGAGTTGTCATTTCATGGACTAGAACATCAGCTGTGAAGGCATTCCACAGTGTTGCTGTGGCCCAGGTGAAGGCGCGTTGACAGCTAGCTGTGTGGGTCCGCGGGACATCCAGGAGGAGATCACTTGACACCACCGTCCTCGTGATGTACTGGTATCTCCTCCATGTGACCCTCAGGGCTGTCAAGTGCGGTGTGTGCTTCACCTGCGCCTTGTGCAGCACTGTGAGGGCACCAACTCTTCTCCGGTGCTCCAGGCTGTCCAATTGACAGGCGGGACCGGGAGTGGCGTGTTGGCGCTGGTATTGCTGTTGTTGCTGTTGTGGCTGCAGTTGTTGCTGCTGCTGCTGCTGTCGCCTCTGCTGCTGCCGCCGATGCTGCTGCCGCTGACGCTGCTGGCGCTGCCCCTGGTGGTGGGGTTGTGACTGTTGCAGCTGCTGCTGGTCACGGACTTGCTGTATGAGGCGCTCTGCTCGCCTCTGAACCTTGTCCAGCAGCGTGAGGTGGCCCTGGGCGCTGCTCATCCAGGCGAGGGGACTGTACTCCATGACTGGCCTCACTTGAGCTTTGTACAGTCTCATGAGGCCATCAGCGTCGAGCAGGTGTCTCACGCGACGCAGAAGTGTCACACTCAGGGAGGCCCTGTGCGCCACAATCTCCAGTTGGCGCTGAAAGCTGAGTCTTGCATCAACCTCCAATCCCAGGATGTTGATGGAGTCCTTGATTTCGAGGGTGTCGACCCCGAATCTTAGCTTTCCCTCCAACAGCTTGATGTCCTCCCTCGAACGTGATATTACCATGGCCTGGGTCTTCTCAGCAGCAAATTTAACTTGCCACTTTCTACCCCAGGCCAGGATGTCACCAAGTTGGCGGTTGGTGGCATCTATCACGTTCGCAGCCTCTTGCCTGTTGAAGGAGTGGGAGAGGGTGCAGTCGTCGGCATAGGCCGATACCACGGGGAGGCTCTGAAGGAGGTCATTCAGGTATATGTTCCACAGGATGGGACCCAGAACCGAGCCCTGTGGAACAGAAGCCTCCACTGAGTATGTGGCAGACGTGCACCCGTTTACTACCACTCTAAGACTCCTGCCTTGCAAGTAACTCGTGAACAGCGCCAGCAGATGCCCCGATATGCCGAGCTGTTCGAGTTTTGCAAGGAGACCCTTGTGCCAGACAGCATCAAAAGCCCCTGCAATGTCCAACGCTATCACGAGCGATGGACGGCTTGAGTCAAGGGAATCCTGCCATGCCTTGGTGAGTAGGAGAAGCATGTCAGAGGCTGAGCGTCCCTTCCTGAACCCGTACTGTCGTGTGGACAAGAGGTGATGTTCCTCCAAGTGGTGAGTCAGTTGTTCAGCTATCACCCTTTCAAGGATCTTACTGACAACTGACAGAAGCGAGATAGGACGGTAGTTGACCGGATCCGTCCTGTCTTTCTTCTTGTGTACGGGTGTGACACGGGCCTCCTTCCACAGGGCTGGCCAGGTGCCAGTCTGAAGGCATTGCTGGAAGATGTGCGTGAGGGGACCTGCAAGCTCTTCGGCACAGTGCTTCAGCAGGATGGGACTCACACCGTCAGGTCTAGGGGCCTTTCTAGTATTGACGGTGCGAAGGAGGCGAGCCACGGTGTCCTCAGTTACCACCGGGCTGTCAAGGGTGGCGAGGCACAGGCGGGGGAGGCGTGGTGGCTGCCTCTCAGTCTCCTCGGTCGTCATTTTCTGACTGAAGTGAGTGGCCAGGAGGTCAGCTTTTTCTTCATTTTTTACCACCCAGTCGCCAGCTTGTGATGTATGCGAGGAATTCTCTCCTGGGTGGTGGTGCCCTGTCTTTCTTTCACCAAAGACCACCATTGCTTGGGGTCGGTTTGGTTGGGGAACAATTTTCTCCTGGTGTCATTTTCCCACCTTTATCTGGCCCAGGCAGCTGTTTTTATAATTTTCTTGCAGGCGGCACGGTGTAAGGCCTTGTTTCGCTGGGTGGGGCGGCGTTTAAAACGTATCCAGGCTTTATGTTTTTCCTCCGCCGCCATGCGACACCTGTAACCGAACCACGGCTGGTCTCGTGGCTCGACCCGGTACTCCCTGTGGGGGACATGTTGGGTCTGGACGGCGAGGAGGGTGGTGGTGAAGGCAGCAGCATCTTCATCCACGTTGCCGTTAAGTACTGTTGGCCACTCAGTGGCTGCCAAGGTACGCTTGAGGGCAGGCCATTCAACTCTGTCCCACAGCCAGATGGTTCGCTGGCTTGATTCCTCGCTCGCTGGATTGAGACCGAGGTGGGAGAGCACTGCGTTGTGGTCAGAACTGCCGATCCTGTTCAGTTGTTGGCAGTGCACTGAGTCACGAGGAAGGTCGGTGAGAACAGGATCCAATGAGCCACCACGTACTACATGTGTGGAGAACGTAACATGGTTGGTGAGCCCATGGATCACTGTTAACTCAATAAAGGCCCTGCTCACCAGGTGCTGATTCATGTCACCTACGACTGCAATGTTCTGACAAGCGTGGGTGGCCATGATGGAGTCCAGCTCGTCGATAAGGAAGGTGAGTGGGGCGCCGCCTTGCCGTGGAGGACGATAAATGGAGCCGAGCAGGACAGCACTCTTATCGGCGAGTAGGAGGCGGAAGAACATAGCCTCTAATTCCTCCGGGGCCTAGACGGAGAGTAACTGCAGCTGCAGGCCTTCTCGATGGCAAACAGCGACTCCTCCGCCTTGACCGGTGGTCCTGTCACGTCTCACCCAGTGACAGTAGCCCGGTATTCTGTCACATGATGTAACACACTCGTCCGTCAGGAATGTTTCCACCGCCACCACGATGTCTGCTTTATTCCTGAGGGCAGTGTGTGTGAGTTCCCCTATAATTGTCCTGAAGCCACGGACGTTGGCTGACAGGATCCTGAGGCCGGGGGTTGACATATCTGGCTTCTAGTTCTGGTTGTGGGGGTAGGCCAGATGTTGTAGCTGGGCTTGATGGGCCGGTGGCTGATAGGCTGGTTGAGGGGCGGCAACAGTAGCAGGGAGAGCTGAGAGACGGTCGCCTAGGAGGGAAAGGAACATCCGTTCTTGTCTTGCGTCCTGTCGTTCCTCCGAAGCCTTGGTGAAGCAGTTGGCAGAGGTGTGGCCTGTACGCTGGCAATACTCACACACACACACACACTCTCTCTTTCTCTCTCTCTCTCTCTCTCTCTCTCTCTCTCTCTCTCTCTCTCTCTCTCTCTCTCTCTCTCTCTCTCTCTCTCTCTCTCTTTTTCTCTGTCTCTGTACGTGCGTACTTTTTTTCCTTCTTTACATTTTCATTTACTATTTCCAATGAACACTAACGTAGTTTTTTTCCCGGAATAATGTGATGTTCGTTTTTTTCCGTCTTTTCTTTCTTTCCTTCATGTCAGACAACGATTATTTTCTTTCGTATTCTTCTTCCTTTACGATAAAAAAGTATTGTTATTTCATTCGTGTTTTCATAGTTATCGATATTATTTCATGATTATTTAGTGGAATTTTTCTTCTTCTTTGTCTATTTTTCATTTATTTTTACCAAAGAACCACACGAGTATAGCTCAGGCCCTGTATATTACAACTAGGTAAGCTAGGTAAATATACACAGACACACACACACCTATTATTTACACATTATTTAGGATTTTTGAAAAAAGTGATGCAATATAAGTGCGTATCTACCCTTGCCTCATTTTCTGTTGTCGCTGGCTGACGTAACTGTTATGTAAAGAAGGTATTTGCTGCTATGGGAAGTCCTATCATATTTTGAAAGGTTTTATTGATTGCTTATGTTACTGTGATATCAATTATTTTTAGTTAACTTTTCATCATTTTGACATTATTAGTAGTAGCATTATCCGTAAAATTAATAGTAGTTGCAAATGATTAAGTTCCTTTCCCCAGTTTATATGTTAAGATGTTTAATAACTATATATGAATCTGAGCTATGTTTTAACAAGCAATCGTCTTGAGTTCACCACGAAACTTAATCATTATGACTATGTGATATTATGAAATCATCTGGTAGAGGTGCAGGACAGCCTGGCGCCGCTCAGCCTCGCTCATGATAGAGAATCAAGAAACGTTTTAATCATTGCATAATTATCACCGTTGCCTGAAAAAATATCATCTTCCATGACTTGAAAGGAAAATTATTTCAGATGAGTACGTTTGAGATGATGAGTGTGGTGTTAGGCTTTGTACGGAGTATTGGCTCCTTGGCCTTGCCGAGCGTGGAGTGCCAGACTGCCATTGCCAGTACTAGACTGGCTCTCGTCGTATGAGGGCCTGAAGCCACGAAGGGGTGATAAGGTAGGTGTCGCTTATGTTTTCAAAGGCTGACAATTCTGTTTTTGTATAGCTTTCTATGACTATTATTTGTCATCAATTCTTTTAATTCCAAAATGTGTTAGTTCTTGATAATAAATGCACTATTCTATATGTATATCTCTAGTAATTTTTGCTTACATAGGTGCTCGTTAGAAAGGCGACCAAAATGTGCAACTCCACCACACAAGACAAGTCAGTCTCTCATGCTGACGCCCCGCCTCAAGCAGAGCCCACCAGCAGGAAGGGCAAATTGGCACCGCAGGTGAGTTGATCCTTCTTGCCCCAGGCAGGACCAACATCGATATCACATGAAAGAGAAGACATGTTCAATTATGTTTTTCGAAAGGCGGTTCTTTTTTTTTTTATATGTAGCTGCACCCAAACGAAGTCATTTGTTGTTGAGACGTGTCAATGCACTGATTACCATTTATTACCACCTCCCGGTCATGCTCTGGGGTTTATATATGATGTTATTAAGCGGGTCGGTATTTCGCTGCCACCACCTACTATGAGGGAAGTAGGACCCCTTTCGAAAGTTGGCCACTGGTCAATGTTGTTGTAATTTTGGTAGTAATCAACCTTAGCCACAAGGAGTCACTCTGGTTACCACTGGGGGAGACATATGTCACTGTCAGGGCCGAGGTGACTACCAATTAATATTATCTTTTTATAGAGTTGTGGGGAAGAAAAATCATGGAGTATGATACCCCGAATATATTTACACACACACAAATAGCAAACAATAGGCTAGAAGCCAAAATAAATCACCAACGACGAACTGCTCGTAAACAATTACCAGAGCAGGGGTATGACACCCAAATAACTCCCTGTACAGCTGTTTTGAGGGTGAGATGCGTGACAGCAAAACTCGGCAACGTAGATTGCTCCTCAGACAGCAGGGAGGGTCGAATGGTGTAGGTACAGTTGAAGGGCACACTGGAAGGGAGCCCAAGTCTCCAGAAATGCCTTCGGAATGTTGAGAAACCAGTAGCAGGTGGTGAGGTGTTGTCAGGTGTGAGAGCTGAGGCGTTCTGTCCTTTTCCAAGCCGGTGGCGTGGAGCTTTTATATAAGATTGTAAATTTTTCTGACACGTGACTTCTTCCGGTGATATATTCCATTTATCTATTGCCTGTATGGAGAGCTGCATTTTATCACGTTACTTTGATTTTTTTGTTATACAATTTCTAACTATGTCATCTTAAAGATGACTGTATAGGCACTAGCTATATATTTATCAATAATGTCATTTTTTTTTTTTTTTTTTCTTTGACATATAGCGTGATCATGTTTTTTTTTCTTTTTCTTGTCTTGTAATGTTGGTAATAAGCGACTCCAACATACCGCCGGGAATCCATATTGCCAACTCGAGATCCCCTAATTTCTCACAGAATGTAACCAAAGTGTGAACACGCTCCGTCCAAGAACAAGTACGATAACATTCCGGCAACGTAAACGAAGGTTATTTTCGTAGGAATAGCCCAAGATTAGCCTCTACTAACATCTATGCGGCCCATAAGACATCGACAATGGACATGAGCAAGTTTTACATCAATGTATACAGTTTACAACACCACCATAGTCTTTCGTCTGGCAGCAGGGTGGCCTCAACACGAAATGTATTATTTGTCTGATATTGTAAAATACAAGCATTTTTAACTGCTGCAATATTTCTTGTATCATATAGTAACCCACAAAGAAGGCAACCAGCTTTCTATTTCCACATATCATGCTGGTATATTACTGTAATTGGGCTTTAAGGGAAACACGAATAAATTCAATATTAAAAAAAAAAATGCATCAATATACGGATGAAATCTAGTTAAAATGTGTTAAGAAATCACCAACTAATATGATAAAGAACATAGCAAGGTATGACAGTGTGTTGAATAGAAGTATAACACCATAGAAGTATGCGTATTTTTGAGGCTCGTTCACACCCCAAGCGAAAATTAGGGGATCTCCAATTGGCAATTTGGCTTTGCGGGAAGATGTTGGACTCGCCTATTGTAGCATATCAAAGGCGTTTACATGTGTGGCCAAACTTCCTAGTTTCCTCACGAACACGTTTTAAGGCGATGGTCAAGCGTGGTGTTGCCACAATTTTCCTAATATATTTCAATCTTAATGCTTGTTTTTAGTTTTCTTTTATATTAAAAGCGACATATATAATATAAATCTTTTAAATTATACCCACTGTAATAGTCTCAAACATCTTACTTTCCTCTGATTTATACGAAATATATATCATGGTTTTCTCCGTATGAAGCCATGCTCCCCTCGCTCCGCACCCAGAGGCTAGAGGAGACAGCCTCGCGGGCACTGTGTGAGGGTGTAATGTTTTAATTTCGATCTTGGATCTGTCTCCATTATTCAAACTCTTTCTATGGCTTAAATATTTTTGTGCAATATTCAAACATCTTATTTCTTACTTTAATTTGATGAAAAATTTTCAACAATATAATATGCTTTTTACTTATCATTAAAAAAAAATAAACAATTATCCGTCGAAGCCACAACCACATAATGCACAGTGGTCTAGCGCTCGGGTGAGGGAGCCTAGGATCCCAGGTGCGAATCCCCGATATTCGCTGACCACTTTTCATTCTTTGATATCACCGCCGAGTGGCCAAAGACTACCCAAATTGCTGCCATACTGTCCTCAGACGGGACTTCACACTTCACACTGTTGGGGATCGTGGGTATAGCCTTTGTAACGGCACCCTTGCATACCTCGCCGAGGTAGGTGCCAGTCACCACCCCAGAAGGCAGGTCACAACCCCTGACTAACATCCGGTACCCATTCACTGCTGGGTGGACAGGGGCATGGGTGTAAGGAGACCGCCCAACGTTTTCCACTTCGTCCGGGGATCGAACCCGGATCCTCCCGGTTGTGAGCCGAGCGTGCTAACCACTGCACTACGGAGTACACTTACAACGTTATATGCATCTGAGGCTGTAGCAGCGATTAGCCTCGCACGTTCTCAAAATATTCAAGAGAGAACGTAAACATTTGAGGAGTCACTATAAAAATCTGATAACCTACGTCAAATAACAAGCGAGGCAAGTCCATCTGTGCCTCCATAAGCCTACTGGCGCCAACGGTTAATGATATAGAAAACAAAAAACTCACACATGACTGAATGCCACATCTCGTTATTTTCTACAATTATCTAATATATTACAATCTTTTTGCTTGTCTTTAGTGTTCTTCTATATTAAAAGCAACATATATAATATAAATCTTATGTAGATGATCAACTATAATGGTCTCAAACATCTTACTTTCCTCTGATTTATTCGAAATATATACCCTGATTCTTTCTCAAGAAAGCACACACATCCGCTTCGCTCCATCCACGCAGAGGCCCACATCTCGTTATTTTCAATAATTCCCTAATACATTTCAATCATTATGCTTGTTTTTAGTTTTCTTTTAAATCAAAAGCAACATATATATTATAAATCTTATGTATTTCAACAACTGTTATGGTCTCAAACATTTTACTTTCCTCTTATTTATTCGAAATATATCCCGTTGAGTGTCTTTCTGGATGAAGTTAGGAAGTTGCTGTGCCCTGATTGGTTGTTTGGTCACAGGGCAGACGGAGAAATTCGTATCTTGGGTGGATTTGCCAAGATCTGGCTCAGACTTGTTCAGATTTTGCTTTTTATCAAGTCAACTTGACACTACATGTAAACGCCTTAAAGTCTTTCTTCATAGTTAAGTTCTCTTAAGTTAGGTATCCATCTCGTGACTGTTCTTTGTAGTTGTACCATCTCAATTATATCGACATGCTCTTTTTTTTTTAACTGTGGTTTCCATACTACTGTGGTACATATGCATCATATGCATGCATTGGTCTTATGAATGATGTGTGTGTGTGTTTGTGTGTGTGTGTGTGTGTGTGTGTGTGTGTGTGTGTGTGTGTGTGTGTGTGTGTGTGTGTGTGTGTGTGTGTGTGTGTGTGTGTGTGTGCACATCAAGTCCAACAAGCTGTCAAGACGCGAGAACAAGTACCATTCCTATCTGGCCCATGGCTCCTCATTAGGAAAACTGAGACACAGCAAGAGAGTAGAGGTTGTGAGAGAGAACAGTGTCATTGTGGCATGTCCTCACTAGAAACAGACACAAAACGATACGTTTTAAACTCCACTGTGACTCCTAATGTGCACAAAAGGGAACCTCCTCGCTACTAATGTCAGTACGTTGCTAGTCAAGAATTAAACTACTCATTAGACAAGAATGAAACACACAAGAGCACATAATCTACACTTACGATATATAATTTGCTTATGGACACACGCTCAATGGACAACAATGAAACACGCAAAAGTACTTACATATCTTACATGTACGATATATGATTTTCATATATAAAGAATATTGGTAAATTCAGAAATTACAGCTATGATAGAAGTAGATGTATAGATTGGTACGCAAACCTTACTATAATTACGAGTATTCATGCCCAATGGGTGAATGTTGAGTGTAATCCGCGGCACTGTATCGGCTCCATGGCGGCTCAAATAACACTAGCCAGCAGGTAGTTCTTATAGTTAGCAGATAGTTTCTTATAGTCAGCAGGTAGCTAGTGCACACACGATAGGGAGTTTTAAAAGAAGACTAAACGGCTTTATGGATAGGGATGAGAGGTGATTGTAGGTAATAGGAGATTATTGGAGTAACAGGAACTACCTAGTGCATGCCTCCGGGCCTGTTGTAGCTTCCTTATATTCTTTTGTTCCTATGTCGAATCAACTAACTTCAACGACCCCTTTGGAATTGACCGTCGCTTAACTTCAGAAAATAAATTATTTAGAAATCCCTTTGCGGACTTAGAACATAAGAACATAAGAAAATAAGGAGGCTGCAAAAGGCTAATTAACCTACACAAGGCAGCTCCTGTGCACCTGACATTTACCATCTGTTTTC
>JAPQNM010000006.1:6031303-6053803 GCA_029783475.1 Metacarcinus magister | reverse complement strand
CACTAAAACTTTCCAATAGCGACAATAAAACAAAGTGTTCCTCTCAGTTGAAAACGGAGGAAAAGGAGACAGATATACCAGTCGACGGATCCCTCTCCACTCCTAACCTCATCGTCTTTGTTCCATCCACTGAGAAGATAAACGTAGTAACAGAAAAGGAAGAAACGACAAAGCTTTAACTGAATGTATGACTTGCAATGGTAGGAACCTGTATATGATCCTTGGTAGGAACTGTACGCAGACGTGTGATGGAGATGGTAAGGAGAGAGGCACGGACACTATTATAATTATATACTCGTCACCACTGCTGGAGTTCTGAGCCAATCATTTCCTTTCCTCACTATTTTTGTATTACATGAATAACTTTTGTATATAAGAAATGTGAATATAATGCTGATGTTGTGTAGGGAGCTGAGGTATTATATATATTATTATCATGTATTATATTTGTATCTGGCGCGCTCATATCAATAGTGTATGTTTGGCAACTATATTGTGACGTCTGGCAACTGCGCGTGACCCAGCGCGTCGCCCGCCCTGGCGTGACCTCCCAGCCAGCCGCGGCAGTCGGACACAGATTTACACAGCAAAGGTCGCACGCATCATCTCCTCTGTCCAGTTCCTTTGTGTTTATTATATAATAAACCACAGCCACGTTCTCCGAAGCCTTATTTACCCAGCTACGCTACCAAACCCCCCTTTACAAGTGGTGGCAGCGGTGGGATAATCAAAACTGGACAGAGAGAGAGAAAATAAAAGGAAAGTTTTGGCGCGTCTACCCGCATCTTTATCTCCAAGCCGCCATCTTCCAAACCATTGTCCCTGTGACGCCATACACCAACAAGCTTTTTCACCTGTCCTGCCCCGAACTCATATACATCTACCATGGACAAGTATATTCTACCCTGTATATATACTACTGCTACATCATCCACGGTTTGTCTGTTGCTACTCCACCTGATCCACTTACTACTCCACCCACGCGATCATGCCTTGTTGACGACACCACCTACACCCACGAGGACTACACGAGGGACAACACCTCCACGCCCACACATATACGAGGATTCCACATACGAGGGACCCACTTCCACCTACGCTGGACTCCATATCCACGCCAAGAGGACTCCACTTCACGTCCAATCCACTACAAAGGATTCACTTGAGTTCTTTTTCTTTTTCTGTTCTCTGAGTCTGTGAAGTGCATTTTATTTTATTTTTTTTACCGAAGCCTTATTATCTAAAGATGGATGGGAGCTGTCGGATGTTAAGTCCTGTTGTGAAAATCAAGTTGCTATGTAACCTAACATTGTTCATTATGTACCCATACACTCTAATCATTATTTTTTGTAAATGTGCCTTAAGTCATTATCTAGTCTGAATTCTGATGTGAGAAAAAGTTTTTAAACGGAGGGAAATCTCATGTAATGCCCGAAATCTTTAAGTTTTGTACAGTCCCGAAATCTTTAAGTTTTGTACAGTCCCTCCCGATCTCTTAAATAAGTTTTCTATGAAAGGAAAATTACTTCCTTATATTTGAGGTAAGAATTATTGCAGAAGAATGATGTGCAAGCCCTAGTGCTGGCAGTTACCATTCTCCTCAATTGTTATATATATATATATATATATATATATATATATATATATATATATATATCTTATAACATTAAACTTTAATGAATGCATGAATTCAAGTTATACCCTAGTCCAGTGGTATTCATTGCGCGGATCGCGAGCCGCTGGCGGCTCGCGATGACTCAATTCACGGCTCTAGAAAAATATATAAATTAATTAATATAAAAAAATAATTTTTCAAGTAAGATACATATTTTCATGAGGTGAGATGGAAGACGAAGTCACAGTAAGAGATAACATTCTAACATCCCTAGCCTAGTCGTACAAAAATCATACGTGTCCACTACGGGAAACTGATCACATTTACTATATTGCACTAGCAGCTCAGTACTACTTAATTTAGTTGAGTTACGCTAACTTGCAGTAGCTGCGGCTCTCTCAATCAATGCGTTTAACCGAAGTGGCTATCTTGCAAAAATTAGTGAATAACACTGCCCTAGTCTATTGATCTCCACAGACTAGACGTGATATCACATAATGAACGTGACTTTGATCACCATCCACGGCGTTTCCAAGGAAATGTCCAAGGGTGGACGATCGATAGACAGACATTTTATGTATTAACTACTTTAAAGTTACAATTCTTTGGAGGATTGCAAGGAAATAATAATGTAACAAGTTATTTCGATTTTACATTTTTATAACGGCACCATCTGATTCCGTGTATTATTATATTTCCACAATATTTCATACATCTTGAACTCCTACATATGTGCAAGATATAAATAGTTGTGAATTATTTGTTGTAAGTACATTTGTATATACTGGCTTCCTAGACTAATTGATTACTTCATTAGGGCATTGAGTGACGCTTGGCGGCAGTCAGCTGGTGGTACAATTCACGCTGCAACTCAACCACAAGGCGTGATTGGAGGGTACATTGGTTTGATTCACTACAACACACGAAACCATGGCCACAGGTACTATAAACCGGATGCTCATGTGGTAACCTCACATAAACATCAGGTGGAGAGGGGTAGTCAGGGTTGTATTTATCTACTTGTATACAGAACCTCAGCTACACTTGAGGTCCTGTCACCGTAGCTAGATTTGTCCACTTCTTTCTTCACTTGTACATTCTTTCGCCATTATAACCTGTTCCTCTTCTATTTTATGTATCCGTATTTATGTGGGGTAAACTGTACTTTGTGACTTTACTATTTTGTAAACATGCAGCCCTTAGTAGTGAGACAACAACATATTAGGGGCATCAGAGACTGGTGGATATACTTTATTCTTTATCACAATGTTCAGACCCTATTCCTCCAACTAGTGATGCTCTACAGGGCCTCTATTCTTAAGAAAATAAATATAGAATGCAAATATGATTAATGCTTAGCAGAGTTACTATAGAAAAATATTGTAAAACTAATATCACACACACACACACACACACACACACACACACACACACACACACACACACACATATCACATAAAAAACTGTACAGAAATATGCTATTCTAAATTAACAAACAAACAAATTGGATAGGTCTGGGAGAGAGGGTGTTTGGGTAGTTGGTATCTAAGCACCAGTGTCCAGCCTCAGGGAGTCCCAGTATGATGTGTGTAGTAATAGAATTGTGGAGTCCTTACACAAGAACATAAGAATATAAGGAAGCTACAAAAGAATATAAGGAAGCCCTGAATGCACTTCGGTAAAGAATTGTATTAAGGCAGTGCTTACAGGTACGGCAGCCGACGTGCCTAACTTTTGGGTAATAAAATATGAAAAGCTTATATAACCGAACCAAAACATACTTAACATAACCAAACATAACATAACATAACATAACATAACATAACCTAATCTAATCTAACCATAACCTAACGAGTGCCGTATCTTCATAGTACTCCCTTATAGATATGGCAGTTACCTAACTTTTGGGTATAAAGCTTATATAACCGAACCTAACAACCAAACCGTACCTAACATAACATAATCAACCTAACATAACTTGAAAGATGCTTTACCAGGTAAATGATAAGGCACAGGCCATAGGAATAGCAGATGAATAGCGGATGACAACGCGGCATGACTGCTGTATCTCTAAGCATTTCGTTGTATTAACTACGCTGTCTATTTTTGGATGAAACTATGACCATAATTAATAAAAATTTTATCCTTGGTATTATTTTACATCTTCACCAGAATGCTCTAGAGAATTCAGGGTTATATTAATACATTACCTGATGAATTCTGAAAATGTTTTCTGAATTACATTTCCTTCGCAAATTCCTAGTTTGTGAGATATTCAATGTTTTCTGTGAGACCACCTCTTTGAGAATAAAGTAAAGTTTAGTTTGGTTTGAATAAGAATGTTATTTGTCAATGTAAGTTTGGTTAGGTTATATTATGTTATGTTAATTTAGAAGCTATCAAATATTTTCTATGGCTAAAAGTTGGTGGTTGGACGAGGTGCAGACGCCATTTTTTTCGCCATTATGGTGAGGATGTAAAAATTTATCTTATCTTTTATTTAGTCCGATACGGTGTTGGGAGGGGTAAATTTCTGTGGTTAGTATTCCGCAGAAGTAAATCTTAGGAATTTGAACTCCACACTGCATGGCATTAAAGGAAATCTTTACCCAATTTACAATGTTACAATGTTACAAATTGATCTGATAATCGTGTTTTGGCAGAAAATAAATTTGTATTTTCCTTGAAACATTGTCTCAAACCCAATGATGGAGGAAATATTAGCTAGCGAGGTTGGTGTTGTGCGAAATATATTTAACGCACAAAATATCTTTTCTTCAGGCCAATCATAATTAATCATGATTCTTTTTTTTTTTTTATCTTTTGATGAATGCGTAACATTCCTAATGTTGATTATGTCACCAAGATTCCATCGCTGTCTTAAAGAATGTAGCGTTCCCTGGACTGGCAGTTTACTGGACTTGTTTACTTAGTTGGAGGAATAAGAAACCTGAAGGACTGATATTCACAATTCTATTAATGGGCCGACCACACGTTAAAACTCTTTCCCAGGCACAGGCTAGTTCAGCCTTGTCTGCCTCGACACTTCATTGCATTATCTTAATGCAGCTTACATCACTAACTTCTAATTGCACAATTTGCCATTCAAAGGAGGTCTCTTCTCCATTACATGAAATCCTAGAAAAAATTACAGTTATGATGATTGCCATGCACTAAAAAGAAAAACAATACAAACACACCAATTCCTCTACCACTCTATTTGTATATATATACATATTTAACACTACACACATATACCATAACAAATCATGGGACTCTACTGTCTCACACTTACCTCAACAAGAGGGTGACTTTTGTTCACAACAATGGACAGAGGAAGAATGAGAATGGGTTCTACGAGAGGACCTCACGTCAACTCTAGGCCTCTCTCACGCTCTCTGCATAGCTGCTCATTACATCTGTTCTATCTCGTTATGCCATTGCTAATTTGGTTACAGTCATAATTAGCCAGATTTGTGTTGCTAAACTTGCCGCAATGTTCTCTTTTTATCAGTGCTACATAATATTGATGGCAGTAGAGCATTCTGACTACATTGTAAGTAGAAGATTTTGCACTCATGTTAATTAATCAGTGAAATTTATTATTATTTTTGGTGAAATACATATTGACAAAATATTGAATCCTCTCACAAATTTAAATATTTTGCATGGCTATGTAGGTTATATGGGGGCTTACTGCTCTTCCAGGGACTGTTGCACCACCATTGAACATTGATTATGGTTCCTTAGCAGCATGTTGGGTCTCTTAAAACACCCAAGAATGCATTGGGTTACATAAAACTTTGTTGCTACACTTACTTAAATATTTATCTATCTATATACCCGGCTGATTTTCCACTTACAGGGGTAGCCGAGCGAAGGCATCAACATAAGGTTTGGGGAGAATTTAATCTCCCATCTCCTTCTAAGCCTTATCTCATAGTACAAAGAAACAATAAAGAGGAGGTGTTCCTAGCTCCTTGCTCTGTCCCTTTTAGTTACCTCAAGACATGCAGGGAATATGGTGACAGTATTCTTCCAACCTGGCCACTGATATGTGACCAGATAAGCCAACCTTTCCTGTGTTTCATGGACTTACCATTAAAGTTACATATACTAGATATCCAATCAAAAGCACTATGAAACACACACAAAAAGGATTTTGTGTATTGAAAATTACTATTGATATTATTATAGTTGTTATGATTACCATATTTATTTATTAATTTATTTTGTAGATGATGTGCTGCGTAAAAACCGTGGTCTTGGGATGTTGTTGGCCAGTATTGGAGGCAACAAAGATAAGGAAGCTTCCAATAATGGAATGGTTCCTGCAGGTAAGTTTGAGGCTATCTTATACAGTAAACAGGCTTCAATACCTGTGTACAATGGACTCTTGGTTCAAGTGTATACGTACAGTACAAGTTTGATTTAATGAAGTCCGATTTAGTGGAAAATTACCTTTGCTTGATATAACGGAAACATTTCAGCTAAATTGAGCAATGATTGAAGTGGTTCCACTAATATTCGCTGTTGAATGAAATAGGAATGTCTGTGGATGAAGGAAGGATGATTTTGCGTGATAGAGGTGAATGGAGAGCAGTAGTGAATGCATGAGTAATGATGTGCCTTTTATGACTCGTGG
The DNA here is from genome assembly GCA_029783475.1 of Metacarcinus magister. Classification (NCBI taxonomy): domain Eukaryota; kingdom Metazoa; phylum Arthropoda; class Malacostraca; order Decapoda; family Cancridae; genus Metacarcinus; species Metacarcinus magister. Next base: position 6,047,543 of record JAPQNM010000006.1, on the reverse strand, counting down.
AAGAGGTTTCCGTGCATGTTTTGTGACTCTTGGATCAGATCAATTGCGGGGAGGAAGAAGATCTTGAGTTAGCTATGTAGTGGGTAAGATAAACCTCCAGACCCTGGACGATGGAGAGCAGATGAGTTCAAAGCATTGGGTTATTGGTTTGCATTTTGTATTCCTTGGAAAATGATATTAAGCTAAAAATGTTATTTTTCAAGCTGGCATATATGGTAATGTGCAGCATAACCTGAGTTTTATTGATTTCTTTAGTAGTTTTTTTTCAAGTTTTGAAAGAAAATTCAAATTACACAGGAATTACAAGGGACCAACTTATATATAAATAAAAAGTATTTATGGGTATGGTATTGTAGAGACTTTCCTGTCAGAAAGTTTTGTGAATGGGAGCAAGATATTCATGATGATGGTATTTTAAAATTTTCTTGAATATTCCTTGCCAAATTATAAGTGCGTCTCTTTTATTTTTTTGTTATTATTTTTTTTTACATTAAAAGGGTCTGGCCAAGGGCAAACAAAAATAGGCCAAATAAAAAAATCTCGTTATTTGCCAGATCCTGAACAGAGGACAGTAGGAGAAATAAAGGCAAGGGGTGGAGGCCCAAGTTAGCGTGAAAAGTGTCTTGACACTCCTCTTTTGAAAGAGTTCAAGTCATAGGCAGGTGGAAAAACAGACAAAGGAAGAGAGTTCCAGAATTTACCAGTGTATGGGACGAAAGAATAAAGATACTGGTTAACTCTTGCATTAGAAAGGTGGACAGAATAGGGATGAGAAGAAGTAGAAAGTCTTGTGCAGCGAAGCCGCGGGAGGGGTGGAGACATGCAGTTAGCAAGTTCAGAAGAGCAGTCAGTATGAAAATAGTGGTAGAAAAGAGATAAAGTTGCAGCATTGTGTTGGTGACTTAAAGAATCAAGACAGTCAGTTAGAGGAGGAGAGTTGATGAGACGAAAAGCTTTAGACTCCACCCTGTTTAATAAAGCTGTGTGAGTTGAACCCCCCCCAGACATGAGAACCATACTCCATACATGGACGGATAAGGCCCCTGTACAGAGCAAGCAGCTGAGAGGGAGAGAAAAATGGACGCAGATGCCATAGGACACCTAACTTCTTGGAAGCTGATTTAGCAAAAGTAGAGATATGAAATTGCAAGTTTAGTTTTTCAGCAAAGGATAGACCGAGTGTGTTTAATGTGGAGGAGAGGGGCAGTTGAGTGTCATTGAAGAAGAGGGGATAGTTATCTGGAAGGTTATGTAGAGTAGATAGTAGTAGAAATTGAGTTTTTGAGGCATTGAACAGAACCAGGTTTGCTCTGCCCCAATCAGAAACTAGTGAAAGATCAGAAGTTAAGCGTCCTATATCATCTCGCCTTGAATCACTTAATTCTTGTTGGGTTGGGCGTCTGTTGTACGACGTTGAAAAATGCAAGGTGGTGTCATCAGCATAGGAGTGGATAGGGCATTTAGTCAGATTTAGGAGATCATTGATGAATAATAGAAAGAGAGTGGGTGATAGGACAGAACCCTGAGGAACACAACTGTTGATAGGTTTAGGGGAAGTACAGTGACCGTCCACTACAGCAGCAATAGAACAGTCAGAAAGGAAACTGGAGATGAAGGTACAGGGAGAAGGATAAAATCCATTGGAGGGTAGCTTAGAAAATTTCCTTGCCAATGGGAATACTATATTTTTTATTTTTGCATTGAGTGCATTTTTATTTGTTAAAACTTCTGCTTAGTTTAGAAGAAAAATGACTTTCATTGTGTTTTTTCTTCATTACAGTAATTAAAATGGAACCAGAGAAAGAGCAAGGCTTTGCTCCTGAGTCATCAGGTTTTTCAAGCTGGGATGACATTTCATCCAAACCAAACGTTGGTGGACCAGTAGAAGAGAAGAACATCAGTAGACATGGTAATGGAATATATTATTGTATTTAATTATCTTTCAAGACACCTATTTCCTTGAATTCCTTCATAAGAATCTCCACTGCAATAAGGTCTCTGCTTACTTATTACCTTCCATTTAATTTTTCTACAACAGTCCTCTCAATTTCTATTTTATCCTTACTTTTTGTTGTCCTTTTATTTTCCTATCTTCCCTCTCTAATATCCAAACATTCTGACATTCTTTAACATACTGAATCAATTTCACTCATACATACCATCTTTGTCATTTCATTCTTCCATTCTTTAAAAGAGAATCAATCACCTGTGGGTGCTGTATTTCATCACCTCTACATTCCACAATTCACTCCTTCATTCATCAAATATGCCAGTCTTTCCATAAATATTTGTACTCACTGTTGATTGTGGTAACAACTATTACTTCTACTTTATTTCAATTGCTTAAATTCTAGACTTTTAACTATAGCTTTATGCTCATATCATATTTGCACATACTATCAGCATTGAAACATTTATAGCATCATCCGTGTTATTTTCTCTTATCTTCATGCTTTACCCAGTGGCAATATTGTAACTAGTGACATTGAGGGTTACTACACAAGGTTCATTAGTAGAATATGGGGATTAATGTAGGAACTGTTAATATAGTTTTGATTAAGACCTGACCTATTCTAGAGTAAAATTATAAATGTTATGCAAGTGAGATTACTTTTGATAGAGCTTGCCTGTGCAGAGTACATGTGGAACAATCCGTCTAACATCAGTAACAAATGAGTGCCTTATATGAGTTGTAAGCTCAGTCAAATAGATAGAGGCTTGAAAGTGCATTTCACCAGTCAATAGGAACTTGGACTGCCACATTTTTAAATGCCTCAGTTACAAAACTAACATCATAGTGATGTATAACATCTTCAGAACTGTAACATTGAGTTACAACACCATCCTGGTTGATCTTGTAGGTCCTATCTTTTTTTCATTAAAAAAAACTAAAATATTAAAGGGTACTGGCCAAGGGACAACAAAAATACATTAAAAGAAATCCCGCTTGTTGCCAGACCCTGTAAAGAGGACAGTAGGAGAAATAGAAGCAGGGGGTGGAGGTCCAGTTCAGCATTAGAGGTGTCTTGACACTCCTCTTTTGAAAGAGTTCAAGTCATAAGCAGGTGGAAAAACGGACAAAGGAAGAGAGTTCCAGAGTTTACCAGTGTAAGAGATGAAAGAGTAAAGATACTGGTTAACTCTTGCATTAGAAAGATAGACAGAATAAGGATGAGAAGAAGTATAAAGTCTTGTGCAGCGAGGCTGCAAGATGGGTGGAGGCATGCAGTTAGCAAGTTCAGAAGAGCAGTCAGTATGAAAATAATGGTAGAAAAGAGATAAAGATGCAACATTGCGTCGGTGACTTAAAGAATCAAGACAGTCAATTAGAGGAGGAGAGTTGTTGAGACGAGAAGCTTTAGACTCCACCCTGTTTAGTAAAGCTGTGTGAGTTGAACCCCCCAGACATGAGAACCATACTCCATACATGGACGGATAAGGCCCCTGTACAGAGCAAGCAGCTGGAAGGGAGAGAAAAATGGATGCAGATGCCATGGGATTTCACTCTTCATTCTCAGTATTATTTGCCACTTAACTAAGGAAATGCTTAACAAATGTAGGAACACTGTAACCACATGCATTTAGTTCCCTACTGTGGGTTGGGGCACAAGGTAGACTATGATGATGTAAATGGATTCCGAGACCTAAATAAATCTCAAGATAGAAAAGTGCTAGAGAAAAAGATTAATAGAGATACGAGCCACACTGAGGAATAGTAGAGCTTAATCCAGTGTGTGTGTGTGTGTGTGTGTGTGTGTGTGTGTGTGTGTGTGTGTGTGTGTGTGTGCGCGTGTGTATATAATGGGCATGAAAAGGAAAAACCTGGTCAGTAAAGTAATGCTTATGTCAGTATTTTAAAGGATTCTTTCTCAGGTTCTATGTCTTTCCTTTGCTTAGTTACTTCCAATAATTGACATGTGCAAATATTTTATTAATAAGATGTTACTCAATTTCTTATGTCATGAAGCCTCTGCTAGTCACTACATTACCCTAATGTGAATGCACAACTGAAAGTATGATGTATTGGAAAGAAAAAAAAGGTATTTCAGGAGTGGCAGGTGAATGCATCAAACTGCAACTGCTGTTCATGCTAACTTGCAACAGTTAATGCATAGCTGTCTTTCCCAATATTTTCCTTGAATAAGGATGAAAATCAATCGGAATTTGATTCTCAGCTTTATTCAAGCTAACGAGCGAAGTTGAGATATTTTAGTTGCAAAGGTATATCAAGAATTTAATACAAACATGATGAATTCTTCCTCAAACATTTTGAATTTTGACGGACTCCATCAAAATGTTTGATGAAAAATTTTCAGATTCTGGAACATGATAACAAGACATTGGAAATTGTCCACAATGACAAGAACAAAAGTGGAAATTATAGCATGTGAATGACAAAAAGTAATAAAGTTTTTCTTGGTGTGTTAAAGATTAAAATTTTGTTACATGGTAAATACTGCTGTAATATTTGCACTCCATGTAGATTTCACTTGTATTCAGCTTAAATCTCTGATCACTAATGATTTGGTGTTCACATTGTTACTGTGTAAAACACAAATGTAGGCTGCTAAAAATTCTGATCAGTCACATGGGCTCTAATAAGGTTAGATTTATATCACATATTGAGTTGTGTTTGGAAGTTTATTGCCCAGAACACAATCTACTTTAATCTGTAAAATGCAAGTACATAAGTGCGAAAGTTCTAGCCATAAATGATAATACTCGTCACCAAAAACTAGGACAACGTTTTTCTTCAGAAAGGTTATCCTAAAGTGACGAGGCTTTTTTTTCAGAAACTTTGCCATAGATTTATACATATTTTTCTTCATGTATACCATGATCTCAATTAAAGGATGTCTTAATAGGAAAGAGTGGTAATACCTCAGCAGGACCTAAGAAAGAGAGACATGACAACAGAAAAATCACCAAGGAATTCCGAGATGAAGATGTGTATGGTCCCAAGGACATGAATAGATGGTCAGACATGAAGGAATATGATGATAACCATGACAGGGAGTGGTTTGACGAGGAAAATGCTAGACTTGGTAAGGACTTTGTCACTGAAGTAAATCTGGAGAAATCTTGATTATCCAGGTTATATTGTATAAGGAAGCGCCTAATTCATTCAAAATTGTGGTTCAAATTTGTTTATTTATTGTGCTTATGACACACAGGCAAGTGTTCTGGATAGCACAGCTGATTCAATGTTAGAGATGAAGTCACTCCTACTTACTGTTGCTCCTACCTAACAACTAGATATGTACTATAGAATAGAGCGAGTTGCAATATAGATGATATTATTTATTACATGTATTATCTAGCTCGCTCTGTGGTGGGGTTGACAGAATACTACCCATGTATTTCCTGTGTCTCATAAAAGGCAACCAAAAGGGATGGAGGGAGGGGTGTGGGAAGCCCCTCCTCTGTATTCTCTCCTATGAAAAGACTGGGTGCAAAGAGGGAGAGGAGAGTAAAGGCTCCCTGAACCCTAAAGGCCTTGTCTTAGCTCTCCCCTTTTAATGAGGATATAAGCTAGGCACATAGATAGATAGATAGATTGATTATCCAATCACAGCCTAGGTATTCTGGATAAATCAAAGCTGGATAATTAAGATTTCTCTTATACTTTTAATTGTAGTTTTGGATGAATGTTCAGTAAAAGATAACCAAAAGATGTATAATATAGTAACGTACATATTGGTTTATCAGTCTACATCAGTAGTCAGTTTACATAAGTGCTATTAGTAAATGCATTTTACTTTTCCTGTAAAATATACATTCTTAATAGATATAATTTGTCAATGATATCTGTAATATAATGCTGAATTTGGATTACTGAAAATTTTGATGGAAGTTTCAGCATCTTCATTGTGTATGTTGCTTAATGTGGTTCCTACTTTTTTTTTCAGCAAAGCAATATGGTGGTAATTTCATTTATGCAAAGTACTTGGAATCCCAGCCTGGTAGAGTTGGGTACTATTGTCAGGTAGGTTCATAAGTACCTTAGCTTTGGATTAATACTGTTTTGATGTTTAGTAGCTTCATCCACTTCATTTTTGTTATTTTGGTCAAATATATGTTTTTTTTTTTTTTTTTTTTTTTTTTTAAACTTTTGAAATTGGTGACCTGAAAACTTTTCCAGAGCCAGACCCAAGACCCGAGTGGCAGTGGTATACCCTATTCACTTCACATTGCTTGACATGTTATGAAATTGGTTTTCATATGCATGGATATATTGTTGTTTTCCAAGTATTGGTTTTAATGTTTTATGTAATTTCATTGTTGTAGCCTTAAAGCAAAAGCTAATAAAATCTTACTAAAATTTTCAGCTTTGCTGTGCAGAAATGAATGCCAGGAAGTCTCTTGAGCTTCATTGCAGTGGGATGAAACACCTTAAGGTATCAGGGAGTATTTTACTGGTAATATTCTGAAAAATACAGTGATACAGATTCTTTGTAAGATGATGTTCACATTTATTTCTTTGAAATCCTGTTCTATATAATTTGTGTTATGTGTCAATTAATACCAGGGTTGTGGAGTCAGGCTCTGAACCAAGTCTTTGATTGCTGGAATCGGAGTTGGAGTTGGTAAAAACGTAACAACTCTCACTCAGACTCCTAAGGAATTTGAATTGTAATATAAATAATACAATATGTAAATTCCTATTTCATAGATAATAATTTGAGTTACCAATTTTTTCAGGATATTTTTGATATGAAATTCTTTGCAAATTTTAAAATATACCATTTTACAATATTTATATTATTGAAAGCAACTTCCTTTGAAAAATCCTCAATGGCAAAAAGTATCAAGAAAGTTGGCTGCTTTTTTAACTTTATACAATAAAAACAGATTGGAAATATGTGTTTCAGTGTACGTGTATTATAAAAGATGATTGTGATAGTTACTTACAGAAATGGTTAACAGTATTCTCAAGCCAACATTAACGTATGGATCAGAGACTTAGAAGTGAAATAGTACGCAGCAGTCAAGAATGCATGCTGTGGAAATGAGTGATCTGAGAGGAGCATGGGGACGTGGCAAGATGGGAGGGTGACAGCAAGGAAGGCGTGTATGAAAGTTGTAGTATGGGACCTTGTGCATATCACAGAGCCATTTAATTAATTATTTTTTTTTATGTCTTGGTCTATAGCAGCTGTAGGCTATCTACTGCACAGCTCTGATATCCTGTAGGAATTTTTGGTAGCTGTGATGATGGTGATCGACTCGCCCGTTAGTGGTTGGTGCAGTATTTTTTAAGTGCCTGATGCACACACAGTTGAAGACAGGCTTGAATAGCAGCATGTGGGTTTCTTCAGCCGCTTGACGATAGCTTGAAAAATGGCCAAATTCCAGCGGGATTTGAACTCTGGCCACCGACCTTACCACTTCTGTGCTCTGACCACTCAGCCACCGCCTCCCCGAGTTACAAAACTGCTTTTGGAAGTAGTAACCAATCATGAGACAGTATTTTTTAAACAACTGTCCCTTGTCAACATGTGCTTCTCAACCTAACGCCACACTGCAAGACGACCGTGTGCTCACTGCAGCCAGGAACATGTATTTACCACACCAGAATTTTATCAACAACGAAATATTGACCATGGTTAAGAAATCAAGAAAAAAAAGTTTACTTTGGGCTCCTTGAATGAGCAAATAACAAGCCATAGAATAGGCCTGAGACTGCATGACGAGAGCTGCAAATAAAAGTACGGAAAAAAGTACTGGGACTCCATACATTCCTGCCTCAAACTGGTTACATAGAGTGCAGTTAGTCCACATAAATGAGTCATGGGTGCTGCCTGGATTTTTAACCAAGAAGATTGTAATTATATCATCACTGTTGCATCTATCTATATACCAGTTTGTTATCCCCCTAAAGGGAGGTAGCCAAGACAAGGCACGCCAGAGTTCATGGAGACATTACTCTTCCTTCCCCCTCTGTGTCTTGTCTTTTTCCCAGACCCCTCGATCCATCCCTTATTGTCACCTTTTACCACATGCACGGAATACAGTGGTAGAATATTTGCAGCCCCAGCTACAGGCTAAAATATATATATATATATATATATATATATATATATATATATATATATATATATATATATATATATATATATATACATACAAGGCTTGCTCTGGACATTTAAAACTTGTAGCCAACTTTGTAGCCAAATTATGTTACAGAATACAATATACTGTCACCAAGAACATTCATCAATGTGATATGATTATCGCCATCGTTTTTATTTTATCTCATATGGCGAAAATGGCGAGCGCCAGCGCGAGTCCTGTATATATATATATATATATATATATATATATATATATATATATATATATATATACAGGAAATCTTCGTTTTACGATAGCAATGCGTTCCTTGAAACCCTATTGTAAACCGAAATAGCGTATACCGAACCCATTTTTACATGTATTAGATAGGGATGCGTTCCAGCACATTGCCTAAGTCACTCCTTCAGGTTCAGATACATACATAAAGACATAACTTAGTGTAAAAATAAACAAATTGAATGTAAATAATAAAGAAAATAAAGAAAAGAATAAAGAAAAGAATATAATTATGCAATCAGCTGATCAGCTGATGCAGGCGACGTAGGTGGTGAGGCGGAGGTCGAGGGTGAGGCAGGCGATTCAAAACCTGAAGTTGATTGCTCTGTTGAAGTGGATGGTCCAGCTGATGTTGATGGGCTATCATGTTTGAAGAACGTCGAGATCGTTGACTGTTTGGCACAAGGTTTCACTGTGTTTGGCGCTGCATGCGCCACCACGCCGATTTGGCCACACCCAACTCGCCACGCCGATTTTGGCGCCTTTTTTTAGTATCGTAACTGTGAATCAAGTATCGTAAATCGAAAAAAAGGTACTAATTGGCTAGTATCGTATCTGCGAATTTAACGTAAACCGAACTATCGTATAGCAAAGACTTCCTGTATATATTTATGTATATGTATATATATATATATATATATATATATATATATATTATATATATATATATATATATATATATATATATATATATTATATATATATATATATATATATATATATAATATATATATATATATATATATATATATATATATATATATATATATATATATACACATATATATATATATATATATATATATATATATATATATATATATATATATACACATATATGTATGTATATGTATACATATACATATACATATTACTGGCACTGGCACTGGCACTTGGCATCATGCCAACATTACTGACATAACAAAATGGTGTGGTTTCCCGGGTGGCACAGGGATAGAGGTGAGATGAGAGACGCCCTTTGACAGTGCTGCTGCCCTCCTGTATGGAGGACATGAGATGGTTGCCATGTAGCATTTCACCACTACAAACTGTCTGCAAAGCTTTTTACAAGACATCGTGAGCCAATGATGGACCAGCTAGAAAGACGGCTGAAAATTTTATTTGACGACCCGACAAGGTGACAAGGTGGTGCACGTCTCTCACCTCACCCCTAGTGATGACTGAAGCACTTTCACTGTGGAATGATCTAAAGAAGAAAATGCCAGTGAAAGAAGGTATCACTTTCACGGTACACAAGGGAAGGTTTGAGTGCTTCAAAAGTAGATCAATATTACATAACATTAAGATGGTGGGGAAGGCAGCAAGCTCAGACAAGCCTGCAGCTGATGCCCATCCCTGGCGGTGGCGGACTGAGCTGTGATGTGACGCATCCCTGGCTGACTCAATCATATCTTCTATACATCTACATACTGTGTACTGCGACTTGAGAAATAACTACAGGATGTTTTGGAAAACTAACCTCACCATCATCATGTTACATTTCTGCATATCAGAAGGGAAAAAACTCTATTTAAAAAGATATAACAAAAAGAGATATTGTGTAAACATCTTTATAATTTTTTTGTCTTTGACTCGCTGCAGTTCCTCTGGTGTTGCTTCCATTTAATTTTTTTCACATTCAAAATTGATGAATTTTTTTTCTTATATTTTTCTTTATTTTCTTTCAGAGAAAGGACCAGTGGGAAAAGGGGGAACAGGATCAAGGTATGTACATTTTTACATTGTTTATAGATGTGTTTTTTAAGATTTATTCTTTGGAAAGTTTTGTATTGATGAATGATAATTATATTTTAACTCGTTTAAACATAAAACTACATTTATAAATAAAATATTAGTGTGATACAGTTATGGTATATACTATTTGTCAAACAAGCTCTTCATTTTGATATCACACATGCTTGTTTAAAATGATATGCACACTAAAACTATCACTTGTATATCCATTCTTTACATTTAAGAGGAGGAGGAGGAGGATGGAAGTGCCCTTAAGAGTAGTTAAGAAAGCATATCTGTTTTTATCACCTGATGTGATCGGGAAGCTGTAACATTTTTGTGCTTCCACTCGCTGCCTGGTTTGGTTCCTCATTCTCAATGTTTATCCTGTTATATATTTCTGTGTTCTATTTATTTATTTAGCAGCTCGGTGGTTTTGTGGTTAGTGTGTTCAGTTCAATCGAGAGGTCTTGGGTTTGAATCCTTGGTAAGGCAGAGACAATTTGAGAATTTTTTTTATACTCTACCTCCTGTTGATCTAGCAGAGAATAGGTATGGGATGTTAGCTGACCTTGACCTTGACCTTGCTAAGTGGCTGGTAAGAGCAGAAGGGGACAGTCATACCTTTATGTACGTGTGTGTGGTCTTGGGGGAGTGGAAGGCCAACAACCTTGCCCTCCTGTGGGTTTTTGTTTGGACCCTTGCCACAAGAGACTAGAAATGATCTTTGCCAGATCATTAGATTTGGTAAACAGATTGGGTATATGAATAGAAAATATTAATTATTGAATTATTTTTCAGGAGAGCATGGAGAAAACAGTGGTGGTGTGCATGAGAAAGGGGGTCCTCGTCAACCCAATCGGTGGCCTGCGAAGGATCCATACCGACCCCCTGCACACTCTTGGTCTGACAGAGGACAACCAAGGAGGGACTCGTATGGAGGACATGGACCCCAACAAGAGCGTGGACCTTACAGGGGAACATCTTCAGATTACAGGTGATCAGCAAAAAAAGTTTCTTCAGTGTATGGAAGATGTGGATGGGACCTTGTGTAAATGGAGTGAAGTGTGGTGTAGTGGAATGGGTGAAAAGAAGTACGTTTAGATGGTTTAGTTATATGGAGAGAAAGAAGAGTGAAGAGTTTGTGAAGAAAGTGTATGCGAGTGAAACTGAGGGACCTAAGGGGAGAGGAAGGTCAGTTTTAAGATGGAAGGACAGAGGGAAGACATGAAAGAGTTGCTGATAGAGGGGTAGGGATTGAACTAGTAAAGGAATGTGTGGATAGGGAGAGATGGAGGCTTTTCTGCCACGGTCATCTCCTTGGGGGACGTTCCTCACAGGAACGAGGCGTGAGAGACTATAGATATATACAAGTTTTTTTTTCTTTTTTCTTTGTTAAGTGGCCATAAAGAAATACTGTGACCTTACCTAATTTGATTGTTAGGTCCTGAGGCTGTCATACATAATGCTGATAAAGGCTGGAAAAGAACCTAACCTCTGAAACAATAGTTTTTGCCAACACCTGTTGGTTAGTAGTTAATGATATTTTGTAAGTTATAACATAACAGCTTTCAAAAATTTTCTGATTTTACTGTATCATTTCTGATGCTTTAGTTCACTGACGGCTAAAGTACCACCCATTGAGTGTGAATAAAAGCTAACCAAGGTTTCTGAGAAGTAAGAGTGAATTTATTTTCAGAAATGAGGACAGAGGTCATCCTGACAGAAGGGACGATTATGGGAGATATTCAGACAATTACTATGATGATTACTACAGGAAGGAGCCATTAAGACCTGCATATGACAGAGGTGAGTTCAACAATGTTTTATCCACCCCACACTCTTAAGTTCCCCTTCATTTTGCGGCAACAATGTCATCCACATACTACCACCTTTAAAGCCACTCAATCCATCCCATTTTAGCTTTCATTTCTCTAATACAAGTGTCCCTAAATATATTAAATTGTCAACACATCTTTGTCTCACTCCTACTCCCATAGTAAAATTCTCACAGAACTCTCCATCCACCCTCCAGGATTGGAATAAACCCGGGTTTTTTTTATAAAAAACCCAACCCACTTTTTCTTTTCTTTTCTTTTTTTTTGGGGGGGGGATTTTGGGTTTTATTTTATTTATTTATTTATTTTTTTTATTCTTCATATTTATATGTAAATAAGTTTAAACAAGCATTTAAAAAGTAATCAAGAGTGAAATAAAAGGTGGATATTCTGGCTCTTTTCAGGGAGCCGGTTCTTTCGTTCACGTTCACTCAATAGAGCTGGTTCTTTCGGCTCCCAAACAGCTCTTTTGGCTCTCAAATACTTTTTTTTTTTAAAGGAGTTTCACATATTCTGTTTATAACCTTTATAATTTATTATATATATATATATATATATATATATATATATATATATATATATATATATTATGTATGCAGTATGTCTCACGCGCGCACACACACACACAACACACACACACACACACACACACACACACACACACACACACACACACACACACACACACACACACACACACACACACACACACACACACACACACACACACACACACACACACACACACACAAAACACAAAACACACACACACACACACACACACACACACACACACACACACACACACACACACACACACACACACTATCAATCTTCTTTCCTTATCCTTTATATCAAAGTAACAACTAGAACATAAACAAATGAGACCATGAACTTAAGCTCAAGATTAAAAGAAAACTCCTGTTTGATGTTATTTGTATAATTTATATATATATTTTTTTATGTTGAATATATATATATATATATATATATATATATATATATATATATATATATATATATATATATATATAAAAACCCACTTGGATCGGGTTTTTTAGTTTTTTTTTTGGGGTGGGTTTTTTCAATGCCAACCCTACCACCCTCACACATGCACTTGTCTCCCTATAAAATGGCTGAATTCCTTCCAATAACTGCTCTCCAGTACCATGAATTTTCAGAATGTTTCAGTTTCCATATAACCATATATGCCATTGCAATTTGTCATTTATTTGTTTTTGTTTATTGCTAGTTATTTCTTTAGATTACATTATTGCTTGTCATTATTTAATCATGTTTTATACAATTACAGCTATACGACACCAAGGGAAAAATGATGCATTGAAATCTCTTGAAACAGTCATTAGCTATGCTATTACAAAACTCAGTTAGGTTACAAGTACAAACTTCAGTTGAACAGACTGTATGACCATTTTTTCTTTAATTTTCAGATCCATATGATGGGAGAGGCTCATCTGATATGAGGCATGACTATGATCGCAATCCAGGTCCAGCAAGGAGGTAACTTTCTTTAATGTAGGATGTCTCAAAATCATTCACATGAAAAAAAAAGCAATTATGCTTTTCAACTAAAAATCAAGAATTACTGTCCAGTGCTCCAAGTTGATGTTTTGCATCATGTGTAAGAATTGTATAAGAGGTAAAAAGCACAGTAAGAGAACTTACAACTTCTTTTCCAGAGATGCTGCTGACCGATACTCACAAGAACGCTTCAATCCATATTCGCGCCGGCAAGCCCCACCACCCCCAGTGATCAGTAATCCATCAAGATTTGATCGTGGAGGTGTACCTCGTCCTCCAATGATAAATGATCTAAATTTATCATCACCACTTTTTGAGGGTATTGCTGATGGGTCTTGCAGTGAACTTTTGAAAAAGTTGGTGAGTGTTGCAGGTTTTCAAAATATTCAGGTGATGGACATTTATACATTCAATTAGTAAACTGTGTGATGAAAATGGATTTTCAATTTTTGGCCCCTAATATCAGCCAGGATTTAGATGGATCCATAAGTGTCCCAGGGATCATCCTTATTACCTCATATTCAACTCGTGCCCTCTCCCTCCTGTTGTGGCTATGAACCCCACCCTCTTCCCCATTTGTGTGACTGACATGACGTGCTGTGTCTGTCCAGGGTGTGCTTGTCTTCTCCTCTGGGGGACTTGGGGCTAAAGGAGAGTAGTGTGTATGCATGCCTTGTCTTAGCTACACACCTTTAGGAGGATAACAGTCGGATGTGGAAATAGATTGATAAATTGATAGGTAGATAGATTGATAGATAGAGTTAGATAACATTTTAAAGAATTTTTTAGAACAGTTTTTTATGTATGGCACGTTTTATATTTACTAATTTCTTTTCTTTTTTTTCTTTTTCAGTCTGTTTGCAGAGTAAAGAATGTGGAAGATGCAGCCCTTGCTAGAAATGTTGCTGGTTTTCTTGTCTTGTCACTGAAAGATTACTACAGCAAAGTAGGCCCGGCCACCATTGCACATGTGAGTACAACCATTGCATTGCACTAACCTACATCATCATCAAAAAATATTAAATGGAATCTGGAAAAGCAACGGAGGGATTGAGAAATAGAGCTAGATTAATTTGTAAAATTAAATCAGTGTGTGAGTTTGCAAATTGAAATAAAAGAAGGATCAAGGGTTTCAACAAAGGGGACATAATAAGGTACTCGTAGTCAAGGAGACAGTTAGAATACGAACAAATGATTTTGAATAAGTTTAGATTCAGGAAAGAGATAGGTAAAGATTGGTTCACTAATTGGGTAGTAGAGGAGTGGAACAAACTCAGCAAGCATGTGGTAAATGCTGGGACAGTAGATATTTTTAGGAAAAGCTTAAACCAGGGGCAGGCAACCTCTAGCCCAGGGGCCAGACCCATTCTAAGAAGGCCTAGTGTCCGGCCCGCCACCCTGCTTGGCATTAACATTGCAATCCACCCCGCGAAACCCCAGTAAAAAAAATCTGCCAAACAGTATCTGCCAGAAGATACTGTTAGCTTTTCCCCATTCAACTTCTACTAAGTAATAAATAAATAATTATTATTATTATAAATATTTTAACATTTTCTGTGATTGTTGATTCTGTTTATCTTTTTTTCAGATATTGGATGAAATTGTTCTCAAGATGAATATAATGAAAGATCTGCTGAAATAACTTATACCGGACTGTGACTCATTATTAAAGGTAGATGTGTTAAACTGCTTGCATACAAGGTGTTAATTATTAAAGTAGCAAGAGAATACTGTGGATTTGGAGATATTAACCCCTAAAAGCTGGATGAATTTTGATAGAAATAGGCCATTAAAAAGTAAAAAAAATAAAAAACCCTAAACCTAGAAATATTTTCATCATTAGAAATAATACATGTTTCTATTGAGTTGGAAACTAAAATGTTTAGCATTGTGATGAATAAGAATATGAGCTGAGCAATGATAAGAAAAGTTGAGTGTGTTGTAAAGCTGCACAATAGGTGGTATGTGGGTCGGCTTGGCTCCTTTTTCTTCAATTCGGAGGAGTCACTGTGCCGCTCTATCATCACAGTGCATCTGTCCATTCCACTGATTTGAATGATAGAACTGGCCAGGCTCTTAAGTTCAAGTGGCAAAGCCTTAGGGATGCTAAAATCACTTGACAAGGCTGCCTACTGTGCATTTCTTTCAAAATCAGCAGCATTTGATTAGAATTTATGTGCATCTGGCTTTTATGGGTTAAGATGTTGTAAGCATTAAATAATTTTATAAAGAGTAACCATAAGCATTCCAATAAATTTTTTTCTCCACATAATGACTTCTACTCAGTATTTTCAAACGGTTTATTATAATTTATGTTTTTTGAAACTTGCTACATCATCTTAACATTCGTTTATAATTTGTTGACATGGCATCACTAGTTGCCTGACCCAGAAGAGGTGGGCCAAGCTGGTATTTGTACTGCTATGAAGACAACACTTTATTGATGGAGATAAGTGGATGTAAGTTTTTACTACATACGTACCTTATAGTTAATGATGTCATTTTATAACATCTCATTTTTGTCATTTATCATTGTATTTGCAATATATATACAAGGAATTGACATTTTATCATAGTTTCAACCATGAATAAGGATAAGTATAAAGAATCTTGTCAGTCACTGAGTGTCAATGCATTGTTTGGGCAGTTCGTGTACAAGTAGTAGATATAATGTTTGTAACATTAATGTTGGTAACACTAAGAATACACCCAAAAGTGTAATACTGAAGACAGAACTTCTGTTCTAAGAATTTGTCTTGTCCAGTAATGATAAT
>JAPQNM010000006.1:5996303-6021303 GCA_029783475.1 Metacarcinus magister | reverse complement strand
CCCCAACAATATTATTTTAAAGAATCCACAAACCTTCCCGTGAATAATCAAATTGGCTAATGTAAAACCTGTGAATATTAAGGGATGACTGTATATGCAATAATTCTTTGTGAAATGAAATAATTATAATAATTATTATCATCATAACAAATGATAAGTGTTAATCCTTTACTGCACCATAAGTTTCTGTGAGTTTTCTTTTCCATGAACCTCCCATCTTGGCCAACTCCACGTATTTCTTTCACGTCAAAATATCTAGTTTCTGTCAATTTTCACACAAAATGCTTTTTATCTATAAATAAATATATCAGACTGATTTGCAATGAAATGTAAGCTAACATCTTATTAAGATTTAAAGATAAATGAAAATATAATTATATATACTACCGGATTATCTTTTAAAGCAGAATTATATTATTTTATATTATTTTTCCACAAAATTTTTCATGGGATATACTGTGAAGATAATGCAACCAAAACGGTTAAGTAAACATCTGATATCACTTATGATGTCACATAAGTCCTTTGTGCACACAAACTCACACAAACACAAACACACACACACACACACACACACACACACACACACACACACACACACACACACACACTTGTACATAATCAATATGACAAGCATACTTAAGAATGAGACTGCACTCTTGAGTAATTCTTCAATCACCTCAAATGGAAGTTTTCTGAAAAACAAGGAAAGAAAATGTCCAATTCATGCTATTATGATTCACAAGGTTGAGTTAAATGGCTTACTTATCAAACTGACAAGAATATATAGTGTTATTTTCAATGAGGTATGATTTGCATTTTTGAACAAAATATAAGTATATTAAAGAGATATAATATAGACAGTCCCCCAGCATTTATCTGTTCATATTCTATTAAGATGCCTGTCCCTTGAAACTCTCTGATAAAGATGACCCTGACTGATAACTTTCCACTTATCCTGTTATTCTTCCACTCTCTTATCCTCTTCACTCTCCAATTCTACTTCCTTCTTTGTCCTTCCACTTCAAAGAGGTTTATTTCTAGCATTTATTGTATCTACCTTACTCCTGTTTATTTATCCTAATCATATAATTCTTACTCACTCTCTCCAGATGACCAATCATTCTCAAAGTGCTGCATTGCACTTCTTCTACCACTCCACAATTCAATCCTGCTTCTTTACTGGACTGAATAAACTTGTCAAAGATTGTAGGTGCAAGACAATGACTTTGTAGAAAGGTCAGTTATTGTTGGATTATATGAGATATTGTAGTGTGCAAGACAGGAACAAGTGGAAACTTCTACCATGGCAACTCCTCAAGGGAATTCTAAGAAACAGGCATCAGAGCAAACTATAATACACTAAACTGGGACTATACTTATTTAAATATATATATATATATATATATATATATATATATATATATATATATATATATATATATATATATATATATATATATATATATATATATCATATCTGACATAAAACCATTACATTACTTTTTCCTTACTTTAATTTTCATTCAGGAAAATCGAGAGTTCATGCATGAGGTGTAGCAATCACAACTGGCCTGGGACCACTTATGGCCTCAAGGAGTGGGTCCAAACTTTCTGGGTCTTCCTCATGTCGGCTGTCTCTGTGTGTGGCCTCATCTCTCTCATGATAGTTCTCTGCAGCAGCATTATATCTTGTATCTGGAAGACAAATTTTTTATTAATCCTTTCAAATTTCATTATTGAAAATATCCAATGTAATAATTGTAGAAGAACTTGTTTCCTAATAAAAATCAAATATATGTACATGTGATTCAAGTAAAAACATTAAACTTTGCTGCTGGGTCAATATGATTAGAGAGAGAGAGAGAGAGAGAGAGAGAGAGAGAGAGAGAGAGAGAGAGAGAGAGAGAGAGAGAGAGAGAGAGAGAGAGAGAATTAAAATAAAATAAAATAAAATAAATAAATAAATAAATAAATAAACTAAACTAAACTAAACTAAACTAAACTAAACTTCTGAAAGTAGTAAAATCTTTATGAAGCTTTATGAACCACACACCATCTAAAATAAATCCCAACACACAGTCATGCCACTGCATCAGTCAAGTACACACAGGAATTTCCAGTGGCCCTACCACTACACCATCATGGAAATCATAGTTAGCAATAAAGCAAAAGAGCCGATTTGCTACCAAGGATACATGTACACAAAACAAATCACACAGTCAATTACTGTACTATCAGATGGAGATGTGTTAAGGTAAAGTGTTGGCACACGCTGTAGCTGTGCGTAGCTGCAGGTGCTCATCTCCCATCACATCAGCCTTTAAGCCTGTGGTGGAAATTAATCCGTTACGCCGGGACACAGGGCCACTGTGACATCCGAGTTTCCACAGTTTACCTTCCCCAGGTTTCCTTTGGTACCTTTTAGTAAAGGCACCATGACCACCAGCCTCGAGGTGACTGATCTTGTACCAGCAAATGACCACAACCACAACTACACTCCTGATCATGATGCTATTTCAGTCACCAAATGCATCACATAGAGAATTCTGCATGGCCAAAGATCAAAACTGCCCCACCAGAACCAGAAAAGACTGGAGAATGGACAACTACTGCAGATCCTGAGCCAAAGCCATTTGTGTTCGACAATGGACCAGACAGTAACAACCATATCCTTGTGTATCATTGGTTCAGATAAATCGCTGTGGTTACTTGTTTTTGCTGATACATGGGTTATGGATGGCAACTATGCAATGGCTACAATATACATTCTACTGCAAGCATTCATATATTTTCACGGTTTTATTTATTCGTTCTATTTCTTGTATATTTATTCATTTACCATTTTATACATCGGTATTTGTTTTAGTTGGACAACCATTACCTTAAGATTCTTCACACCCAGTCATTAATCAGCCAACCGATTGCTTTACATTGACTAAGGTTCCAGATAGGTATCAGTGGCATATCATCCCTTTATCTACCACATCACTCTATCCAATGTTAGTTAATACAAAAAGAGCAAGCGCCAGACATCAGAGATCATATGGCGCTATGTTAATCTATAAGGAAGACGGTATAGCAGAGATGATGGTAAGGCAAATTATGGCATCCTATTATAGTACCAGAATGAGCCAGTGAGTCGATATGGTTAGATCAAATGAAGGATGTTTGTTTGTTGTAGGAAGGAAATTATGTTGTTCAAGTCAAGTCTAAGTTTAAGTTAAGTGAGGGAAAGCCGTAGCTCATGCAGCAGTGTAACAAAGACAGAAAAGTAGAATGTGGGGTACAGAGAGGAGGGTATTACAAGTCATACAAAGGGTCGGTGGAGATTGTGTCATAAGATAAGAGTGAGTGAGGTTAGTGTGGCCAATACATAATTGTGTAAGTGCAGTCTCCCACCATCTATTCTTGTGACCTGGGTCTGACCAAGGAGAGACGGCTAAATAGAAAGGAGCGAAAAGAATGGAAATAATCATAGGTTGGGACTTTCGTGAAACAATGGCATCCTAATATAATAGCAGAATGAGCCAGAGTCGATACGTTCCTTGCCGGTAATACCAGCATGGCTCAGAACCCCACAAAAACTGACAGACTTTTTACGGGCATAGAGGCGAAATAGCGACTCTTGGATTTCACAAACTAAAGGTTGAATACTATAGAAGGAGCCTAGAAGGGAGATAGAATTTTAAGAATCGGTGAAAATTACTAAGAATGAAGATGGAAAGGAATGAAACTTTCTCAAAGCAAAGAGAAAAGCGTATAGCTCAGTCGTAAGGACACTGAACATGCTTGCTAATTGGAACTGGAAATGTTGGGAGGGGAACAAAACGTCAAAACCAGAGCCATATTGGGATTTAGAGCCATCAATATAAACAGGGATGCAATTATTATGAGTAGTAAAGTGTTCAAGAAATAGAATTCGTAAGATGTAAGACTTGAAAGAATTAGAAAGGGCATTATGAAAGGTCGAGCCAGCCTTCGTGAGCATGTCCTCATTGTTACCAAGATTACCAAGACACTGTAACTAGGGTGACCACCTGTCCTTTGAAATACAGAATCGTTCCGTATTGGAGAATGGGATGCTGCGTTCTGTTTTGAGCTAATACGGAATGCGAGTTGTTCTGTATTTTAGCTGTCTGAAGGGTAAAGCTAAAGCCGAGGGAGTCAAGCAGTCGTCCATGTGTAAAGTACAAGTATGTAATTCCCTCCTTTCCGCCTTCCCCGCATCCCCACCTCCTTACTCTCTCCCTCCTCCCCCAATGGCTGCCAGTGACTTTAATTTAGTAATTTTATAATGATGTTAATATATGAATTCATATTCTCCAAAGTGTCATTTAAAACACAAGAAATATACACTATCGGCATTATTTTTATATCAGCATAAAGTTATAAACATATGCGTCCCTTATTTTTCTGAGCTTGAGATAGTCACCCTAACTGTAACTCATCAATGGTGGATAGGAAACACGTACTACATCCTTAACAGCTAGTCAATACCTATCCTATGAGGACTTCCATAATAGCAAAGATATTGCTGACTTTCTTACTTCTTTTGAGATCAAAATTTAATTTTGCTCTTTAGGAATAGGTCCTAAGACATCGATCTGTAATATTTACAAGAAAAATATTATCAACTTCCTAATGTAGCCTTAAATTTATGGATTTCACAGGCAGTGCAATCCTGCCCTATCCCACTATTTAGGCTTCAGTGTGCAATGACCTTATATCTGATGGAATACTTTGGTGAAAGAGATGCAGCAGCAAGATTTATCAATAGTTTTATTGAAACAAAATTTGATTACACTCCCTACAAATGTTTAGTTCTACATACTTGTGGTTGAATGTCAATACTATTTATGCTACTTTAAAGATTTAATAATGCAAATGAATATATATTATACACAATCTTTGTGGTGGTGATGGCAGCAGAGTTTTTTTTAATTTTCCATAAAGCTTGGATGACAACTTGAGCTGCAGGTTTTAGTGGTCAGCTTCAACCTGTGCTAGTACAGGTACACTTCTCTTTTAAAGTGGTACCTCTTAAAGGTCCATATCATTCCATTGGATGGAATCCACATATCAAAAGTTGCAATCAAAAGCAGTGCATCTGGACAAGATGTGTGTGACTGCTCCATTCAACAAAAAAATTTGCACCAACACCAGAATTGAATGCAGAACCCTGAGCTTGCCACTTCCGTACATTAACCTCTCGGCTGACGCCTCCCTCTACTGTCACGCCAGAACCTTACTTAGGCTCACTTCACACAAGCATTTTTTTCCCGCTTGGGAAAACCGGCTGGTTTAGAAATCAATCAAGTTCAATGAGACCCTTCACATGGTGCCGACGCGGCTAGATTGCCGCTCATGCACTGCTAAACTGAGCGGCGATGAGTGTTCTAGAACACTGTTGAAATCAATAGAGCACTTGAGACGGACAGTTATTTCCCGCGTAGAACTTGTGGTTCAATTGTTGCAGAGGCAGGTTGATGTTCTCCCTGGTGTCATTTTTCAATCAAGTTTGCATTTTTACCTATTGTAATACGAAATTTTTTTTTTATATTATTAAGAATGTTGTATGTGTGTAGTAGGTAATAACAGATGTACAGTTGCCCAAAGAGATGCTGGTAATAGAAAATAGTTTATATATCTTCAAATAATAATAATAGGCTATAATTAATATGTCGTCTCTGTATAACGGTAATAGAAAATAATTTATATATCTTCAAATAATAATAATAATAGGCTATGATTAATATATCGTGATTAAATAACGGTAATGGAAAATAACTCTTATATCTTCACGTTCAGCGCACTGCTGCAGGCGAACCACGCGGGAAAAAAACGATTGTGTGAAGACATGCTTTCTTCTGCACCCTACCAGGCGGCCATCCTGCGGCGTGGGATAAACAGCTTGTGTGAAGCCAGCCTTAATGCTGCAGGGGGCCAGGCAGCTCTGTGGTACAGTGGTCAGCTTGTGCCCTAAGGGTTGTGCATTCAATTCTGGCTCACGGCAGCCTCTTGTTGAGGGGGATAGTGCTCTTGTTAACCATAGCAAAACTATATAGTCTACAGGTTACTTAGTTCAGGGAGATTATTTAATCCCTTGATATTGTAGAAACTAGGACAATAATCAGTTAATGTCCATAAAAAACTTTATGGGTCTGGTGAGGTCAACAGATATATTGTCAATTATGAATGGTGGATTCACCCAACAGTATCCAAATTTTTTCAGCTTACACTTGATTTAATTTGTTTAACTCTGGATTTGTAACCAAAGGTAATCTGAATCAACATGATATCCATGAAGGAATAAAGTAATCATACTTCAAAGTTTATGGATAAACAAACCATTTCTGGTTTACCTCATGGTTTTGCAGGAAAAGAATGCACAAAGTGCAGTAATGGCTCAGTTTGCTGCAGGTGTACTCTGAGGTGTGTTATCTATTTCATATCACCATTGGGAGTAAACTGATAACAATAAGAGCATCCCACTGATACAGACACTATTGCATTTCCAAGTAAATAAACAAAAATGCAACCATGGACAGTGTGAATACCACCACTGACACCTGTTAAGTTGCTGGATAATTGCACAAGGATGAAAGCAGGCAAGAGAAGTTGACTTTTTACAACCATGGTTATGGACCATAAGTCATCTATGTAGGTTGCTTTACTACATGTGTGGATATTACACATTAAAACAAATATCATACATATTCTGCACATCTTTATCAAAAGATACTGCCAAGTAAAACACGATGGGCAAACTGTAGAATGTTACGCAACAACAGGAATAAGGTGTGGATGGAGCTCGATGTATTTAGATCACAATCGTCACTAGAAGTGCTAGGTACAATTATGCAAGACTGATATCGAATTATGCTGACATTAGACTTGTGATGTCACGGACCTATCATGTACAGCTCTGTTACGCTTTGTTTTATTTTCCTCTAAAAATCTAAATGCAGGTTCACAATCTTTTATTCGAAAACCTTGGGACCAGACACTCTTCGGATTTCGGAATGGAATATTTCTAGCTTAAATATTAACGTTTTTTAGATAAAACATTACAGGGGACCGGGTGGCTCAGTGATAGAGTGCTCGGCTCGTGGCAGTTTGCGCTTCAATCCCGGCAGTTACTTGGTGAGGGAGGTAGCGCTCTCTTGTCACCCTAGTCGAGCTACATGGCCTTAGGTGGCCTAGCTCAGGGATTCTTGAATCCCCCAAATTAATAATAATAATAAAAAAAACTTTGTGAAACTATAAACAAACGGGCTCAAACTAAGCTAAACACATGAAAATATACTTACATGCAGTAAAAAAAAACAAGACAACTAGTTTGAGGATCCTAAAGAAGAGGGTAGATTAATGTGGTCATTATTGTTATGGTGACCATTCAGTTCAGCAGCACTACGAGAGACGGCCTTTTTAAAGAATTCCTCCAGTGTCATCTGTTTCATTAACAAAGGTTTCTGTCTAAGCAGTCTTTCTTTGATTGAATAAGCAGCCATAATCTCATGGACACTGATAAATGTACGCTGTTCCATGCCATCAATTAACTGATCAGACAGTTTTACCATATCATCTATGGGCATTTATTCACCTGTGTTCACAATGTCATCATCTTCATCACTACTATCCTCATACTTATTGTTATCTAACACCATTTCAACAATTTCTCCATCACTCAAGGAATGCACAACGGGTAAGTCATTGTCAACATTCTGACACACAACTGCATCACCTGGAATGACCACCAGCTTTCATGTGCAGACCACATCCTGGAAATTTTTTTTTTGGTTTTCGGAATTTTGGATAAAAGATTGTGAACCTGTACTGTAAATCCTCTTGATGAGATGAAAATTATGGATTTCTGGCAGCTGTGTATGTAGTAAGATGTGGGACATGGACAATGTCATGGGTATGAGAGGTATTATATTTACTGTGCAATATATTTCCATGCTCCTCATTTCTTACTCGGTCCATATGTGTCACTCCACATACTCCTCAGACACCTCATCTCCTACTGTGTATCATTGATGTGTATCATACAAGTTATTTGTGATCATTCATTGAAATCCATGATGTAAAGAAATTAAATAGTGTCCTTCTTCATGAACAGAAGCTGCAGCAATGTAAAAACATACTGGTAACTTACCTTTACTTTTTATGAAAGTTTCAACCTAAAATAAAGTCATAATCTTCATTTTTATAATTAAATAAGTATTCTGTCTGATATTTAATATGGAATTTTATCACATAGTTGTTAATTTTCAACACACTTCACACACTAATTCCAAATTTCCATAGATAAGCAGATAAAGGTGAATATTATTCAAAATGGTTGAAACCATCTGATATGATGAAAATCAAACTACTGCTCCGGATACTCTACAGCTGAGGCGAGGCTTGCATGGCACACATAAAGCAATCAAGGTTAGTGGTACACAGCTCCAAACAGCTTACTTTTAAGATGCAATGAAAATTAGGAAGTTAGTAAAGAAGCCATTAAAACATAGCAATGTGTACTTCTAAGTGTTTTATTTGAGTTACTATTCTTAAAATTATAAATGGATACCCACACACCCAATCAACATGAATGGATAATAAAGTGGGAGCACACACTGTAGCTGCGGGTGCTCATCTCCCGTCACATAGACCTTTGAGCCTGTAGTGGAAATTAATCTGTTACCCCGAGACACAGGGCCACTGTGACATCCGACTTTCCACAGTTTACCTTCCCCAGGTTTCCCTAGGTACCCATTTATCTACCAATCGTTTGGGAGGATGAACAACTAGATGAGCTGTATACCGCTTGCCTTCGTCCGGGATCGAACTCGGGCCAGCGGAAGCACATGGATGGCAATATAATCTATTTGGTCCATTCTCTTACTTGTGATTTCTATTTCTTGCTTTAGAATTTCTATTAACTGATATGAAATGACCAATTTGGCCTAGATAATGACAATCCCATGTATTATATTGTGATTACTAGGCATGACCAGCTTACTCCATCAAATTGATCAATAATCCACATTCCCTCCCCTAAAGCTTTTCTCACTGGAGACTTGTTTCTACAATCTTTGTACTGTTGCAGATCTCCACTATACTATATCATAGACTACAATTATTAAAAGTTTTGTGACCGGGCACTACAATTCTGTCTATATATTATTTTTAGGAAAGTTGTTAAGGCAAATTATCTTCCATATTCTGACATCACAGGTCCATGGGATGTAAACTTACAACACATTACAGATGAATGTAGCCTTCCCAAGCATATGGTGAGGTAGATGCAAACTCATTCATTAGTTTCTACTTGCATCATAAAACCTCAGGATGCTTAACTCTGGTATGAACTTACAGCATACCTAGTTGTTAATTATGCTGGTGCAAATGGTGGTAAACTGTAAAATAAATTTGAAATGGAAATTACATGCTGAGCAATACAACATAGTCAACTCAGACCCACCAGTTAGAAACACACTACTGTCCTCTATAATTCCCTCCTCCATACCTACAAAATACTAACTAAATAACTATCTAAATTGTTTACATTAACTCCTACAATCTAGATTTTCTATAACTTTTCTAATTCTAATAAAATTCTTATCAACTGCATTAAATAGGTAAAGGGATAAAAATTAATACATATGAAGGCTTAACTCAACCTGTCTTCTAACTTGGTAACCAAATTTTCATTTGATATGATACAATACATGCTGAGGAATGTAATACAAATCATTAATCCCATCATGCATTTTAGGAATATGTATTCTCAATGATAACTCATAAACTGAGATCACCATACAGCAAAAGTTTCTACTACCTATATGATCGCCGTGTTGGTACATTGTCACTTTCCCAACACAATTTAACAAGTTTAAAATTGTTGACATATTAAGAATTATAAACATGGAACCCTAGGCAGTGATGCTTGGAATAGTTATACACAAACTTGGTTCAACATTTAAACTCTGACCTCCACAGGGACCATGTTATTATATGTCATGGATTAGTTCCAAATTTAGTCTAGTCTACGCGGATGCCTGCTCCTGGATACTCTCTCACATGCACTTGTCCATGCACCTCATCCTTAACCTTTCACTACTGTTCTATATCCAGGCTTCACTTGCATTATGTTAGTGTTGGGATTATATGTTATTCCAGTACCTTTATACATTCCATTTCCCTTGTACCAGATTATTGTTCATAAAGCCTCATAAAGGGAATATAAGTCTATAGCTCCTGAAAGGTACTTGCTTAGAGAAGACTCTTTGAAAGGTTAAAGGAAGAAAATGCAACAAATAAAAGCTGTCTACTATGAATGAAAAAATAAATTTACTTGTGCATCTAGTTGAAACTAGTCTACTTTGTTGCCTGTTCCTTGAATCTCTCTCAAGGAGCTGGTCTTGACAGAAGAGGCTCTACTTGATCCTGTCCATGCATCTCTCTCGCTCGTTCTCTCTCTCTCTCTCTCTCTCTCTCTCTCTCTCTCTCTCTCTCTCTCTCTCTCTCTCTCTCTCTCTCTCTCTCTCTCACTCCAATGGCCTATGGCCTATCTTTTAATTTTACAATTTTACAGGGAGTTGTGTTCTTACACCTACATCTACTACCCCATTCTTTGCATATCATTCTCATCACTTTACTTTCACCATGTAGATGACCAGGCCATCTCCATTGTTCCAGAATGATCTTTTTCTCCGTATTAAACATACCAACTTTACATATACCATTTCACATAGAACTACATGATTACAAATTTTCATTTGAGTCTTAGACCTACAATTTTTGTTCCATATCCAGGTATCACTTGCATAAGCAAATATCACAGCATTTATATAAAAAAAAAAGGAACAATGCTATCTACCAACATCCCTTTTCCCTAAACAATACAGTAAACCCTCGCTAAGTTGGATTAATTTAGTCAGAATTACGGATAAATTGTAATGGCTAACAAATATTCATTTAAAAAATAATTTCAAAATTTGAAAAATAGTTCAGAAATTGTCGGAGTAGTAATCCTTACTGAGTATTGTTTGAGAATGAGGCAACCAGCAGTCAGTTGTAAAATATCGAATGAGTCGTAAAAATTCTGAAATGCGGACTTGGACGAGTTCTACCCATCCATAGGAGATCTAAAGCCATGGCCATAAAAAGGGTCATAATATGCACTCAGAGACAGTAGGTGGTGTTGATGCAACAGGTGAGTGTCCACATTAGTCACACTGCATCACCAGTTGCTGTCCAGCTGCAGGAAGGTGATCATGGATAGTGTCCACACTTGTCACACTGCAACAACACCCACCATCTCAGAGCATGGACTAAGATCCCTAGTGTGGATGGGGCTTTAGGCCTGTCATCATTGAGCGAAAGTATGCAGCCCACAAACAGGCTAAGATCTCGTTATTCTTGAAGCCAAAGCCAGTAGTCAGGGGACCTCAACCCTTCACCAGCAGTGAGTCTGAGTGTAGCTTTTTCAGCTCTCTCTCCTCAGATATGCCTCCCTCTGCTGACAAGACTCATCTGCTGCATCAAAACTAGTGATTACTAAATTATAATTTTTTTTACTTTATTTTGCATTTATCGTACAGGGGGGGAGGGAGATAACAGATGTCTTAATATTCTATAAGTCAGAAGGGGTGGACCCCTATTTTTCTGACTTAGCGAGGATTTACTTATATACAAGATAAAAATAGAGCAATTATTCTAAGTTTCCACTTTTCTATCTTGACCCTTGTTTCCATGTCAAAGACTGCATACTAAGGGTTTAAAAGAAAAGATTCAATACTATTTTCAAATGATTCTACACGAATCATTACATTTTTTACACACTATTCCATTAAAACTGGAATTGTCCAGAGCTAACAGTATTTTTAATACTTCAAGTTTCCTTTTTCTTAAACATGATGCAGAGATGCCACTCTACAAGGATGTTATAAGAGTGCTGATATCACAGCTATGAAGCAGTGTACTGGATGCTTTACAATCTACTCATGTTTAGCACCATCTTCCACAGGTGTGTCTGAGCCTCGGCTTAATGTGACGGGGAGATCAATACAGGGCTCTACTTTACCATTGGCTGCAGCAGAAGCCATTGAGCCTGTCAAGAGGTTGATCCAAAACAGGTATGTATTAGTACTAGAAATACATCTGAGGCAGAGGAGTCTAAAACTGCAATACCTTTGTGCTACATTTCAAGTAAATAATAGAAAACTATAATATCTAACTCCTGACAACAGCAGTCATGTTAGCAACTTCAGAGGAGATATTAATATGCTTACAATAGCTAAGACCACAAATTTACTGAATAAATAAAGTCTATGGTTACA
The DNA here is from genome assembly GCA_029783475.1 of Metacarcinus magister. Lineage (NCBI taxonomy): Eukaryota > Metazoa > Arthropoda > Malacostraca > Decapoda > Cancridae > Metacarcinus > Metacarcinus magister. The sequence continues at coordinate 6,008,968 of JAPQNM010000006.1, read as the reverse complement.
ATAATGTCTAAATAATTATATCAAATTTTCATAACTCTATGCAGATCTCTTTATTTTCAATGTTGGATATTAATAATACTAACTAATGCTATCCTTACATTATACCAAACAAAAACACTCCTGAGCTCCAACAAAACACTAAATCACTCTTCACCTTGATAACGGTGCACAAGGTTCCCAATCACAAATGACAAGATGTACTGAAAAAAGCATTGTTCATGCACATGCACAAAAGGTTTGACTAAGTCCTACAAAGCACAAGCAGACACAAACATGCAAAGCTTCCAAGGAATACCAAGTTAAACATCATAAAGAGAATAGGACATACTTTTGTAGGCAGCATCAAACTGGTCTGTAGAGCGAGCAATGACAATGTCGTCAATGAGGTAGCTGAGTCCTTTTTCAACCCCAGGTGTCACGTTGGTGAAGACAAGAGGTTGCTGCCGCCTCTCAAAATCTTGACATAAGCTCTTCATTCCCTAAAATAGATGAAAGTAAAAATAAATTCATAATTATAATTTTGAAATAAAAGTTCTATGTGTATGATGTAGTGGAATGGTTAAAAAGAAATACTTTGAAGTGGTTTGGTCATATTGAGAAGAATACTGAAGTTTGTGAAAAGTGTATTTAAGTGACATAGTGGGTTTTAGGAGGAGAGGAAGGCCAGTTGTAAGATGGAAGGAGTATATGCATAAACCACTTGATAGAGGGGGAAGGATTGAGCTAACAAGGAGGGAGCATTTGGATAGGGAGAGGTGAAACCTTTCCGGAGAAACTATATAAATAGATAAAAATTCTATGTTAACATAGATCTTATTCACTTATTGACAGGCGGTGGCCAAGTGGTCAAATTATGGAGGTGGAGAGCTCGATGACCCGAGTTCAAATCCTGCTGGAGCTTGGTAATTTTTTCAAGCTATCGTCGAGTGGCTGAAGAAACCCACATGCTGATAATCAACTCTGTCTTTGAATGTAAGTGCATTGGAGACTTCAGGGGTCAGCATGAGCCTCCACAGGCATCATTTAAATAATACTGCACCAACCACTAACGGGCGAGGGTCAACCAACATCAACATCATGGCTACCAAAAATTTCTACAGGGCATAAGAACCCTGCAGTATATAGCCTACAGGTGCTATAGGCCGAAGACTATAAAAAGGTTTTCTTTTGTCAAGTCCTCCAATTTCTATATCCATCCTTAAGATCTTATCCCTAACCTTCTTCCATTTCTAATAATATAATATATTTCGTCCAATTGCATTCATTCTTTCTCTTCACATGACCAAAGTAATACAATCTGTTGATCTGACTACATCACAGATGCACTCAAATCCAACTTGTCTTAACTCCATGCCTGTTGTGGCATGGACACACACCTCATCATACTCTTTTCATTATGCTCTAACCTTATCAGCTAGCTTCACTATAATGAAGCATCATAATCATGCATGAAATATATTTTTGATCTTCCATGCGCAGGAATAGCCCTCACACTGTAAGTAGCAAAACATTTATCAACACATAACAAGGATTCACATCTGATATAAAAACTTTCCATCTTTGGATACACTAATTTGTTTCTACTGTACACACATGGCTCAATATGAATTAACCCTTCAAAAAAATTCAGGTCTGCTTCTGAAGCATTAATTACATTGATATACATGTAAACTAATGCTTAGCTGAATAAAGCAAACATTAAAAAGCTTATCTGCATGACTTACCTTTGTTGATGTATAATCCACCCCAGTGAAGTGTTTGCAGTCTATCACCACCATCGCATTGCTGTCTGCTGGCCCCACACCTGCTTTGTTCACCTGACTCCGCACATAATCAATAGAAGGGAAGAACAGACCATTCCTTGGCTCCACCATTACATAATGAGGCGTATTACCCTCCTGTAAAATAATAATAAAATAAATAAAATAAATCACTAAATCAATAAAAATGTCTTTCTTGCAGGATAATTTTTTCTTATTTTCTAGACAATGACCATGAATTTATGATTCAGTTGAGCTATGATGGTGTGCAATGAGTGGGTAGACTTTGCATTATTTCTACCTGTGTGTGTTCTATCATCACACCCTCTGCTATCACAACCAATTATTAAATCTAATGCACTTTACCTTGGTGATCTTACTGTTTCCACAACACAATTCATGTCCTACCAATCTATCTATCCATTTGAAAACACAAACACACATTATCACTCATTCCTATAAAACTTCTGTTGCCCCAACATTGTGTTGTGTATTTTTTCTGCACATCCCTTCTGAATTTGCTGCATGAAAATATTCAAAATCTACCAAATAATCTAAATAAATAATCTATTAAGGCATCTGTCTACCTTATGTATGTTTTTCTCTTCCTCAGACATATCTAACTGAAGCTTATATATGGATCACTTATTTTGAGAGACAGTTCAACTTAAATGAGCCAATCACTTATTAATCCAATATACAGATGTTTTTACAATATATCTTTTGATCCTACGAAATTTACTGCATATCTCCTGAAACCCATCATCATAGAAACCCCTGCCCCCCCACCCCCCATTACCAAGAAAAAAAGCCAAGTATCTCACCTTTCTGAGGACGGTGCTAACATTGACCTTGGGCCGTGCAACACCATAAAGTAGAATGGCCAGGTTGACACCAACACCAACAAGAATTCCAAACTCAAGTTTCCAGAATAGGCATGTAAGGAAGGTAATCCAGAGAGGCAGCTGATCAAGCTGACGAACCTTCCAGATGGGGAGCACTGTTTCGTACTCCACCATAAATATCACAGCACAGATAATCACTCCTGACAGTGTAGCTTTTGGAATGTATCTGAAAGCAGAAGAATTATAACTTTTTTATACGACATTATCAAAGTTTCTGGTATTTCAGCTATCTGAACTGATTTATGTCTTTTCTAAAAATAAAAAGTCCAAGGTTAAAAGTGCATTTTCTCCATACATTTCCCAGTCTCATTACAAACTTATGAAGCCTCACAACCGAGACTCACTCCTTGCTCTGTCCCTTTAGATTGCTTTATATAATTAAATGAATAAATATACACATATATATATATATATATATATATATATATATATATATATATATATATATATATATATAAGTTGACAAGAGACAACAGATCCTATCAGTAGAAGGATGCTTCACATACTGGCATTGATGCTTTCTTCTTTCCTTAGGTGTAACCTTACTTGTAATTGTTACTCACCTTGGGCAATTTTTGTTTCAATAATATTAGATGTTCACAAATGCAGGTCAAGATGTGGTATCTTCCTTACACTATTCCTAAACTACTTACTGACACACTTACTCATCCTACAATGTGTTATCAAAACTAAAATTAAAAATGTACATGATGTAAATAAGAAGCCAAAAGAAGTGTGAATATGAATTAAGTAACCTTTGTAAACATTAGATCATGCCAAATTCAGACTAATGACTAATCCCCAATAATTTGTTGCTCATAACACAATAATTTAGACAAAAGATTCCAAACTTACGTGAAATACGGCGTCAAAAAAGCCAGTGCCAGCACTACCAGCAAACCAGTCACTATACCTCCTGCTGGCGTTCTCACACCACTAGTGGAATTAACAGCAGTCCGAGAGAAAGAGCCAGTCACAGGCATGGATTGCACAAATGACCCTATAAGATTACACATGCCAAGTGCATACATTTCCTGTAAAGGAGGAAGCATGGTATCATGCATTTACCTGGAGATTACTCATCAAAAGTACCAAAAAGCTGATTGAAGGAGAGACCAACGCAAGGAAGGTAATACAGTATACCAATTGCTAAATATTTCTCACACACTTGTCTCAGCAAACACCTCTTCTAAAACCAAACTGTTCATCAAAAATCAATCTCTCTGTACCCTCCCCAATTCTCATAAATCAACACCCTACCATACATACACCTCGTCAACAAAATCAATCAATCATTGGGAGCATATGCCAAGAGGCGTGTCAGGCCTCGCCAACACTTCGACACCAGCTCTGGCGATCACCCCATGCAAGCCCCCTTCCCATACCAATTAACTCCCAGCAGGAAGCATCAACTTGCCCCAGCCATGAACTGTGTGAACGCCCCCTTAGCCTCCTCCAATCCGAGTTATCTCTTTCAGAAATAACCCGAGAAGCAGGATCAGCTTCTGGGTAATGTGCCACATGCCCATATAGCTGGAGTTGACGTTGGCGGACTATGGTGGTAATAGGCTTTGATTCAGTATCACAGAGCAGTCGCTGATTTGACACAAAGTCATTCCAACGATACTCCATGATACTGTGAAGGCATTATCAAAACTTAATACACTTATACTCTAAAACTAGTACATTCATACTGTTCACCTTTAACTTTATATATATGAATGACACACTCACACAGTCAGTCGGCCTCATACTGTTCATAAAACAATCATTTGACAGTCAATCAACAACAGTTGTTTTGCTACTTTTCAAACATTCCTTTGCACATCCATCCAAACCTGCAGCTGTCTCTGCCTTCATCTCCCTTACGGCCTCCTGCACTTCCTCCTTTGTGATCCATGAATAATTAAATTATCCAAACACATCTAATTCTTGCTCCCTTTCAATTGCAACAATTTCAGCCTCCCTATCCTCCTCTACATTCAGCAATTTCTCAAAATAGTCTCTGCTCCTCTCTTCCTTTCAACATCTTTTAAGTTGACTTACTTATATTTTTATTCAGGGTGGCTCAACAACCTTGGAAAACCCTTACAGTAGATTCATAGTTGCTGTCAGTAATATAACGAATGAATCAACTTAAATTTCTACAAGAGGCTCATAATAGTAAAAGAAAAATAACTATTTTGAAGAACAAATAGAAAATAAGCATCTAACCTGTGTAGCATCTAAAGTCTTGCCTCCAGAAAAGGCACTGGCGATGGCAATGCTCTCCAAGATGGAGATTAATGGGATGATGATGACTCCGGCTCCAAAATCAGATACCATTTCATTGAAGCCAATGTATGTCCCATTATCAGTTGTGGAGAATGGTGGGAGTTTGAAGGCTGGCAAACCAGCATCAACCTGCCCTGAAAAGGAATAATAATAATTACAACCTAAAGATCAATTGTCAACTATCGGTCAAAAAAACTACTTATGGGAAAAATCAAACATTAGTTATGATTCATCTTCATTATTTTTTGCAGCTTCTAGTCAGTCTCCATCTGTGTAGTAAGAATAATATCTTCTTGTCACAAAATTGACTTCCCACTCTCCAGAGGGAACACCACAGCAACATTTCAGAGATGGCAACAAATTACACATTCTTAATTTTCCAAACTATGTTCATGTAAGCCCTGTGGCTGTAAGAATACTACCACCGTATTCCCTACGTAAAAGACAACAAAAAGGGACAGAGGAAAAGGTCTGGGAAGCCCCTCCTCTGTATTCTCTCCTATGAAAAGACTGGGCACAGAAGTGGAGGGAAGAATAAAGTCTCCCTGTACCCTAAATGCCTTGTCTTGGCTAGGTATACAGAAAGATAGATATATAGATAAATGATGATAAAAGGTACACGTGGTCCTTGTTTCCTTCTGGGCATAACTTCTACTGTACTATCTATCTATCTATATACCAGGCCATTATGCCCCTAAAGGGTGGGTAGCCAAGACAAGGCATGCGTACACACACCCATACAATCCTCTCACTTAGTCTCTAGGACACCAGAAGAGAAGAGAAGTGCGCCCCACTCAAGCATAGCACGTCTTCTTTAATCCAACGCTATTTTCACACTGTCCATCCATCCTGTTTGTGGTCTTTCTCTCAATCTTTCCCCTTTCATATCGGATTGTATTATTCTCTTCACCAACTGTTTCTCCTCCATTATCTCCATGTGTCCATACCTAAACATACTCTGCTCTACTTGACCAGCCAACTTTCGTAACACCAGTTCTCCTTTGCACCTCCTTTTTCACTTGGTCCATAAGCATTACTCCACATACTCCACAAACACCTCACCATTACATTCAGTACCTTCCTCTCCGCTACTGCCATAATCCATGTTTCAGCCCAATATAGTGCAGTGGGCGCCGCTACATCTTTATACATATAATCGTCTCTTTACATTCATTCCCATTGCTCTACAACGAAACACTTTCTTCATTCCTCCTAACACATCGTTAATCCTACACTTCACCTGTCTTTACTGCACTACTTGGTCTAATTAATCAATGGTAAACATGGTCACTAATGTAAGTATAGCATGCATGACATACCTGTTAGAGTGAAGGGTTGATCACCATTGGCAGCAAAGGCAATGATTCCAGCCACAATGACAACAATGGCATTGCGTCCCACTGAGGATAGGAACAATAATTTCCTGCCAATCCTTACACAGGTGGTATCATCCGCACGAGGCTTCGTTATTCTAAAGTCTTTAATTTTCTGAAAATATTAAATCTTTATAGGCATTCACACATACAGTGCTAGGCTGGTACATCATACACACCTCAGTTTTTGTAGCCTGAGTCTGAGTACTACTGCTGAAACTTTCAAACAAGGATGCATCTGGACAAGTATCAGGTGGATAGCATGGCAATAAATCTTTCCTTCAAATCATAACATTTATCCTGTTTTTAGATATGAAAACTTGATAGGAATATATATTTCATATCACTTATTACCATATACAGTATCATTCATTATCATATTTATTGTTCTATGTGACTTGAGGGAGCAAGGCGTTACAAAGGCTCTAACCACTACTGAAAGATGTTGATTTTACATAAATATTTGCTGGCATTAAATACTTAGTATACTCAATGATCTTTCTTATAACAGTAACTTTTACAATACATACCAAACGTACACTTACCCTCATAAAAAGTAAAGCAACCATGGAACATATCCCTAGGGTCAAATCTTGCCACTTGGTGTCACTGATGTTCTTGATTAGCTCACTCCAAGCTTCTATCACTGTTTCACTATCAAAACTTAAACCAAAGAGTCCTTTCAGCTGTGAAGAGGCGATAGAGATGGCAGCAGCTGAGGTAAACCCTGCTATCACTGGCTTGGATATGAAAGTGATCAGGAATCCTGGAATATAAAATGAGATCTATCACATGTCAGACTTGTTCATCATATCATATTTCATATCTCTACTCTTGCTAAAACAGCTTCCAAGAAGTTAGGTGTCCTATGGCGTCTGCATCCATTTTTCTCTCCCTCTCAGCAGCTTGCTCTGTACAGGGGCCTTATCCGCTCATGTATGGAGTATGGCTCTAATGTCTGGGTGGGTTCAACTCATACAGCTCTTTTAAACAGGGTGGAGTCTAAAGCTTTTTGTCTAATCAGCTCTCCTCCTCTAACTGACTGTCTTGATTCTTTAAGTCACCGCCGCAATGTTGCAACTTTATCTATCTTCTATCGCTATTTTCATGCTGACTACTCTTCTGAACTTGCTACCTGCATGCCTCTCCCCCTCCCACGGCCTCGCTGCACAAGACTTTCTACTTCTTCTCATCCTTATTTTGTCCATCTTCCTAATGCAAGAGTTAACCAGTATCTTCACTCTTTCATCCCTTACACTGGTAAACTCTGGAACTCTTTTCCTTTGTCTGTTTTTCCACCTGCCTATGACTTAAACTCTTTCAAAAGAGGAGTGTCAAGACACCTCTAATGTTAAATGAACTCCACCCCTTACTTTATTCCTCCTACTGTCCTCTCTGCAGGGTCTGGCGACAAGCGGGATTTTCTTTTTTAACGTCTATGTTTTCCCTTGGCCGGTGCCCTCTTGACGAAGAAGAAGAAGAAGAAGAAGAAGAAGAAGAAGAAGAAGAAGAAGAAGAAGAAGAAGAAGAAGAAGAAGAAGAAGAAGAAGAAGAAGAAGAAGAAGAAGAAGAAGAAGAAGAAGAAGAAGAAGAAGAAGAAGAAGAAGAAGAAGAAGAAGAAGAAGAAGAAGAAGAAGAAGAAGAAGAAGAAGAAGAAGAAGAAAAAAAAAGTTATATTCTTGGTTAATTTCATACTAATACTCAATGATACAATATATTACCTATCAACCTTGAGAAGAAGGATCATTGATACCTAATATATAATGACTTTTGAGTAATGTTTTATCTAGTAGAGAGAATTAAGTGGAGGTAAGGAAAGAGGTGAAGTAGTTCAAAGAGGAGAGAAAATGGAGGAAGTGAATGAGTTTAAGTATTTGATAAGTCTATGCAAACAAGGGTGAAAGGAGAAATAAGAGAGAAGGTTGTGAAAGACAAATACGTCATAGGGTCACTTGCAAGGATGCATTCATGGAGTTAACGAACAGTATTCTCCTGCTAACACTGATGGAACTTGGACATGGAATGGGGCACAGCAGTCAAAAGTGTGTGCTGTGAAAGGAATTATCTGAGCAGAGCATGTGGAGTGACAAGATGCAAGGATGAGAGCAATGAAAGCGTATATGTAAAATGTGACATGAGACCTTGTACAATTGCAGTGAAGTGTGGTGCAGTGGAATGAGTGAAAAAACAGAGAAAAAAAAGAGAAAAAAGAGAAAAAAAAAGAGGTGGTTTGGTCAAATTGAGAGAGGGAAGAGTAAAGAGTTTGCGATGAAAGTGTATGCGAGTGAAATACCAATTACCAATACTGCAACTGTGAAGTAAATTATTCCAATAATCATTAATGTTGTTGTGACACAAATTGAATGACATCAACAATATACTCTTTAACTACACAGCAGAAAAGGTGAGCAATAGACAGATATATGAAAACAGAAAAGAGAGATGTATCATACCTAAATTACAAAGGCCTGAAGCAAATATAATTAGACCACTCAGGAAGCAGAGAAGGATAGCATAGTCTGCATTATTCGCGACGGAGTATTCATGGGTCATTATGGACATGATGGCGGTGGGCCCAATGGTGACGTCCTTGCAGCTCCCAAACAACACATACATGAAGCAGCCCATGAAGGCCGAGTACAGACCATACTGCCGGAATAATCACACATCTAAACACACACACGTTAAATTATACCACTCAAATGTCAATAAACTTCAAATGTAAATAAGTGATGGAGGTAAGATTATAATGAAATGATTAATTACTTAGTCCATTACATATTTTCCTCCATTCTGTTATACTCGTTTTCTTGACAAAATGCATTACTGTGACTCAGATTTTATAAAAGTCCTAAAAAAAGTTGTAACCTCCAAGCTGAAAATTACAATAATTCATATAAAATAATACTAATATTCATATAAAATAAACTTCAAGCCAATGAATGGTAACTAAGAAGAGTAGAAATAGTAGAAAGTATACATGTAAAATGAGAGAATCCTTCATTATGGACATTCTAAAAAACTCTGGTGTTTATGAAGACCTAAACCTTTTCCCAGCACAGTACTACCTCAAAGGGATTCTCTTATTGTCTAGTAATCAACACACTAAGTCTCAAAACAACTTCCATTAAAACTTTTACATTATAGAAAGCAACTCATAACTGCACTCTTATACATACATTAGGTGGGAGGCCAGCAACACCAGCGTAGGCGATGCCCTGAGGAATGACTGTGAGGCCCACTGTCAGGCCGGCCATCACATCTCCCTCCAGTAATTCCAGGTTGTATTGGGGCAACCATTGTGTTATTGGCAACCGCTGGTGTAATGTTTGTATGCTGAAGAATTTTCTTGCTCTAGCCTGCGGGAATATATCATGATTTCAGAAACAAACACAATGTTCAAGAATAAAAAAAACAAAATGACAATAAATTTTACTCTCTCTAGTCACAAGATTTTAAGAATAATAATGAATACAATTAAGATTAATGGTTTCTCAGATTTAGTCAAACAGCCTACCACGGTACTGTAGTAACTTCCATTATACCTCAAGTAATGGGGAGGAGTATCAAGTAACTGAATGTAGGAAGTACAGGTGAAAAATTAAGTGAAAGCAAACCAGTTGGAGGTTAGAATGACTTTCACGTATTTAGATGAGGAAACTATTAGGAAATCGATTGTATCCATGATATGGATTATGCAACAGTTGTATGGTGGTCACTGCACAAAATGAAATATACAAATAAGATTGAAAGAATACAGAGAGCAGCTATCAATATTGCTCCATGTTTGAGAAATCTACCATACGAGGAAAGACTATCAAGACTGAAACTCCTGACCGTAAAAGAAAGAAGAGAAAGGGGAGATCTTTTAACAGTGTACAGGGGATTTCAAAGGAGACACACACACACACACACACACACACACACACACACACACACACACACACACACACGGTAGATATAACTAACGCTTTACCTTAATTGCGTCCGATACATTTCTAACATTCTGGTTCATGTTGGACTCGTTCTTGCCCAACTCCACCTTCAGTGCTGATGACTTTTTTTCTGGAAACAGAATTGTAATATCAGTTAGATATTGGCTAAGAATAAACAAATGATGCAAAATATGTTTCTTAATTTCTTTCCTCATCTATGTGGCTACTTACATAGAATTTTTCGTACACCCCATCACCCTATATCTAAACCTAGATTTATATGGCTATAACTGGAGAAAGAGAGAGAGAAAAAAAAATATATACACGTGTATATATATATATATATATATATATATATATATATATATATATATATATATATATATATATATATAGACTCTAGTTAATCTTTCTTTTAGTATGATACATTATCTATTTCAATATAGTGTTATTTATTTATGTGCTTATTGTAGTAAAGCCTACTTTTCTGCTCTCTCAACTATAAAATGCCTTTGGCTGGACCTCAAAGATGGCCGCCAAAGCCACAAAGGAGCACTCAGTTCGGCCATCTAGATGTCCTAGATATGAGTGGAACCACCAGATGAGGTGCCACTGTGTTACAATGCCTCAACAGCCTGATAAAGTAACCAAAACGTTGCTCACTGGATGGATGAACAGAAAACGCCGCACGTATACTCTTTAGCCAAAACGTGACCATCGCCACGATAAGCATGTGTGCGTTTTAATTAACACTCGCATTATTAACATTAATCAATAGTAATATATTTTTTTCAACGAGTCAGTCCAGCTGTTGGGCGTAAACTTTTTGATCTTCCAATCACCCAAGGCCAGCGGGGCTACACCAACTAGGGGATGACTAATCAGATTTTACGACCAAGGGATATTCCATCAGATGACACTGACTTCAGCGGACAGAAAATTAGGTCATCAGCGTAGAGTCCGCACATCGAAAAATGCCCAATTCTCACGTAACAGTCCTCCTCTACACCGTACTCAGGACAGGGGAAGGGATGAACAGTTTTATTGAACACCTGCTGACGCTGAAACATAATGTACAGCTCCAAACACCTCCTCGTCCCATACCTGTCATGTTTAGAGTAGTGTATTTGTCAACCTTCACTTGCTATAAGTAACGAGATTCTCCCACGTCTTTCTGATCAGCAGAATAATTATTTGGTCAAAAATATATTATTCAACCTAAAATAAATACACTGGAGCGCCCGTTCCATGTGTTTACAATTCCATTCAGACAGTCAAGGACACATGTTCTTACAAGCACACCAGACAGGGTACACGGCGTCCCTACTAAATGAACACAGTCTGGTGTGATTGTGGCGTACTGACGGTACAGAACACAACAACGAGTAGGGTTCACAATTCTTACAGACAAGAGGTGAGCATGTCCTGTTAACTATTGAACCTCCAACGACCCCTGACCAACAGTTACCCTTGTCTGTGGGCTGGAGGCAAACACACGTACTGATATATGTACTATATGCGCTATTCGAGTGCATGTACTTTGTGTGTTCACAGGTACAGCATGCGTCGGCGATGGCACAGGTTACATACAGGCGGAGGAGCCCCTGAGGGAAGGCAATGCTACTCACACGTGTGTAAACTCTGCTGAATGGTGGATTCGAACCTAAACACACACACACACACACCCACACTGACGCAACTTAAAAAAAAAAACAATTACTCACGCGGATATTAGAATATATAGAAGTCAATAGTACCGAGACAAGAGCTATACATTTCTCCGCTGTTGGAGTAGGTAGACGACAGGCAGCAGCTAGAATGACGGCAGGGACAATGCTAATGCTTCCACAGTGTGTGAGGACCAGCTATCGGAAACTAAATTACAACAGACATTAGTTTTACGCCACACCTCTTCCTTATCTCGATTATCACTCCCTAATATCAAAAGCAACACGCATATCAAGCTTGTGTTTTCTTTCGACGTCAAATTCTCTTATCAACAGCCGTGAATGCAATGTCAATGCTGCGACGTCATTGTCATTGCAACAGCCTTCCCGCCGCCGCCGCCGTCAAAACAACAACACTACCGCAGAAAAAGAAACAGTTAAGGGTAAAGCGGGCTGAGGAGGAGGAGGAGAAGTCGATCATGTGTCTCATGTCTCAAAACACAACACATTATCCACACATATCCTCACAACTAGGGGCTTTGTCACGCTTCACTCGTCACCCACTCTCAGTACCCAATGGCGACCTTCTAGACCACTGATTCTCAACTTTTCCTCCACCATTAACCCCCTCCCCCTCGGCTTGATGTATTTCTCCATTTACCCCCCTTACTTCCATACACAAAATTCATAGCCATCATAAAGGGACAAAACACACACACACACACACACACACACACACACACACACACAC
>JAPQNM010000006.1:5978803-5988803 GCA_029783475.1 Metacarcinus magister | reverse complement strand
AGGAGGAGGAGGAGGAGGAGAAGAAGGAGATGGCTATGTGTCCAAGACCAGCAATCAGGAGAGAAGGAGGGAGTGAAAGAATGAAGGGAGGGAGTGAAAGAAATATTAGAGGGGGTGAAAGAAAGAAGGAACACTGCAAGAGAGGAAAGTGTTATACTACACACATACTTGTAACACACTACACAAACTTATACACTAGTGACACGCTCGACATACATACATACATATATAAACACGGGAAGGAAAATACAGTCTGTGAAATGAATGAACTCAGGCTACTTCTGATCTCCTCATCCTACTCATAAAAAAAAAAATAGAATAAAATAAAATAAATAAATAAATAAATAAATAAAAATATATATTAAAGAAAATGAACGGCTGACTGCTCTAGTGAACCTCTACAGTAGCTGCTTAACGTCAGTATCCGATAGAAACGAAAATACTTGATACAGAGCGAGAATTTTCAACCAGACTGGCACAAAACAAAGAAATGTGACGAAGAAAGAAAGAAAAAAAAAAGTATAATAGTTATTAATAAAATAAATAAAAATAAAAAAATAAAAAAATGCAGAGGTAAGAAAAACAAATGAAAATATGAAACCAATACAGATGAAGGAGGAAAAAAAAAGGAAAAAAAAATTAACAAAAAAAATATAGGTAGATAAGAATATAGGTTAATTGAAGGTGTGTTTGTGACGGTGATACAGGTGAGAACAGACAGGTAAGGGGGTCAGTATGGACAAGAGATGAGATAAGGCTTGAGGAGAAAGGGGAGGAGGAGGAAGAGGAGGGAGATTATGATTAGCTGTAAAAAGATAAACAAAAAAATGTGTTGATAGAGAGAAGAAAAAGAGGGTCAATGGCTTGAGAGGTTGGATAAAAGTGTGTAACAGATTAAAGAGTGGATACGGAATGTGCCACCACCGCTGAAGATAATGTTGAAGGCGTTTTGGGAGGTAAAAATATTTAATGAAGAAGATGGGACGGTATGTTAACGGGCCTGGCTTTGGGTGACTGAAGAAAGCAATGATGTGAAGTGTGGTATTATGGTTGAGGTATGTGCAAGGGTGTTGTTATGTATTTAAGTGGTACGAGGAAGGATTCGGTAATGGAAGAAGATTTTAAACGCGAGACGGTTCAAAAGGTGTAGGAGGCAGTACTGAAATGTGTTGGTGTGTGACAGGATAAGAAAGGAAGGTGAGGAGGCTAGCTAGAGACAGCAACCGGTATAGGCGGATGGCCAAAGGATGAGAAAGGATTACAAAATAATTAAGAAACTAAGGTCAAGCATAGAACAATACACACTCTTATTGGTATCACTACTATCTACAGGTATGACAAGATGGCTACATCTCCGCGCTTGCTATTTGAAAACACACTAAAAATGAGCCATTCACGCGGCTATAACTTAAAAGCTTGTGATAACGTTCATCCCTTCCATCTAACCCTTAATCGGTGTGTATGGAAGATGTGTATACGAGTCTCCAGCGCCACAACAGTTATCAACACAACTTGGGATCTCCCCGGATACACCACCAGCTAAAGGACCCACTCAAGCCAGTAACACTCTTCCTTCCTCCTCTACTCACCGCACTGCATTCTTCGGAGCGGCAAATTCGTACGGTTCTTAAACTTATTTTTCTTTTCTTTGCAATCTTCAACTGTCTAATCTGGTGTGCAAGATAGGAAAGGTGTTTGAAGATCTTCATGCGGCCCGTCACGCCGCAGTCACAAATCGAACTGCAGTGGCATCGTGTTCAAAGAGAAAGCAGTGCGGTGGATGATAAGCATTTGAATTGGGGACGAATGACAATGTAAAGCGTGCTATATTCTAAGTAGGAGTAAACATGATATAATAAAAGAAGTCCAATCCGATAAAGGTGAAGAGAGCAACAGGTCTGATGCATTATGTTTCCTCTTCAAAATATGAGATAGGAGTGACGTAACAGCCGGCGTCCCAAAAGAAAGAGATGATGCATTAATGAGTGTCTTCTACACTTCTTTACATCAGACGAGATTGGGCAAGAAGATCATCGCACACGATCATATGCACCACCACGATGCCATTCACTCATGTCTGCCTCTACATAACACCCTCAGCCTGACTACAACATCGGTTACTGGGATGTCGTCTGTATGCTCCCTCGCCCCGTCCTGTGCGTCCTCATTCCTGTGTCTCTGCCCTCACGTCTCGCCTTTCCGCAAGAACTCAGGAATTGAGACACCTACTGGTAACTTTCCACAAGTGATCAGGTATTGCGACACCTGCTTGTAACTTTCCACATGTATTGCACTAAGAGATTCGTGTGCATAGACCATCGTTCCTCCTTCAACAACTAAACAGTGATGGCATGCATGTGTGACTGTAAAGTGTCAACGTTGAATGATGTAAGTCTCGTAAAAGAAAACAAAACTAAAAGTCCATCTTTAAATTCATGACGTTGACCGAAAACCTCACCTCACGTTCTTCAACCAAACAGTAAGGAATCCCTGTACATATCAATTAACCCGATAAATGCCCCGGTAAAAATCCCGGGGAAAACCCACATGCTAAACTGGAAGGATGCCAACAAAAGACACAATAAAAGGGCCACCAATCCCTCCTTGACCTTCGTTACCTACAGGTGGTTACACATTACACCTGAACGAGGAAATGAAACGACTAATTAAGCTCCAAATACACTACACCTAAATCTCCACCACTCATTTCGGAGATTACAACGCCAGGATTACGAGATTTCTGTGCGAGACCAAGAGATTAAGCCAATCTGGAGCCAAGATTTATGTTTACAATTACCTTCTCCATCTCCCCCAACATGTCTTCACCTTAAGCCTCCTCACCTTACACTGTTCCCCACACCTCCTCTTCCACTTGATCGGTTCTAAAGTGACCTCTTCTGACCTTTGACTGCTTCTAGGTTACTGAGATACAAAGAGGTTGTCCACGCCGGGCATTTTGAATTTCCCACATTATAAGAATGTAGTGGAAAATAATAGAAAAGTTGATAAATTTTAAAACCATAAACACCAGCTCAGGACA
The DNA here is from genome assembly GCA_029783475.1 of Metacarcinus magister. NCBI lineage: Eukaryota > Metazoa > Arthropoda > Malacostraca > Decapoda > Cancridae > Metacarcinus > Metacarcinus magister. The sequence goes on along the minus strand of JAPQNM010000006.1, from coordinate 5,985,763 downwards.
CATTCTCTATTTACAACTAAGGGGCGCCAACATGACTGCCTTCCCCTTATCAACAAGCACGCGCGCACGCGCACATACACACACACACACACACACGCGCGCACACACACACGCGCACACACACACACACACACACGCGCGCGCGCGCGACCCCAGCAAACTTAAGCAGGCTAGAGAAGGCGACGTGATGTGTTTCACGTTTTCCTCAACAGAAAATGGGTTACGAGAATGATAGAGTATAGAGGAGTACGATAACAGCTTCCCACTCTCTTTCCCTCCATTCAGTTTTCTTTCTCAGTAACAAAAATAAAAAATTCACGATGATCTGTTAATAAAAGGAGTTATGGTGTGACATCCGAAATATACTGTCCTGGGTCTCAAGTTGATGACGTCACAAGAGGAGGCCGATTTTCAGTGCATTGAAATGTTGTACTTTTACCCGATATTACCCAACTACCAGATGTTATTTTGGACAACTGAGTCTACCATCGCGTTCATGATACTTTACTGCGTATCATGAACATAAATTAATTACAGTAAGACTGAGCCTATATCAAAATAATTGGAGGAAAATAAGTGTTATATACAATTTCACGTTTTTGCTTCAGTTCGCTGTAACTTCCATAGTTTTCCTCGCATTGGATTTTCAATAAGTATTTGAAAATCGATACATTTTTCCAATTCTTTTTGTATGTAACATATAAGGATAAGGAAAAAAATGGGGGGGGTTAAAAATTTATACTGAGCTCATGATATGCAACAAAATAACATGAACACGATGGTAGGCTCAGTTTTTCTAAATGTCATCTGTTTGCTTGGTAATATCGGGTAGGAGTACAACATTTAAATACACTCAAAACCTGAAAATCAGCCTACTCTTGTGACATCATCAACTCGAGACCCTTGCCAGTATCCTCACTAACCTATCCCAGACCTTAATCAAAATTCCCTTCGTCCTGCCCAGTAAGGAACCCACCAGCACGTCCATTTGAATCGGCACGCCTCCTCACCTCATTCCCGTCCTTGAATTCATCCCTCTGAATACTGTACGTCAGTCAACATGAGGAAGGTAGCAACCGGGCCAACATACTTCTTCCATTCAGAGCTTGATCCAGGGTCCGCTCTCTCTCTCTCTCTCTCTCTCTCTCTCTCTCTCTCTCTCTCTCTCTCTCTCTCTCTCTCTCTCTCTCTCAACCGTGAGGTAAGATGCAGCAACACCTGTCTGGCTGAAGCACAAGACCTCCTCAAGACGCGGCCCAGGACAATGGCACAAAGCTTACCCCTTTACCAAGAGAGGGTCCAGCTGTACGGCACCGAAGTTATCGAAATAGATCTTTAAACAAAATTTCTGCACGGCGTGATTACAATCTTACACACACAACCTTAGGAACAACGAGGAAAGTCACAACTACTGGGAAGCGAGAGGAGAAAGTGTATATATTAATTTCTCTGATTTATTTATACATAAGAGGTAATATTGTGTAACTCGATAAGGGTAAGTGGTAGCAAGAGAGAATGTTATTGTCTTCAGCGTGACAACTGAACTGTTGGTACCCTGTCGTGCTGACCCTCGAGAGATAAGGCTGGTAATAATAATAATAATAATAAAATGATAACAATGATAATAAATAATAATAATAATAATAGTAGTAAACGTAGTGACAGTAGTAGTAGCATGTGCATAATCCTATCTATATACGAGGCGACTTAATAATTGAACCAACGATGCTGACAGGAAAAAAAGTTGTGATTGTGACTCTTTCGCAAACTACGCCAATTACATCGATTGATTAGTGTACGTAAGGCTTGCTGTGAGTGATGACAACCCCCGGAACACAAGGTACCGACCAATCAATCAACCCTCGATACACACACCACTTTCGTCATGATGCGTCTGGATGGGATAGATAGATGGATGGATGCAGACTTGTTTGATGGCATGAGCGGGAAGCTATCACGTCACTTCACTTTAAGTACACATCTCAAGTACTTCTTTGGGATGTGCCCCACCTGATAAGAGACAGGCGCCATGAAAACCTAACCCAAACACCATGACAAGACAGTAGCACACTCCCCAGCGGCTCGTGGTACACTCCAGCTCTACAATATGCGTGCAAAGACAGGAAATCATGCATCAGACACCCCTCGCAGCTGGCCCACACCAAACGCACACCAACCACATTTCAGATGGGTAATCACGGGTGTTTAACTATGAAAGAGGAAGGTCAAATTTCATTCCCTAAGGTCATTCTTTCTCTTTATTTTCTTTTTCTCTCCAGGTATTACACATTAGTTAGTGTGATACTTGTATAAGGTGAATGCAGCAGTGATGACTCAAATACAGCTAAATACTAGATAGACATTTATGGATAGAAGGACGGATAAATAGGTTCCGCGTGAGCTGACAGATATTCATAAGACACACTGGTAGTCATTGGGACAACATTCATACACACTTGTAATTTTTAAATATGGAAAACAAACATAATTATTCAACATTCCTCTGGGTTTTACTTACATGGCCACGGCTGCATTTTGGATCTGGTCTCTATTTCTGTATGCAAACCACTCTGTAACCACTGCACATGCATACACACTACGACCCTTAACCCTCTCATTGGGATGGAGCGAGGGAAAGGAGAGGAGGAGAGGGGGGAGGAGGTCTCAAGGTAAGATTTACATGTCACCAAGCAACACTAGCATCCTGCCAGCACCGACACCCAGGTTTAATACCATTCACTAGGGTAAGGATGGAGTGCTTGCCGGCTTTCAAATCACTCAGCCGTATATGTTCCTACTTGATCCTGAAGAGAAGGCAGCATCCTACACTACACTCGACCCTCTCTTGAACCAGTACTGCGTGAGGTGCTGGTGTATTTGATATATTGGGCGACTTCAATATAATTACTGGTACACGAAGAGCTGCTTGAGGTAAACTGAGTGTTGGTTCTCAAGGTTATGGTGTTAGACAAGGGAAGCTAATTATGTGTGAGTTATGTAAGGGATACTGCACAGCTGCTGGAGGTGGTTTGATTTAAAGACCACAGCTGCATCGCGTGATTGGGAACAGCAGGGCAAGAGGCGTGGGTAAGGAGATCGAGTACATTTCCATTAGTAAAGTGGTTCTTCAAGATGACTTAGGAACAGGGTTTGATTTCACACCATGCCTTAGAGCTTCAAGGCTGTACAACGCGATGGCTTTATATATTTAGCAAATAATCTAAGATACATTGCCACCATTAAGCTACACGAATGCATCACAAACTCAGGAAGCATTCAGCGTGGTCAACAAAAGCCAACTTGAGGCACCAGAGAATGGCGTGTGTTTAGGGGTATGCAAGGGTTGGACTAATTTCATTTATGCGCCGTACATACTTAAAAGAAACACCTCCCATCACGAAGCCCTCAGAGCAGCCGAGGAATGCTTCTGGTACTTCTTTGCTCAAGCCGGTGTGAGGTGGTGGTGGTGGTGGTTGTGACGAGAGTATAAAGCTATGTTTTCATTACATAACTAACTAACTTTCTTTATCTCTCTCTCTCTCTCTCTCTCTCTCTCTCTCTCTCTCTCTCTCTCTCTCTCTCTCTCTCTCTCTCTCTCACACATACACAAGCACACATGTGATAATAAAAAACATTCCACTCCAACACTGATTCCGTGATAATGAAGGTGAGTTTGAGGTTACCTGGCTGCACCTGTAAGTGTGGGCGCGGACACAAAGATTCTGTGATGTCACGGAGAACACCACACATATGACAAGGGAGCAAATATGATAGCAGGCATGACGAACAAAGTATTATTATTATTGTTATCCTCATTCGACCTCCAGCTGACTTGAAATTCCCAGACAGACAAGCAATCTCTCACTTAATCAAGACAAAGAGAGAACTAATCTTCTTAATCAGACCTCGAGAAAAGGTTACATTCACCATCAGATAAACGTCATTTTTTAATTTTTTTTGATGCATTCCCCATATCTTTGAGACTTAAGACGAAGGACATTTCTAGGTGACAATAAAAGTTCTTTAATACTGGCGTCTTATAGGTGAAAATTTCAGGTGTACACAGGTAAGAAAACACCTAAAGATTTTAAAATTGTTTTTTTTTTAGGGGGAGGTGGCGGGTAAGACGGGTTAACTTTTGTCTACATTTGGTTAAGTCAAGTTACGTCTGCATCTCTCTCTCTCTCTCTCTCTCTCTCTCTCTCTCTCTCTCTCTCTCTCTCTCTCTCACCGGGAAAAAAGAAAAAAAAAAGTGAGAGGGAAAAGCGTGGTAAAGAACGTCTGATGCGAAACTTTTACGGAAGATGAACATAATGTGGGCTGTCTCTCAACACAAACACTCTCTTTGTCTCAACATAAACACAGTCCAGTATAATCTCCCCTCAACATCTATCATCCCACATTCACTTGAAACAGTAAAGAGATGACATGACGGACACCAATGAGGCAGACGTGTCGGTGCCGTGGTGGTGCTAGAAGTAGTATAGTAATGGTAGTGGATTCGTTCGAGTTACCGCTGGATATGCCTCACCTTCCATTAATAGTTACATGTGTGCTTCCACGTCACCTTCATGACACCTAATTTAATAACGTGACTTCGCATGTCAAGAATGTGGTATAAGAAATGAGATCAGTCAACAAGATGGGAAAGATGGGAATGCATTTTTGTTAATCGTTTCTGCACAGGAGTGAATGAGGAACGTTCTATCACATTGTATTCAGCAGCAGAACCTCGTGTCTCCACTAAGGATAAAGAAGCTACATGGATACCCTAGCCAAGCTTACTGTGGGAGTCGAACCGTGGAGTGTCTATGGAGAAGGTGCAGGATTCAGTTTCCTCTTAAATGCACCACTAAAAAGTAGTCAAACATCAAGGTATCTATACGTAATGCTTAGGAAAACAACTCATTACCTAGACATAGCAGATCACGGCCACTTAAGGCTTGTATCTAATCACATATATAGTTTTTTTTCTTCTCTAAGCTATCACACGAAAAGGTTACTACTACTACATCACCCAACTCGACAAAACATTCTTACAATGGTTTCCTTTTACACACGCCAGTCAGATAACTTTCTCTCACGCTTGCTCATAAAAACCTAACCCATACACGGATTTTACGTGTGGATTCTTCTATTGTCTTTGCTATTCGTTAATTCTTCCCCGCTTTACCTTAGCTAGTCCGAGGGGGTTAGCACTTCTACAGACTTCATCTTTATTACGCAAATGAAGTATGAAGGGAGGGCAAGGCAGCGGGGGAAATATAGGAATGGTGAACAGGTGCATTTTGCTTGAAGAAAAAATTTGAGTATAGGAATTCAGAAGGAAAATTGGTTTCTAAAGTGACGATTTGATTCTTTTATAGCGAAGGAAGTTATGACTGGAAATGAAAAAGGGATGAGAAATGAAAGCAAAAGAGAAAGTAAAAAGAGAGAGAGAGAGAGAGAGAGAGAGAGAGAGAGAGAGAGAGAGAGAGAGAGAGAGAGAGAGAGAGAGAGAGAGAGAGAGAGAGAGAGAGAGAGAGAGAGAGAAAAAAAAAATGTCAACATCGACTTTTTATTTTTTTTTTACTCTTTTTATATACATTTCTTTTCCACTGAAGTTACTGCCATTCGCCATGTTTTCTCCTGTCAACATTGAGCCGCAGAGAAAGATCGCCGTGAACCATCATGTCGGAGCACAAAAAACCTATTGTATGAACTGCTGCAACACACTCCTTTCACAGGCGTGGTTGTGTGGGGCACCGTGGAAAGCCTTCAGGCGCGCGCGCGCGCACACACACACGCACACACACACACACACACACACACACACACACCTGAATCCTACTTAAGTACTTTAAACAAAGTCAATGATGCAACATAGTGCTTGATTAAAGCAATATCACCCCCCCCCTCTCTCTCTCTCTCTCTCTCTCTCTCTCTCCTCTCTCTCTCTCTCTCTCTCTCTCTCACACACACACACACACACACACAACACTAGTGCACGGAGACAGCCCTGCCCCATCAATTTCACACACGCATCCATCCATCCACCCCGCCACTCACTATCGACTAGATCCACGACAGACAAGCATGCAACGTGGCACATACGCAACACAAGCAACAGGTGCTCGCTCTTCAAAGACAGCATGGGATAAACTGAGGTGGATTGACAACTGATCGACAAACAGGTGAAAGAGAGAAAATACGATATATAAGGAAATAAATGGAGAAAATGCGTCAATAAACTATAAATAGAAAATAATACAACACCCATTTAAACGTTCCTTTCCTCCCACCTCTCCGGTTTACCATAAAATCAATAAATTACAATACCACCACTACTACCACAATCACCATCACCAAACAAGCTAGAACCTGATCACACTTGATTTACCTGTCCCTATGCAGCACCTAAGCGCCTCACCTTGACTCATGTAGAACCCACGGCAGATCAACTATAACACTCATTCAAGATAGGGACGTGGCGGCCACCATTCAGACCATGTGTGTGTTCCCGCTCATGCTTCTCTAATGCGGTCATGGGTTTACACCGCCACCACCACCACCACATCACACCACTACTGGCCACATAGGCAGATTATACGAGCGAAGGGAAGGGGAGGGGAGGGGAGGGGAGTATCTCTCTCTCTCTCTCTCTCTCTCTCTCTCTCTCTCTCTCTCTCTCTCTCTCTCTCTCTCTCACCCCTATGTTCTCTACAGCCTCTTTGCTTTGCTTCAGTCTGTGTTGCTTGCTGTTAATAGTATTTGACATTCCGGAGAAAAAAAAAAAACAATATGTGTGCGCGCGTGTGTGTGTGTTCGGTGTCTGTGAATAATTACTACATTTGTGGGTTACTATGTTATATTCCTGTCCGTTCATTAGTCCTCTCGCCACACATGTGTATCGAGAACACACACACACACACACACACACACATTCAGGTACATATTCCCGTATAGGCTAAGCAAAACCTA
>JAPQNM010000006.1:5941303-5973803 GCA_029783475.1 Metacarcinus magister | reverse complement strand
GAGGAGCGGCACGTGATCATGGGTGACAGATGGTCGACCAGACGGCCAGCCACACCAAGGACCTTGGGTCAGAAAGTTTTGTCAAAGGTATACGTGGAATAACTTGTTCGCTGCAGCAGACACTAGCGTCAGTCGGTACAATAAGGTTAAGCAGCGCAATGGATGCGAGTGGGTGGACAATAAGGGCGTGCACATGGGCAGACCTGCATTGGGAAACAGCAGCTCTCTTTCCTACAATGTCGAAGAAATCGTCAAGGTTTTCGCGGCAAATAAGGGGCATCTTCCAACGACTTGGCGGGTTGTTTCTAGAATCAGATAACAAAGACGATAACTACGGAGTTTGCCATGCGCCCCTGACCATCCAACAAGGCCGCCAGGATGGGAATGACCGACTACTGACTACTTGCAGGGGGACTTAGATAGGTTAAACGAGTGGGTGGTTAAATGGCAGATGGATTTTAATATTGACAAGTGTAAAGTAATGAATATTGGTAGGGAAAATCCTCAAAACAGGTACAATATAAACAGGGTAATGCTGAATAGGTCAGAATGTGAGAGGGATTTGGGTGTTCAGGTTAGCTCAGACCTCCGTCCCAGAAAACAATGCATTGAGGCTAGAAATAGGGCTAATAGGTTGTTAGGATTCATTGCTAGGCGTATTAAAAGTAGAAGTGCTGAGGTTATTTTGAAGTTGTATTTAGCGTTAGTCAGACCTCACCTCGACTATGCAGTTCAGTTTTGGTCACCGTATTATAGAATGGATATAATTTTGTTAGAGTCAGTACAGAGAAGGATGACCAAAATGATAGAAGGGATTCGTAATTTTAGCTATGAAAGGAGACTAAAGCTTTTGAAATTGCACTCATTGGAGCGACGTAGAGTAAGGGGAGATCTGATTGAAGTATTTAAGTGGGTGAAGGGTTTTAATAAGGGGGATGTAGGAAAAGTTCCTACGATCAGTAGTCAGGATAGAACAAGAAATAACGGATTCAAACTAGAAAAATGTAGATTTAATAAAGAAACAAGCAGAAATTGGTTTACAAATAGGGTGGTAGATGATTGGAACAGACTCAGTCGGCAGGTAGTTAGTGCACAGACAATAGGGAGTTTTAAGAGAAGACTTGACGACTTCATGGATGGGGATGAGAGGTGGGTGTAGGTAATAAGGGGGATTAGGATTAACAGGAACTACCTAGTGCAGGTCTCCGGGCCTTTTGTAGCTTCCTTATATTCTCATGTTCTTATGTTCTGATGTGGGTGTGGAAGTGGAGGTGCTGGTGCTGTTGACGATGTGACTCAAGTGGTGCTTTTAATGCTCGTGTTGGAAGTGGTGGTCATACAAACAACAATGATGATCGTTTATAATAATAATAATAATAATAATAATAATAATAATAATAATAATAATAATAATAATGATAATGATAATAATGATAATAATAATGTAAATATTAAAAGATCAAAACAAAACACCAAAATATACAAGAAAAAAATAGTTTCGTCCACTTAGAATACCTAACCTAACCTAACAATTCATTAAAATGCATTTGCTACGCATATATACGGGGTTCAAAATGTTCAAAATGACAAGCTCTATCCTATGAGATGTAAAAACTGCCGCTGTGAGACTGGTGTACTTCTTAATAAATACCAATAACAATAAAACTAATAATAGTAATCTATCTATCTATCAATATACCTGGCCATTAAAAGGGGTACCCAAGACAAGGCATTTAGGGTTCAGGGAGTTTACTCTACTCTCCCCCTCTGCACCCTATCTCTTCGTAGGGGAGAATAAAGAGGAAAATACAGAAGAGGAAGTTTCAAGATAATAAAAATACTAATAATTACAATAATAATAATATAAATTTTACAAGTTTTGCTGTTTGTTGAGTTGTCTGTCTGTTTTATCATATAGTGCCAAAAAAATGTTCTGTAATGTATACCATATATGAAGGGCGGGAAACTGTGATAGGTATTTATGTAGTGTAATGTTACGCAATATAAATGAGAAGAATCAGAGAGAATCTGAGTAAAAATGGATAAAAATAAATTTTCTGGTCACCTAATAATCAACATAAATGTAAAAATCATCAATTGCAACGAAATTTATCTCATCTTTTGTATAATTAGATTCTTAGGACAACAATGTGCAATTATTCTTCATAACAACAGTTAGGTGTTTGATAAGAACAAGGAGTGAGTGCTCAATAACTCTGAGGGATAAAACAAACATTTTGGGAGATGCACACTATAAGACATTTTGGAGTCTGGAGGCTGTGGTCACGTTGATTCCTATATGACACACACACTGCATTGCATCACACATCACCATCATTGTTTGACTCACCACATACACCAGCACAATCTGGCCAACCCACCTCACGCACACAAAATACAAAACTGTCATAGGAGTAGCCATCACACATGAGAATACATAAGAAGATGATATACCAGAAAACCTTCTGGTTTATAACTGGTATATGCTGGACTACACACTATTATTAATACACTACATGTCGGAGAACAGGATAAAACAGAACAAAGCACTTTTCCCGCCCACCAGTCCCACCTGCAATGTGCTGGTAGAAAACAGTTACAAGGATATACCATGTAACTTGTAGAAAATGAGATCATGGACATTTTATATTAAAGAATGAAGTTAGAAGAAAATACAGTTACTTTATAATTTATGTGAGTATTGTGTTCTTGGAACTTTCGCATATTTTAAATTTCGCTTACTGTATTTTACGGCTTACAAGACAAACTTTTTTTCCCCTTAAAAAATAATCATGCATCTTCAAAAACGAATGTTGAAGGTTAGCTTAGGTAGCTATACAATTTAGCCTCTTAATTAATTAAATATAATTAAGTTAGTTAATTAAATAGAATTAAGTGCATATGAAAAAATCTACAGTAGCTCATACCACACACCAATTAATTAGTTAATGGAAACCTATTTCTCGGAAATATATATTTAATTGAGACTTGACTCTATCTACGGTTTTTTAGCTAACTACTGAGACTCTGTTCCGGTGTTCACCAACTTATTATCCTTCTATAGGAAAGTATTTGAAACCATAGACAAGGGGGACGAGTATGATATAGTTTATTTGGACTTCAGTAAAGCCTTTGACAGAGTACCCCATAGGAGACTGTTAAGTAAAGTCAAGGCTCATGGCATAGGTGGGAAGTTACTAGAGTGGATTAGGGGATGGCTTACTAGTAGGGAACAGAGGGTACAGATTAATGGGAAGAAATCAGAATGGTGTAATGTCACTAGTGGGGTACCACAAGGATCAGTACTAGGACCATTGTTATTCATAATCTATATAAATGACTTAGAGACAGGAATAAACAGTGATATCAGTAAATTTGCCGATGACACAAAGATAGGAAGACCGGTAAAGAATTTAGATGATGCTAGGATGCTGCAGGATGACTTAAATAGGCTGTACGAGTGGTCAGAGAAATGGCAGATGCAGTTTAATGTTAACAAGTGTAGCATTATGAGTGTAGGTAAAGGTAATAGGTCTGTAGACTACACATTAAATGACAATACCTTAGGAAAAACATATAATGTGAGGGACTTAAGAGTTCAAATAAGCAGTGACTTGCGTCCCAGGGAACAGTGTATTATAGCTAGAAATAGAGCCAACAAGATAATGGGATTTATTAGTAGGTGTGTGACAAATAGGAGTTCTGAGGTCATTCTGAGGTTGTATTTAGCGCTAGTAAGACCCCACTTAGATTATGCAGCTCAGTTTTGGTCCCCTTATTATAGGAAAGATATAGGCTCCTTGGAGGCAGTCCAGAGAAGAATGACCAAGATGATTCAGGGGCTGAGAAATTTACCCTACAAAGATAGGTTAAAACGTCTTAAGCTCCACTCCCTAGAGAGAAGGAGGACAAAAGGGGATTTGATTGAGGTTTTCAAATGGGTAAAAGGAATTAATATGGGTAACATTGATCAGGTTTTAGAATTTAGTAGTCAGGATAGGACACGTGGAAATGGGTACAAGCTAGAAAAACTTAGATTCAGGACAGACATAGGTAGATATTGGTTCACTAACAGAGTGGTGAACGATTGGAATAGGCTGGGTAGACACGTAGTAAGTGCTGAGTCAATAGATAGCTTTAAAAGACGGTTGGATCAGAGTATGGATAGGGATGACAGGTGGGATGGCTAAATATTGGATTATTCCAAGGGTGGGGGGCAAGGAGCTGCCTCGTGTAGGTCATTAACTGGCCTCTTGCAGTCTCCTCATTTCTTATGTTCTTAAGTGACTTTCGAGCAATCGAGATACATCTTCGTACTTTTAATTTCATGCAGTTACCTCTTGTTATCATTGTATTATTCCTCTCAAATAATATTTCTTGATTAATTTCATCAAAATAATTTAAAATTTTTAAGACTTCAATCACTACTCCTCTAATTCTTCGCTTGTGGACATCTCGCACATCTTGTTTACCATTAGGCAACACGTTCTCAGCCAACACATTGACCCCACATGTTCCCCTCTCTGTATTCTTGACACAGGAACACAAGTAACTCTTTGCTAAATCTTGTCACTGGCACTGTCATGTGCAGCAAAGGGGCAAACACCTTTATTGAGTTTTGTCATGCAACCACCAACCACTACATTAGATGAATACAATGAAACTCATGGATGAACCTTTCGCAATTGGGAGTCCCCGATGAGTTTCCTTATGCATACCTGGACACATTACATTGCACTAACACATCCGGGACACAAGTTACTGCGCAACCAAAACATGCAACCTTGGAGTTGAATTTGTCTTGAATATCAACATGATGTGTTGAATCTTTATTTTTTTCCTCAATACAATTTCACTTAATTATCATCATTACCACCATCATTTCAAAAAGCAGGTTCCATGCTTAGTATATGGTTCAGCCTTGGTAATCTGATAATATTTGCCATCATCCTAAATGTCCCCATTAATGCCAACCAACATTGCCAATCTGAGGAGGAGCCAGCTGCAAGATTAACCACCAATTACAGAAAACTGCACTGCAAATAATCAAACACGTCAACTACACAACATACACTACATGAAGGCACTGTGGAGAAACCTGGTCCAGGCCATGACCTAATTCAGGAGCTCATGGCTGTTCAGCCAGGCAGCCTGAGGAACAGGAACAACAGGAACAACAACAACAACAAAAACCACCACCACCACCTCAGCTATTTGCATTGAACATAATCACCAATAACACCTTTTCAATAAATTCCTTATCTCACATATACAAAGTGAAATACATGAAACTAACTAACAAGAAATAAGAAAGTAACAAAATAAATAACAATAACAAATAAAGTTTTTCCAAGTTCCTTATTAATTGAGAATCCCAAAGATCTATTAGATCCATCAGTTATCAACAATGATGACTCAATCAGTAAATTTATGCCTTGTGACTGTTGCACCAAGGTTCAAATTCTGACCATCCTTATCAGATGAATTCTATTTAGGTTTCACAGAAAATGTAGATCCTGCAATCTTAAATTTTTCACAATACTTAATTTCCCAAACATACAAAGTGTCACCCAAGAATGAAGAAAAAATGAAAAAAAAGAAAAGAAAAGAAAAAGAAATGACCGGTCACTTTCACTGCATGCACTTTCACTTCAATTTTCCCTAACAAACAACCTCATTCAACTATTAGGTCACATCGATGACACAGAAAAAAAGGACTCAAAATTTCACACTCCACAAAATTATTTGAAGGATTGCTGAATAATATAAAATTCTTACAATTCAAATATTGGAAATTGTCCCATGAAATTTAACTTTCCATCCCTCTTATTGATGACTGCTAATTGGCATCAAGTACGAGTTGATGACACTACACTAAAGTGAAGAATGACGTGCCAAAACCATAGAATTTCACTGGAAAACTGATGTATTTCACCATTATCTGCAGGATCACGAACTCGACTTGTGATTGTCAGCTATTAGTCTCACCAAAAGAGCTCAGTGCTCATAGAAGGATCTCTGGGTAAGGATGAGGTCTTTCACACATCACACATCCCAACCCCGTTGCTCAAGGGGAACTGTAACCGCTCCCTGTCAGTGAAAAATCCTTAGCGATCTGAGCCTTGCCGGGTGACAGGCGAATTCGTTACCACTGAACCTCAGGAGGATGGTGTGAGAGTTCCTGGAAGTTCTATAATGATTCTGTCATCTATTATTACAGACTGTGTGTGACCTGTACATTAAGGTTCCAATCAGTAACAAGAGAATGAGGTTATCAGTTAACAATGCAGACAGTGTGCCATTGTTCAATTATGAAGGTATTGCAAAATGTTATGATGATAGGACACTAAGTGGGCCCACAGGGTTAATCTATGTAGTTTATATGAGTCAATGTGGATATATTTCAAGCATTAACCAAACGAGTCGGCTTATTTCATAGATATGCATCATACTTATTTGAAAAGGACACCCTAAAATTACATTCAGGCATGTCTATTTTAAAATATCACATTATTTACCACTTAGTCACGAGAACTGTGGAATGAAAATCTTTTTGGTGTATCAGTAACGGATTCAGATAATGAGATCCTAACAATGAAAACTAACTATTGTTAGTTCATTGAATAAGCATAGGAAGACTGTTCTTATACTGCCTCACTGGAGAGTAATAATATGTAAAACGAGTTGGTAAGCATAGTTATGATTACAAGGACAGAAAAACTATTTGAAAAACTTACACCTTCAAGCAGTTTCTGGATAAATCTTTGATAAACAGACCATCAGCAAAACTAACCTTAGTAGTTGGTCCAAATGGGGCTTCATCCTGTCTTCTGTTACCATACACCTACTGATGCAAGCAGGTGTATAGTCTCTTCTCCCTGTAAAGAAAGCAAGTTGTGAGCACAATGGCTTTCAAAAGAAAAAACCCCATCATTCAATATAACCTTTCCAAACCCAAAACTTAAAAAAAAAAATAATAAATAAATAAATCTTTCTTAACCTATGGCATAACAACCAAAAAAAATCCATCATTAAATATAACCTTTCCAAACCGAAAACTTAAAAAAAAAAAAAAAAAATTTTCTTAACCTATGGCATGGCATAACAAACAAACATCAGATTAATTCAAAACACATCAAAAACTATCAGAAAAAAATTGCTTTGTCCAAAAAATACACTGGGTCGTCTTCCGAATCTTTACCAACCTGAGCATATCTACTATTATAGTAGATGCATTTAGTCTCAAACTCGTCGTCCATTACGTAACTCACCGGACTTACTTTAGAACTAAAATCTTGTGACAAAGACTCATCGCACAATCAACACGACTAAGAGTGCTGAACCATCCCTTCCTATTATATGTGAATGTTGTACACCCACTAGTTATGCTCTCACAGTGTTACGACCCTCCCTGGCTAACATTACATCATCCACACCTGTGCACGAGCTTGTGTTAACTTTGCTGCCTCCCATCACCATAACACGTTCATCTATTCACTCAAGGTTCACAGGGATGGTATGGTAGCTGTAATCTGATGTTTGCAGTGTGAATGACCTCCATCCCTCCTGACTGTTGAAATTATCCCAGCACACACACCGTGGTTAGTGAAAAACTCTAATATACATAGCAGTTGGTTTTCCATAGGGATGTACACTGATAACTGACAAGGAGTGCTTACCAGACATACATCTTGCACGTTGAACAGCCCGGAATATCGTGTTTAGTGTATCCACATGACAGGAGGCGTTACTGTTACCATAACCAACACATTATTAAACCGACGATTGGCAAACTGATGTGAGAAGCACGGCAGATTTTTCCGATGTATCTCAAAATATTGTATTAAAGATATAAATTCATTATCTTGAAATAATATGAATAATTAAAAAGTGTAGTCAATGGTATATAATATTGTGGGTGAACCTCGTTTTGGTAACACTGATTAGGTGTGTGTCTGCAATGACGTCATCATCCTCCCACAAGTTTGTCGACTGCAACGTAAACAGTGCCACGCTAGTCAGCTGTAGGGCATACACGTTACGCATACCCTCATCAGTCTGCTGTCTGTATCACATTTTCGCACACTTACAACATTTACTACACAGTATTTAGCTAAAATATTATTTAACCAACCTCACCTCACTTTCACTTCCTAACAGGTGTTATATCAAGACTAAACCAGTAACCTCCTAGTCTTGCACTACAGCACACAGTATAAGCTTGTCATTTCTTACAGGGTATTATTTTACATCTTCACCACAATGTTCTAGAGAATTCAGGGTTATATTTTTGCAATACCTGATGCATTTTGAGAAGGTTGTCTTAAATTACATTTCCGTCGCAAATTCTTAGTTTGTGAGATATTCAATGTTTTCTGTGAGACCTTATCTTCGAAAATTAAAATTTAGTTTTGTTTGAACAAGGTTCTGTTATTTGTCAATGTAGATTAAGGTTTGGTTAATATAGAAGCTATCAAATGTTCTCTATGACCAAAGGTAGGGAGTTGGACGAGGTGCAATCCCAAGATGGAGACGTAAACAAACGCCATTATGGTGAAGATGTAAAATTTTACCCTTACAGTGGTATTTGGAAGAAATGGTATCGAATATAATCTATTAGAATAGAGTAATGTACATTTATGTGATGCTTATTTTTGTGGCATTTTCGCTGGTAAGTTTCACCCGAGGAACATATCATATCCTTGGAAACTTCTTTGTTGAGGAGCCAACAAGCTTCCTTGGGGCCCAGTGAGTTACCCCAAAGGTTCTCTTTTCTATGATTTTACCTCGCTATGAAAATATATAGTATATATATAAAGAAACAGAAGGTTAATTTCCAGTGTTACGCCCGTCCGAGCCTGGCCATGTTGTTGCTTGTTTCAGATATTCCAATGCCACTATTTTCTTTTCTAATCCAACCTAATCTAACCTAACAGCCAGTTAATGAACAAAATTAATATCTCAGGAATGAGTAATCTCTGTCGAGCAGTGTCTTATATGTGCAGCAGGCACCTGATATAGCAAACACCTAGGTATTTTTTTTATAATCTTGAATTTTATTTAATTAAAAAAATTTTTTGTGGGGTGGGGGGGGGGATGAGTGTTGCCTTGTAGGTGACATGTGCCAGAACGTGAAGTTGTGTTAAAATGAAACATTAATTGCTAATGCCTGCTTTGCAGAATGCATGTAATGTATTTATTGTATAGACATCTTGACAATTGTGGGTTGTGGAAAGAGAAACACAGTGTATACTGAGGTTTTTTATTCCAGTCCTCTGAAGAAGCTGTGAGCAAAACCGGTCAGGAATAAAAAACTTCAGTATACACTGTGTTTCTCTTTCCACAACCCACAAATGTATGCATTATTAATAAGTTTAATGATTATTTTCTTTTAGGAGTCTGACTGAATTGTTCTCCACAGATGCATCACAAAGAAGGTGTCAATGTTTCCTGTGGGGCTAGAGTCGAAGGTGGGTCTCTCCACACCAGTGCTGTACAACAGACTGTATTTACCTAGTTGTATTATACAGGGTGAGCTACACTTGTGTGGTCCTGTCTCCATATCTATATTTGTCCAGTTTTCCTTTAGTTATTGTATATTCTTTGCTATTATCAACTCTTCTTTCAGTTCATTCCAAGTACATATATTTACTAGAGAAAGCCGTATTTTTTTTTGCATTATTCGAACAAATTCCTTTTGCAATTTTTTTGTCGCCTCAAATATCTCGCCTCTCCTTTTTCTTTTCCTTATGAGATCCATTCTATCTGTTTCCTCCAGGTTGTTAATCAATTTATATATTGTAATTGAGACTCCATTTATTTATTGATGTAATATATTGTCCTAACTTATAAGTCCATGAGGGTCTCATTTCACTCTTCCCCATTTGCAATACATGGCATTTTTTGCATTAAGTTTAATTTCCCATGTCTTGCTCCATTCATATCTTCTTTTTATAATTCTGTAACTTCGCAATCCATAGTAATCTCCTCTACAGAACCTTATCGAATAATATTTCAATAATTTGTTATCAAACATTTGCTTGATTATTGTTACTTGCATACAACTCAATTCCCAGGTTCCCATATTAATCATGGTTGAAAGATGGAAATTTGTCTATAAAATATGGGAAAAAATTAAAATTTTCTACTAGTTATCAATACTGCTTCAAACAAAGAAGATATTCAGCTAATCACTTATCACCATGTGTAATATACATAAACTCACATGTACATATTTCTACTTTGTGACACATTGATACATTTCAGGTGCCAGAAGCAGAGATGGAGACAAGTTTCCTGAACAGCTTGCATATTACCATAGATGACATTGAGTTTCTGGCTGACAGCTGTACCAAAGTGAGGCTACTCAACACAACACACACCACCTGCAGTCACCAACATGTACTACCTATCACCTGTACTTCCAAAACTGCCCTCAACTCCTGTATGTGGAGGTGTGACAACAGTGGACAAGTTCTCCTACTATTCTCTCCTTACTCTCTCAACATTTGACACATTACTATCCTATCCTAAGGACTGGGGATTGGTCATGACATATTTATCCTGAGTTCCCCTTCTTTTCCTCTTTCCTTTCCTCCTCACCACACTTTCCCTCCCTCCAACTATAGGTATATAATTATACACAGGAATTAGTTTAAACTTTCATGAGAAAATGCTTACACTGTAGATAAATTGGGGACAGGTGCATAATTCTAGTTCCTTTATCTAATGTGGCATGTTAGCATATATTTCGGTGAATCTATTTTGGAGCCTTCCGTCAGGTAGTGCAGTGATTGGACATATGGGAGAGTCTATCTTGCTGGTGTCAGTTGGTGAAGGAATACATCTTGAAATTAGTCCATAATATTTTCCTGACATATATAAACATTCAATGCTTTTTCCCCATCATTTTACTTTGATGGTTGACACTTAATACTTCCCCTGTGTTAGTTGACCTTTTGATACAGTGTTGATGGTAACCGTATGCCTTGACCTGTATCTGACTGTCATCATCCACCACAAACATACATAACCCCTCCACTTAGTCTTTCCTCTCCCTCATCTATCTTATCTGCATCCCCCAACAGCAATTCATGAAGCAAAAACCATTCCACGCCTATCTATCTAGTCTACGATGCCTTGTTTCCGAACATCGTCTAAGAGGATGGCCACGGCATGAGCCTCCACATTTCCTCATCCAAACACTCCCTCCTTATTTAACTTGTTCAAGCCCTCGCCCTCTATCAGTATACCTCTTTTGTTAATGTACTTTTTTATCCTATCTGTGCATCTTTCAAGTGGTCTTCCCTCAATTTTCACCTTTCCTCCTCTCAATAGTATGACCAAACCATCTCGATGCATTTCTTTACATCAATTCCACCACTCCACATTTCACTCTATCTTCATTATATCAACTTTTCCTCTTCATCTGCCCCTCCTCCCACATGTTACACCAGTATCATCCATATATTTCATTATATATTCCATGAATACTATTCATCTATCTATATACAGTAAGTTGAGGCACACGCTGTAGCTGCAGGCGCTCATCTCCCGTCACATAGGCCTTTGAGCCTGTGGTGCCAGGACACAGGGCCACTGTGACATCCGAGTTTCCACAGTTTACCTTCCCCAGGTTTCCCTAGGTGCCTATTTATCAACCAACCCGTTTGGGAGGATGAACAGCTGGATGAGCTGTGCACTGACTGCCTTCGACTGGGATCAAACTCAGGCCAGCGGATTCATAGTCAGATGTGTTAACCACTGCACCACTGAGGCGCTCTACAGTACCCAGCTAATATCCTCTTTAAAGGGGAAAGCCAAGAAAAGATGTTTAGGGTTTTTGGAGACATTACTCTCCCCTCCCTGTCTGTGCCCTGTCTCTTTGTAGGAGAGAATACAGAGTAAGCTTTCCAGACTCTTCACACAGTCCCTTTTGGTTGCCTTTAACAACACACAGGGAATACAGTGATAGTATTCTTGCAGCTTTCAGTTTAAAAGAAAAACTAATTACTATATTTCAATCTCATGTAAGTGTACAGTAGCTGCAACAGAATTCTTAACACATGATTGTGTGGCAAGTTCAAAATTGCACATCAGACATACCATTTAGGAGGTGAAACTGATATTATTTCTTGTAGTTTGGGTCATTGTGGTAAGTGGCATAGGCATCTTAAGGCAAGACATCTATGACTTGAAAAGAATCGTGTAGATGCTATCCCTCCCAATACTGTTCCCAAGAGGAAGATCACTGGAACCAAACAAAAATCTTCAAAGACAGAGAAGGTCCTACAGCATGAAGCATCTATATCAGTGACAGAACTTAAGTTCCCTGATATTTCCACAATAGGTAAAGTGGGGGCACACGCTATAGCTGTGGGCGCTCATCTCCCGTCACATAAGCTTTGAACCTGTGGTGGAAATTAATTCATTATGCCGGGACACAGTGCCACTGTGACATTGGACTTTCCAGTTTACCTTTCCCAGGTTTCCCTAGGTACCCATTTATCTACCAACCCGCTTGGGAGGATGAACAGCTGGGTGAGCTGTACACCGCCTGCCTTCGTCCAGGATCGAACTCAGGCCAGCAGATTCATAGTCAGACGTGCTAACAACTGCACCACTGAGGCGCAACACAGCAGGGCCTGCAGGTTTACCCCTATCACTTCATATGTATCTCATGTCTTCCCTTTCCACACCTGATCTAATCCAATGGTCACACCAGATGCATGGGAACTTCCTCGATGGGTCATCAGGGCCGAGTCATTACTCATGCATTCACTACTGCTCTCCATTCACCTCTATCACACAAAATCACAGACATTCCTCTTTCATTTAATGCTCTTTTCACACCATCCATTCATCCCATTCATGGCCTTCCTCTCAACCTCCCACCTCTCACACCAGATCCATATCTTCTTCACCAACATGTTCTCCTCCATGCTTTCATATATCCAAACCACCTCAACACAGTCTGCTTTGCTCAACCAGCCAACTCTCTCTTAACACCATTTCTACGTGTAACGAGTAACACCATACGTGTTACTCCACACATGCTCCTCAGACACCTCATCTCCATTACATCTAATATCTTCTTCTCTGCTACTACCATACTCCATGTTTCATCCCATATAATGCAGTTGGCATAGCTACAACCTTCTCTACATTAATTCCAATTGTTCTACAACGAAATACCCTCCTTCCCAAATTATTTCCTACATTATTGATCATAGACTTCATCTGTCTCTATTCATCTTCACAAATGTGTTGTGGACAGTAAGTATAATACGTAAAGCCACCACTTGGGTCAACTCAGCGTGGAGTCCCCATTCTTAAGATTTATCTGTCTTTCCAAGGGTTTAGCAAACATCTATCAATATTACATTCTTTTAATTAATCTGAATCATTAATGTCGCTCTCTTCCCAATGAGAGTCTTACATGGCCTCGGGTTCAAAGCTGTATTAATGAATTTTTGGAACAGAATGGAGTGTGTTGATGCTCAAAGTAAGCGCCAGACATCAGAGGTCATATGGCACTATGGTAAGGTAAAAAGCAAGCGGTAGGGCAAAGAAATAATGCCATGGCAAAGAAATGGGAAGGAAAGAATGGTTAGTTATAGATAAATGATCAAATCAATTGGAGGATGTGAGTTTATTGCAGTAAGGAAATTGTATTATCTAAGGCAGAGGTTCCTAATTACTTTTTGGCCATTACCCCAATTTTTCTAAAATCATGCTTAGCAACAAGCCCATTACGTCCACCACCTTTCACCTAAACTTTCCTAAAGGTTGACGTTACCTAAAATGCGAAATTACCCCCAGTGAGATAATTTACCCCTATTAGGGAATCACTGATCTAAAGAGAAAAGTGGTGATTCTGTAAGAATATCATTAAGGCTGTGTAACAAGGGCAAAATAAAGAAATGTGGTATGCAAGTAAGACAAAAAGTCGCTGAGGATATTATCGTAAGATAGGAGTGAGTGAAGTTGATGTGGTGAACGGAAAGGAAACGTGACAATTATAATGATCATATTTCTCACTAAAAGGTAAGGTTGGGGCACACGCTATGGCTGCGTGTAGCTACGGGCACTCATCTCCCGTCACATCGGCCTTTGAGCCTGTGGTGGCAATTAATTTGTTACCCCGGGACAACGTGACATCCGAGTTTCCACAGTTTACCTTCCCCAGGTTTCCCTAGTCATCAATTCATCGACCAACACGTTTGGGAGGATAACAGCTGGGTGAGCTGTGCGCCGACTGCCCTCGCCCGGGATCCAACTCGGGCCAGCGGATTCGTAGACACTGCACCACTGAGCCCACTAAAGGCTGTACCTAACCGCAGGCCCTCATTACAACAATACGGAAACCTTAAATAGCTAAGCCTCCTACCAACCTCTTTGTTGCTTCACACGCCGCAGCTCATGAGTTAAGTCCGTGGTTCAATCCAAAGATCTATTAAGCAGTGAGTTTCCCGGAAAGCAATGATCAACACACCACTACAATTAGTTTACGCTAATAATATGAGCACTAGTACGCGAGGGGGATAGCTAGCTGGGTCTTTCAAGGTGGTATGCACATGAGGACATAAAAAAACATATGTGGTTGTTTACACACCTGTAACTTGTTGTGACGTAATTCCCTTGGCTGGCACGGCTTCCTCATGGCTGCGAAGGACAGCTGAACACCTACAACACAGACACCATATAATGAAACTCACATACTTTAGGGCCAATATAGTGGCACCTTTTTCTTTTTTACATAGAATATGAACATGTTTGATTTTCCGAGACATATTTTTGCAAAGAAAACCGAATAATGACGATCAGTCTCACCTGTCTCTCTGCTCCACGCTGACTGAACAGTGAACGCTACTGCCGACCTGCCAGAGTTACCAACCTTCCAGAGTAAAATAAAACCTACTACTCTTATAAGTGATGACTTTACTTGCTATTACGTCAAGGCTTTATATTTACCTTTACGTAGAATTTTGAAATTTTCTGTCAATTTTAATCAACTACTATAGTCCGACAGATCTTAGCAGAGCTTTCTGGTGGGACAGAATCCAGTCTTCCCATGGGTCCAACGTTGCCATGTCTACGTGAACTAATCAGTTAGAACTTGATGTACATAAGTAAAAGGCATATAAAATGTTTTAACGAAAATCCATGCAACATAAAATATAAAAAAATCATGTATAAAATAAAAGTTAACGTGCTACGCTTACGATATTCATATGAATATCGAAGCGCGGCATACACTTTTTACAGAGTTGCTTGGAAAACGTTATCACTTTTATCAACTTTCACCGTAGTTCTTATTAAGGTAAATGTTGCAATAACTGTGTTCTAAATACAATATGAAGGAATATAGCAATAAAATGAGGTATTTCCTATATAAAATAAATATTGTAAACTCCCTTCAAACGGCAGCACCCATTTTTCAACCTCAGGACAGGTCACCTGTTAAGCGCGTCCCCCCCCCCACCCCCCCCCCACACACACACACACACGGCATACACTTTTTACAGAGTTGCTTGGAAAACGTTATCACTTTTATCAACTTTCACCGTAGTTCTTATTAAGGTAAATGTTGCAATAACTGTGTTCTAAATACAATATGAAGGAATATAGCCATAAAATGAGGTATTTCCTATATAAAATAAATATTGTAAACTCCTTTCAAACGGCAGCACTCATTTTTCAACCTCAGGACAAGTCACCCCCCCCCCACCCCCCCACCCCCCCACCCCACACACACACCCACACACACACACACACACACACACACACACACACACACACACGCACACGCACACGCACACACACACACACACACACACACACACAAACACACACACACACACACACACACACACACACACACACATCCTTTTTCCATAAACATGAATTTCTTCCTCATTTTTTCGAAAACTATTAGAGATATTGGAAATATAATTGCAGCATCTGATAAACCTAATTAAACTCTAAAACTGTCATTATGAATATTTATTCTATGACTAATAATTACGCAGTAAAATGAAACCGTATATTTATATAAAAACATAACTTTTCTCCTCATTTTCTCGACAGCTATTAGAGATATTGGAAATATCATTGCAGCATCTGATAGACCTAATTAAACTGTAACACTGTAATTATGAATATTTGTTCTATGACTCATAATTACGCAGTAAAATAAAACTTTATATTTATATAAAAACATGACTTTCTAGCTATTAGAGATATTGGAAATATCATTGCAGCATCTGATAGACCAAATTAAACTGTACAACTGATATTATGAATGTTTGTTGTATGACTAATAATTACGCAGTAAAATAAAACTTTATATTTATATAAAAACATGACTTTCCTCCTCATTTTCTCAAAAGCTATTAGAGATATTGAAAAAATCATTGCAGCATCTGATAGACCTAGTAAAATTGTACAACTGTCATTATGAATATTTGTTCTATGACTCATAATTACGCAGTAAAATGAAACTTAATATTTATATAAAAACATGACTTTCCTCCTCATTTTCTCGAAAGCTATTAGAGATATTGGAAATATCATTGCAGCATCTGATACACCTAATTAAACTGTAAAACTGACATTATGAATATTTGTTCTATGACAAATAATTACGCAGTAAAATAAAACCGTATAATTATATAAAAACACGACTTTCCTCCTCATTTTCTCGGAAGATATTAGAGATATTGGAAATATCATTACAGAATCTGATAGACCTAATTAAAATCTACTACTGTCATTATGAATATTTGCTCTAGTACTAATATATACTGAATTTTACTTTTTTAAAAATTACTTTCTTCCTCATTTTCTCGAAAGCTATTCGAGATATTGGAAATATCACTGCACCATCTGATAAACCTAATTAAACTGTACAACTGTCATTATGAATATTTGTTCTATGACTAATAATTACGCAGTAAAATAAAACCGTATATTTATATAAAAACATGACTTTCCTCCTCATTTTCTCGAAAGCTATTAGATATTGGAAATATCATTGCAGCATTTGATACACCTAATTAAACTGTAAAACTGTCATTATTAATATTTGTTCTATGACTAAATATTACGCAGTAAAATTAAACTTAATATTTATATAAAAACATGACTTTCCTCCTCATTTTCTCGAAAGCTATTAGAGATATTGGAAATATCATTGCAGCATCTGATACACCTAATTAAATTGTACAACTGATATTATGAATATTTGTTCTATGACTAATAATTACGCAGTAAAATTAAACTTTATATTTATATAAAAACATGACTCCTTCTCATTTTCCCGAAAGCTGTTAGAGAAATTGGAAATATCATTGCAGCATCTGATAGACCTAATTAAACTGTACAACTGTAATTATGAATATTTGTTCTATGACTCATAATTACGCAGTAAAATGAAACTTAATATTTATATAAAAACATGACTTTCCTCCTCATTTTCTCGAAAGCTATTAGAGATATTGGAAATATCATTGCAGCATCTGATACACCTAATTAAATTGTACAACTGATATTATGAATATTTGTTCTATGACTAATAATTACGCAGTAAAATTAAACTTTGTATTTATATAAAAACATGACTTTCCTTCTCATTTTCCCGAAAGCTATTAGAGATATTGGAAATATCATTGCAGCATCTGATAGACCTAATTAAACTGTACAACTGTAATTATGAATATTTGTTCTATGACTCATAATTACGCAGTAAAATAAAACTTTATATATATATATATATAAAAACATGACTTTCCTTCTCATTTTCTCGAAAGCTATTAGAGATATTGGAAATATCATTGCAGCATCTGATAGACCAAATTAAACTGTACAACTGATATTATGAATATTTGTTGTATGACTAATAATTACGCAGTAAAATAAAACTTTATATTTATATAAAAACATTACTTTCCTCCTCATTTTCTCGAAAGCTATTAGAGATATTGGAAATATCATTGCAGCATCTGATAGACCTAATTAAACTGTACAACTGTAATTATGAATATTTGTTCTATGACTCATAATTACGCAGTAAAATAAAACTTTATATTTATATAGAAACATGACTTTACTCCTCATTTTCTCGAAAGCTATTAGAGATATTGGAAATATCATTGCAGCATCTGATAGGCCTAATTAAACTGTACAACTGTACTTATGAATATTTGTTCTTTGACTCATAATTACGCAGTAAAATAAAACTATATATTTATATAAAAACATGAATTTCCTCCTCATTTTCTCGAAAGCTATTAGAGATATTGGAAATATAATTGCAGCATCTGATGGACCTAATTAAAAAGTACAACTGATATTATGAATATTTGTTGTATGACTAATATTTACTCAGTAAAATAAAACTTTATATTTATATAAAAACATGACTTTCCTCCTCATTTTCTCGAAAGCTATTAGATATATTGAAAAAATCATTGCAGCATCTGATAGACCTAATAAAATTGTACAACTGTCATTATGAATATTTGTTCTATGACTCATAATTACGCAGTAAAATGAAACTTAATATTTATATAAAAACATGACTTTCCTCCTCATTTTCTCGAAAGCTATTAGAGATATTGGAAATATCATTGCAGCATCTGATACACCGAATTAAACTGTAAAACTGACATTATGAATATTTGTTTTATGACTAATAATTACGCAGTAAAATAAAACCGTAAAATTATATAAAAACACGACTTTCCTCCTCATTTTCTCGAAAGATATTAGAGATATTGGAAATATCATTACAGAATCTGATAGACCTAATTAAAATCTACTACTGTCATTATGAATATTTGCTCTAGTACTAATATATACTGAATTTTACTTTTTTAAAAATTACTTTCTTCCTCATTTTCTCGAAAGCTATTAGAGATATTGGAAATATCATTGCACCATCTGATACACCTAATTCAACTGTACAACTGTCATTATGAATATTTGTTCTATGACTAATAATAACGCAGTAAAATAAAACCGTATAATTATATAAAAACATGACTTTCATCTTCATTTTCTGATACACCTAATTCAACTGTACAACTGTCATTATGAATATTTGTTCTATGACTAATAATAACGCAGTAAAATAAAACCGTATAATTATATAAAAACATGACTTTCATCTTCATTTTCTCGAAAGCTATTAGATATTGGAAATATCATTGCAGCATTTGATACATTTAATTAAACTGTAAAACTGTCATTATGAATATTTGTTCTATGACTAATAATTACGCAGTAAAATGAAACTTAATATTTATATAAAAACATGACTTTCCTCCTCATTTTCTCGAAAGCTATTAGAGATATTGGAAATATCATTGCAGCATCTGATACACCTAATTAAATTGTACAACTGATATTATGAATATTTGTTCTATGACTAATAATTACGCAGTAAAATTAAACTTTATATTTATATAAAAGCATGACTTTCCTTCTCATTTTCCCGAAAGCTATTAGAGATATTGGAAATATCATTGCAGCATCTGATAGACCTAATTAAACTGTACAACTGTAATTATGAATATTTGTTCTATGACTCATAATTACGCAGTAAAATGAAACTTAATATTTATATAAAAACATGACTTTCCTCCTCATTTTCTCGAAAGCTATTAGAGATATTGGAAATATCATTGCAGCATCTGATACACTTAATTAAATTGTACAACTGATATTATGAATATTTGTTCTATGACTAATAATTACGCAGTAAAATTAAACTTTATATTTATATAAAAACATGACTTTCCTTCTCATTTTCCCGAAAGCTATTAGAGATATTGGAAATATCATTGCAGTATCTTGTAGACCTAATTAAACTGTACAACTGTAATTATGAATATTTGTTCTATGACTCATAATTACGCAGTAAAATAAAACTTTATATTTATATAAAAACATGACTTTCCTCCTCATTTTCTCGAAAGCTATTAGAGATATTGGAAATATCATTGCAGCATCTGATGGACCAAATTAAACTGTACAACTGATATTATGAATATTTTTTGTATGACTAATAATTACGCAGTAAAATAAAACTTTATATATATATAAAAACATGACTTTCCTTCTCATTTTCCCGAAAGCTATTAGAGATATTGGAAATATCATTGCAGCATCTGATACACCTAATTAAACTGTACAACTGATATTATGAATATTTGTTCTATGACTAATAATTACGCAGTAAAATTAAACTTTATATTTATATAAAAAAATGACTTTCCTTCTCATTTTCCCGAAAGCTATTAGAGATATTGGAAATATCATTGCAGCATCTGATAGACCTAATTAAACTGTACAACTGTAATTATGAATATTTGTTCTATGACTCATAATTACGCAGTAAAATGAAACTTAATATTTATATAAAAACATGACTTTCCTCCTCATTTTCTCGAAAGCTATTAGAGATATTGGAAATATCATTGCAGCATCTGATACACCTAATTCAATTGTACAACTGATATTATGAATATTTGTTCTATGACTAATAATTACGCAGTAAAATTAAACTTTATATTTATATAAAAACATGACTTTCCTTCTTATTTTCCCAAAAGCTATTAGAGATATTGGAAATATCATTGCAGCATCTGATAGACCTAATTAAACTGTACAACTGTAATTATGAATATTTGTTCTATGATTCATAATTACGTAGTAAAATGAAACTTAATATTTATATAAAAACATGACTTTCCTCCTCATTTTCTCGAAAGCTATTAGAGATATTGGAAATATCATTGCAGCATCTGATACACCTAATTAAATTGTACAACTGATATTATGAATATATGTTCTATGACTAATAATTACGCAGTAAAATTAAACTTTATATTTATATAAAAACATGACTTTCCTTCTCATTTTCCCGAAAGCTATTAGAGATATTGGAAATATCATTGCAGCATCTGATAGACCTAATTAAACTGTACAACTGTAATTATGAATATTTGTTCTATGATTCATAATTACGTAGTAAAATGAAACTTAATATTTATATAAATACATGACTTTCCTCCTCATTTTCTCGAAAGCTATTAGAGATATTGGAAATATCATTGCAGCATCTGATACACCTAATTAAATTGTACAACTGATATTATGAATATTTGTTCTATGACTAATAATTACGCAGTAAAATTAAACTTTATATTTATATAAAAACATGACTCCTCCTCATTTTCCCGAAAGCTATTAGAGATATTGGAAATATCATTGCAGCATCTGATAGACCTAATTAAACTGTACAACTGTAATTATGAATATTTGTTCTATGACTCATAATTACGCAGTAAAATGAAACTTAATATTTATATAAAAACATGACTTTCCTCCTCATTTTCTCGAAAGCTATTAGAGATATTGGAAATATCATTGCAGCATCTGATACACCTAATTAAATTGTACAACTGATATTATGAATATTTGTTCTATGACTAATAATTACGCAGTAAAATTAAACTTTATATTTATATAAAAACATGACTTTCCTTCTCATTTTCCCGAAAGCTATTAGAGATATTGGAAATATCATTGCAGCATCTAATACACCTAATTAAATTGTACAACTGATATTATGAATATTTGTTCTATGACTAATAATTACGCAGTAAAATTAAACTTTATATTTATATAAAAACATGACTTTCCTTCTCATTTTCCCGAAAGCTATTAGAGATATTGGAAATATCATTGCAGCATCTGATAGAACTAATTAAACTGTACAACTGTAATTATGAATATTTGTTCTATGACTCATAATTACGCAGTAAAATGAAACTTAATATTTATATAAAAACATGACTTTCCTCCTCATTTTCTCGAAAGCTATTAGAGATATTGGAAATATCATTGCAGCATCTGATACACCTAATTAAATTGTACAACTGATATTATAAATATTTGTTCTATGACTAATAATTACGCAGTAAAATTAAACTTTATATTTATATAAAAACATGACTTTCCTTCTCATTTTCCCGAAAGCTATTAGAGATATTGGAAATATCATTGCAGCATCTGATAGACCTAATTAAACTGTACAACTGTAATTATGAATATTTGTTCTATGACTAATAATTACGCAGTAAAATAAAACTTTATATATATATATATAAAAACATGACTTTCCTTCTCATTTTCCCGAAAGCTATTAGAGATATTGGAAATATCATTGCAGCATCTGATACACCTAATTAAATTGTACAACTGATATTATGAATATTTGTTCTATGACTAATAATTACGCAGTAAAATTAAACTTTATATTTATATAAAAACATGACTTTCCTTCTCATTTTCCCGAAAGCTATTAGAGATATTGGAAATATCATTGCAGCATTTGATAGACCTAATTAAACTGTACAACTGTAATTATGAATATTTGTTCTATGACTCATAATTACGCAGTAAAATGAAACTTAATATTTATATAAAAACAAGACTTTCCTCCTCATTTTCCCGAAAGCTATTAGAGATATTGGAAATATCATTGCAGCATCTGATAGACCTAATTAAACTGTACAACTGTAATTATGAATATTTGTTCTATGATTCATAATTACGTAGTAAAATGAAACTTAATATTTATATAAAAACATGACTTTCCTCCTCATTTTCTCGAAAGCTATTAGAGATATTGGAAATATCATTGCAGCATCTGATACACCTAATTAAATTGTACAACTGATATTATGAATATTTGTTCTATGACTAATAATTACGCAGTAAAATTAAACTTTATATTTATATAAAAACATGACTTCCTTCTCATTTTCCCGAAAGCTATTAGAGATATTGGAAATATCATTGCAGCATCTGATAGACCTAATTAAACTGTACAACTGTAATTATGAATATTTGTTCTATGACTCATAATTACGCAGTAAAATGAAACTTAATATTTATATAAAAACATGACTTTCCTCCTCATTTTCTCGAAAGCTATTAGAGATATTGGAAATATCATTGCAGCATCTGATACACCTAATTA
Source organism: Metacarcinus magister (assembly GCA_029783475.1). Lineage (NCBI taxonomy): Eukaryota > Metazoa > Arthropoda > Malacostraca > Decapoda > Cancridae > Metacarcinus > Metacarcinus magister. The sequence goes on along the minus strand of JAPQNM010000006.1, from coordinate 5,950,753 downwards.
AATTGTACAACTGATATTATGAATATTTGTTCTATGACTAATAATTACGCAGTAAAATTAAACTTTATATTTATATAAAAACATGACTTTCCTTCTCATTTTCCCGAAAGCTATTAGAGATATTGGAAATATCATTGCAGCATCTGATACACCTAATTAAATTGTACAACTGATATTATGAATATTTGTTCTATGACTAATAATTACGCAGTAAAATTAAACTTTATATTTATATAAAAACATGACTTTCCTTCTCATTTTCCCGAAAGCTATTAGAGATATTGGAAATATCATTGCAGCATCTGATAGAACTAATTAAACTGTACAACTGTAATTATGAATATTTGTTCTATGACTCATAATTACGCAGTAAAATGAAACTTAATATTTATATAAAAACATGACTTTTCTCCTCATTTTCTCGAAAGCTATTAGAGATATTGGAAATATCATTGCAGCATCTGATACACCTAATTAAATTGTACAACTGATATTATGAATATTTGTTCTATGACTAATAATTATGCAGTAAAATTAAACTTTATATTTATATAAAAACATGACTTTCCTTCTCATTTTCCCTAAAGCTATTAGAGATATTGGAAATATCATTGCAGCATCTGATACACCTAATCAAAATTTACAACTGTCATTATGAATATTTGTTCTATGACTAATAATTATGCAGTAAAATGAAACTTAATATTTATATAAAAACATGACTTTCCTCCTCATTTTCTCGAAAGCTATAAGAGATATTGGAAATATCATTGCAGCATCTGATAGACCTAATTAAACTGTACAACTGTGATTATGAATATTTGTTCTATGACTAATAATTAAGCAATAAAATTAAACTTAATATTTATATAAAAACATGACTTTCCTCATTTTCCCGAAAGCTATTAGAGATATTGGAAATATGATTGCAGCATCTGATACACCTAATTAAACTGTACAATTGTCATTATGAATATTTGTTCTATGACTAATAATTACGCAGTAAAATGAAACTTAATATTTATATAAAAACATGAATTTCCTCCTCATTTTCCGGAAAGCTATAAGAGATATTGGAAATATCATTGCAGCATCTGATACTCCTAATTAAACTGTACAACTGTAATTATGAATATTTGTTCTATGACTAATAATTAAGCCGTAAAATTAAACTTAATATTTATATAAAAACATGACTTTCCTCCTCATTTTCCCGAAAGCTATTAGAGATATTGGAAATATGATTGCAGCATCTGATACACCTAATTAAACTGTACAATTGTCATTATGAATATTTGTTCTATGACTAATAATTACGCAGTAAAATGAAACTTAATATTTATATAAAAACATGAATTTCCTCCTCATTTTCCCGAAAGCTATTAGAGATATTGGAAATATCATTGCAGCATCTGATACACCTAATTAAACTGTACAACTGTCATTATGAATATTTGTTCTATGACTAATAATTACACAGTAAAATGAAATTCAATATTTATTTAAAAACATGACTTTCCTCCTCATTTTCTCGAAAGCTATTAGAGATATTGGAAATATCATTGCAGCATCTGATTCACCTAATTAAACTGCTGGATAGACACCACTTCTAAGAAGGCCACGGGAGTTCGGGTACCCAGTGGGAAAGGTTCCTGCTGGATAATTTTGCACGCCGGCACCATGAACCTAACCCTTCCTTACCTTCCAAGCTAAGAATGTCGGCGACTATCACGATCAGATGAACGCAGAAACCTTTGAGAAGTGGTTTAAGACACAAGTGTTGCCGAATATTCCTCCATCTTCAGTCATCGTAATGGATAACGCACCCTATCTCTCCAGGAAAATCGATAAACCACCATTAGCATCAAACAACAAAGCAACCATAAGAGAATGGCTGGAGAGGAAGGGTGTGGCAGTACCCGATGGTCTACTGAAAGTTCAGCTCATGAAACTTGCGGCTGAACACACCACTGCTGCCGATACAAGTTACGTAATCGACAGGATGGCCTTACAGCACGGACACAAGGTTGTACGACTGCCACCTTATCACTGTCAGTACAACGCGATTGAACTGATATGGGCTCAACTTAAAGGCTACATATCAAAAAGAAATACATTCAAGAATGCAGCCTTAAAGCCGCTCATTTATGAAGCAATAGCCACAATTACCCCAGAAAACTGGAAAGATGCCTTACAACACGCCGAAAAAATACAACCAGACGATGCAAGAAGAGACTCCTTCATTATCACTCTCACTCCATCTGATGAAGAGGATTCATCATAATGGCTGTCATGCTGCCAGAATAGAGGATTAGGCCTACCGAGGAAACCTCTTTAAAAAAAAAACGCACTGTGACTTTTACCTCTTAGGTGGCGAGGAAACAAAGTCAACATTTCAGTATATACAAATGTAAAGGTCGATGTATAACCAATGTGTGACACATTATAAAGAGAGAGAGAGAGAGAGAGAGAGAGAGAGAGAGAGAGAGAGAGAGAGAGAGAGAGAGAGAGAGAGAGAGAGAGAGAGAGAGAGAGAGAGAGAGAGAGAGAGAGAGAGAGAGAGAGAGAGAGAGAGAGAGAGAGAGAGAGAGGAGAGAGAGAGAGAGAGAGAGAGGAGAGAGAGAGAGAGAGAGAGAGAGAGAGAGAGAGAGAGAGAGAGAGAGAGAGAGAGAGAGAGAGAGAGAGAGAGAGAGAGAGAGAGAGAGAGAGAGAGAGAGAGAGAGAGAGAGAGAGAGAGAGAGAGAGAGAGAGAGAGAGAGAGAGAGAGAGAGAGAGAGAGAGAGAGAGAGAGAGAGAGAGAGAGAGAGAGAGAGAGAGGAGAGAGAGAGAGAGAGAGAGAGAGAGAGAGAGAGGAGAGAGAGAGAGAGAGAGAGAGAGAGAGAGAGAGAGAGAGAGAGAGAGAGAGAGAGAGAGAGAGAGGAGAGAGAGAGAGAGAGAGAGAGAGAGAGAGAGGAGAGAGAGAGAGAGAGAGAGAGAGAGAGAGAGAGAGAGAGAGAGAGGAGAGAGAGAGAGAGAGAGAGAGAGAGAGAGAGAGAGAGAGAGAGAGAGAGAGAGAGAGAGGAGAGAGAGAGAGAGAGAGAGAGAGAGAGAGAGAGAGAGAGAGAGATAAGAATAGTACTACTGAGATCGCAGCAAATAGAAATAAGAAAACAACATAGGGAATGAGAAAGCATAACACACACACACACACACACACACACACACACACACACGTGTCACGCGCTCAGGCAAGGCTCTCTCACGTAGGCCTCGGCTCAGGTCACTCACCAGCCAATCAGAGCGAAGGAGATATGGCAGTGTTGGACCCATGGGAATACTGTATTCTGTCCCACCAGAAAGCTCTGCTAAGATCTGTCGGACTATAGTCCAGCATCGTTCTCTATTGCAATTAATAAGTTTGTGGTCATGACAATAAATAGCTGCTGCCTTGTTACCTCTTATCACTTTAATTAGATTTGTCTTCGTCATAAATTAACATACCCAGTTGCTCTGCCGATCTTTCATTTCCTGAATGCCTCACAATGATACTCAAAATATTGGCCAACAATTAACGTACAGAGGTAATGTGAAAGTACCGCAAGAGTGCCTATGTGATGGAATACTCACCTGGTAAAGGAAAAAAATATATTACAGTTTTCAGTATGAGAACCTTTGAGGTGGGGTACGCGGTGCATTTTCATTTGCAGCTTTTCGTCCGCTGTTCATGAATACAAATCTTACACTGGATTCGCCACTAACTGGATAAACCACTCCTCAATGCGCTGACATCACTGTTTAAACTATTCATGAATCTGCTTACTTTGACTGTAAATATGGAATTTTGTTTTGTTTTGTTCCCGACCGTAAGTTTATCTCTTCTTTTCTGATTTGTGAGATGAAACGCAAACTCGATCAAGGTTAACTGGCCTGTTATTCAATTACTATCACTATAGAATAAGTTAAAGGTGTCTGACTAATATTTCTATAACCACTGATTTGCAATGCAGTTCAAGCATACTTTCTACATGCAAGTGATAGCCATTCCTCACGCTCCACATCAGTCCTTTGTCTCATGTATTAATAAACCTCAACATATCAAACTTTTCCTTTTATTGAAACATGAGTGTGTTGGATCAGTGGGCCAACAGTGAGACGCACGCACACCAACATGTACAATCCGGCTAACCAACACTGAACAATAATCAGAAGGGAGAGTCTTATATGTATGTATAACAGCATCTGAGGCAAGTATCACATCACGATCAATACAGAGGTGGTGCCGAGGCCGCCCAGGTGACGAGGAAAACTATACGCTGCCAGTCTCGCCTCCCAAACTCCTTGAATTGATTGACTCACACCAGGGGAGGCTGGCCAAAGATTACCACACTTGGGTAACGGGAGAGCACCCCAGGAGTGCCTGTGTGAGGGAACGTTCACTGGGAATAAATATAATAAATAAACATGGCAATTTAAGGCCTCATGCTAGCCGAACCCTGTCTTAGTGGGGGCTTCCAACATGCGGGGCGTTGAAAGGAACACACTGGCAGAGGAGGAAGAGAGCCTCGGGGGCCCTGCACGCACGCTGCTTGGCGCCGCTTAGGGTAGACTGGGAGGCGTTCCTCCCCACCCCTTACCGGCACACTTGGGCAGCCTCTCTCACCCAGCAACAATATACAAATGGTCTAACCTAAAGCTGCACATAGGCTGTTCTTTTCATCGCCTGAGAAGAAGGCGACGAGCACAGGGAGTGGCGGCGGCAGACTTTCAATCACCGCCGCTCTTACTCCTCATTCTCTCCTCGCAGATCATAGCAATAAGTGATACCCTAGACTAGGAAATGAGAAGGCAAACAACTGAAAAAATAGGTCACCAAAATCAAGATATTACATTATGAAAAAGACAACACGTATATTAAAAAGATGACGCACCAAAGGTTAGGTCACCCTCAAGTCTATCTGGCAATGGATTGACCGAGCGCAAGAGCGATTAAATATTAAAAAAAAAATCCCCGAATTAGGTTACTAAGACCATATAGCTTTTCTAGGATTAACGATAATGCTATCCCCCTTACCAAGAAGCTGATGTGAGCCAGGATCGAACTCGCAACCTTTAGGCCATGAGCCGAACACTGTACCACATAGCTACTCAGCCCTCAAGAGCGTGAAAGCGAAGGATTTTGTATCTATGGAGAAGCAAACTGACTGACTGTTATCCTTCCTGGAGTGAGTTGGCGGCCACGGAGTAGTCCAAAGAAGCTCGGTTATAAAAATCACCGCCACTTAATATACGACTCCACCATCTCACTTCAAATTCCTTCACCTTCCCTCCTTACCAATTTATCAACAGATTAGGTCGCTCTTCATAAACAGGGCGAGTGAAAGGCATGATTACGGCCAGTTAGTTAGATCGCTCTGGCTCCAGTATGATAATAATGATCATTCCTTTAATGTAAGACTTGAGGCTGCCGTCACTCACGCGAGGAGAGACTGCGTCGTTGTGATAAAAGGAGACCCTTTATAAAGTTGTAACACCATAGTGACAGATAAAAGTCAACAGCAACGTGACAAACCTGGTAGAAAGACAACTTGAAGGCAACAGGTGGTAGATGATAACGAGTGACAAGCGGAAGGTCGCGTGTCCCACCGTGAACACGAACATCTCGGTTGATATCCAAGAGGAAAGAACGTGATGGCGTATACACCGGAAAGTATTAATGCTATACGGACTCGGTTGACAAAACGACACGCAACGAAATCTGCCTAAATATCTAGTGTGTACAGAGAATCACTTGTTCGATATCGACATTGTGAGGCCGCGAGAAGATACTAGTCCAGGGCCGTGTGTGGGAGGGAAGGATAGGATGATAGCAATGACGTAACCTTGAATGGCGGTGAGGGAGGGTATTGTTAGGGTGAAAGCAACAAAACTTGTGACACACATCACGCATCTCAACATAACTCAGCGGTGTGCAGCAAGCGTAAAAGTTTCCAATACTTGTTTCCTCGCATCGCGTTGTGCATGTGTGGCGTGCGAGGCTCCAGGGAAGGAGGCAGTATGCTGCTTTCTGATGTGACTAAACTCGCGGAAAAATAGAATACCGACTGTAAGGGGGATTGGATTATGCAAAGGTGAACTGGAGGAACGGCGGCCCTGTCGACTGGTATTTCTTCTCGACCCTTGAGTTTCGCCTGTGGAAGAAGAGACCTGGAACCTGTGTATTCACGCTTATGGAGACGGAGTGCATAGTTTGATGCAAGTCTGGGTGAGGAAAAACGGAGTGTGGGAAAGGAATGGAGGGGAAGGAAGGACGGTATGGAGACATGGTAATGGGGGTGGAAAAAAGGGAAAAAAAGTGTGGAGAGTAGTGAGAAGGAAAAGGTGTCAAAAAGTATAAAAAAAGGGAAAGGCAGGAAAATAAGTGAACATAAAGAGGGGAAGGGACAGGAAGAAAGGTTATAGAGGTAAGGAAAAGGGAGAAACAAGAAAGAAAAGTAAGCCATAAGAAAAAAAAAGTGGAAAAAAGATGATTGGGACGAAAGGGAAGGAGAGGAGAGGGAAGTAGGGGGAGAGGAGAGCAGGAGGGAGGAGTGGGGGTTGGTCGCTGTTCGAGGGAGGTCCGAAGGTCCATAATGTTCCCTATATAACACAGCTTCCGATAACAGGTCCACGCACGTACATCGGTCACATACATAGCTACGACAGAGTTACACTGTCTACTCCACCACGATTATGTTACAATATGTATAATGTTTATATATATATACGAGGGAGGTGTGTTGTGTGACTGAAGCTGATGACAGACAGCCGACAGCAACACACACACACACACACACACACACACACACACACACACACACACACACACACACACACACACACACACACACACACACACACACACACACACACACACACATACACGCACACGCACACGCACACGCACACACACACACACACACGTATACATCCAAAACATTTACCACAAAAAAGCTCTTTCCTAAAGCTTCGTTCAAACTTTCCTCTCCTTCTCACATTGCAAGCCCTCTCTTTCCCTCCCTCCCCCCCCTCCCTCCTTTTCTCTGCCCTCTGGCCCTTCACCTTCCTCCTCACGGATTATCTTCCACTCACTCTATCTGAAACGCTCCAAAAGCATATAACAAGACTTCCTTCTCACATAACACTCCTGAAGCGCCTCACCTGGCCACACAAACTCGTCCATGACTGCGGATACCAAATATTCTATAAATAAAAATGTACAACTCCACAACTCCACATACTCGCTCACTCATACGTCTAATTTCTCGTACAAACAATAACATTAATTAAATAAGAGATACAGAAAAAGAGGAAGATGATGATGTGACTAATAAAAGAACGATGAGTAGGAAGGTATACACAAGGGTGCAGGAAAAGAGGTGAATCGATTGTCTAGATCAAGTTATGATGGAGAAGAGATCAGATGATAACGGTAATGATGATAATGAGTGGAGGAGGCGAGTCAGGTTTAGCGAACTTACATGAAAGTTGAAAAAAAAAGCTGAAAACAAATAATATAGATAGAAGAGAAGATGGATGAATTTCAAGAGAATACAAATATATCAAGAATGTGCTTTAAAACTGAAAAAAATATTGAAAGTAAATGTGAAAAATATCAGCCTTCTATGGCAAGAATAAATACTAAAATATATCTCATACATACATTGTGGAGGAGCAGGTGTACAAAAAAAAAATAACAAAAAAACATTGGAAAACATTTTTACCTGAACGTTCCAAAAGATAAAACAAAACGTACATAGCAAACACCCACCTACCCGTACACACACACACACACACACACACACACACACACACACACACACACACACACACACACACACACACACACACACACACAGACCATTACAAACACTCCTGCAGTTTCAAGGCAAACAATTTAGTGTTGCTTACTTTGCAAATAAAAAACAGCGCCTGTCGATTAAACAAGCTTTGATGAAATTTCCACGCCCGCGCTCTACCTGCATCACTGGGAGCCTAACATCCATGAAGTGAATGTACGTACGTGTGTGTGAATTACAGGTAAGATAAATAATACTGATAACCTGTTCGCTCCACCTCAGTATTATAACGCAAATAATATGTAAGAAGAGAGCTGCGTTAAGTTAAAGATGATTACTAATGCATAACGTGGGACTGAGAGTACAAGTTTACATTCATCTCTCTTTGTGCAAGGAAGGTTCGGAGGAGCTGAGCTTTTCCGTCTAAAATTAAGTTACAGTCGATGATGAAGACTTAGACAGAAACACACACACACACGCGCACACACACACGCGCGCGCACACACTCACACACACACATTTCTCCCTCCTCTCTTTACTGCCCAATTACAACCAAAGTACCTCTAACAACACACAACCACCATCATTACCACAATTACTCTCTCTCTCTCTCTCTCTCTCTCTCTCTCTCTCTCTCTCTCTCTCTCTCTCTCTCTCTCTCTCTCTCTCTCTCTCTCTCTCTCTCTCTCTCTCGTGAAGAAAATTCTTTGGCGTAACACAGGCGGATGGAAATATCGCCTCTCCACATCCCCTGTGCAAACAAGACTCCCTCAGCTCCTCCCAGCCCTTATCCTGCCCCTGCACTTCCTGCCGGGCATCGGGCGAGGGAGCCGCACCCTCCACCCGTAGGTACAGTACGTCACTAGCGGAAAAAAAGAGGCAACAGTTGTTTTGTAGTTTCGGCTTCGCACCTACAAACATACTTATCATTAAATTGTTGCCCGAAACATACGCTAACAATCACACGCACACGTACGTATGCACCCATGTATGCACACGAACACACACATGCACACACACACACACACACACACACACACACACACACACACACACACACACACACACATGCACGCACGCACGCACACGCACACACAACAATAAACAAACTCACATAGAGGTGAGGAATGTTTGTGATTGTCATGGTCACTAAACGTGGTGGAAAATATAACAGGTAATGGACAGACAAACATACAGATAGACAGGCAGACCGGACGATCGATAAACAGATGTAGATAAACAGATTCACTTATGTTATGAAGTGACTCTGATAAGGTAGTTTAAAATTAATTACTATGAATCTACACACACACACACACACACACACACACACACACACACACACACACACACACACACACACACACACACACACACACACACACACACACACACACACACACACACACATACAGCTTCCTTTAGCCTTGGTCAGAAAGAGGCGGGGGTTTGTGCATCCGATGAGACGTTAGTGAGTCTGAGGCAGAAAGACAATTGAAACAGAGACTAGAGTAGAGTAAAACAACGAGAGAGAGAGAGAGAGAGAGAGAGAGAGAGAGAGAGAGAGAGAGAGAGAGAGAGAGAGAGAGAGAGAGAGAGAGAGAGAGAGAGAGAGAGAGAGAGAGAGAGAGAGAGA
>JAPQNM010000006.1:5891303-5931303 GCA_029783475.1 Metacarcinus magister | reverse complement strand
GTAGAGTCGTTTGAAGGAGTGTTGCCAGAAGCAATGCGAACCTTCCTTCAGCACGCGACAAAAATACCAGACAGACGAAGGGAGTCAAGGCTTCTGTTATCACCTTTCCCACTATATCGCAAGTAAAGTAACGGCTGGAAACACAAGGAGATGGAAACTACCCACCTACTGCTGCTACTCCATAGAGGAAAAAAAGTAAGTGAGTATAAGATCAATAATAATCAAGTTGCATTTTGTACAGATAACTTGATATCTATATTGAAAGTGACCAAGATGAGTATAAGCAAAATGTATTATAAAAAAAAAACAATAAGTGAAATGATGAAGCCATGGGTTGGATGAGTGAGGTTCGTGCGTGGCTTAGGATCAAGATTGACATTCATGAGGAAACTTACAGTCCAACTTGCTCTTGGTGGTGGAATACCCTCGCAGTATATTCCCTTCCGACTCAAATCTACATCGCTGAGCAGGATTCCACGTGACATATTCGTGCTCCGGGCGAATTCCATTTTCTTACGTTCGTGTCTAGCCCGGCTTTGGACGACAAGATTTGGCGCATCGGCCCGTCTTCAGAAAATACCTTGAGACACTTGAAAAATGTCTCTGAAGAAAAATCACATCTCAGGGCTCACCGCTGGAAAACATTATACCTCCAATGGATGCACGGTACGTTACGCCAATAGTAAGTGAAGGAAAATGTCTATCGCTGTTAATAATTTATATGCAAGCGTAGTCCTTTTTGTGTTCCTTTAATCATTCGCCATCGGAGAAGCCATTTCATGTGTCTCAGTTTACAGTAATGCCTCCAAGGTCATGATAGTAAACGAAATCAAAAAGAAAAATATCATGAATGTAAAGTTCCGTCAAATAATATATATAAATAAGGCGCCATAAAAATTCACGCTCTAAAAAAATTAATAAAATAAGACTAAAAAAAAAAACTGACTGGAAAATAAATTTGGTCCTTCAGCGGTCAGGTCACTCATCGGTAAGACACTTTGACCTTCCCGTCCGTGCACCTGGGAGGGCGGATACCGGGCCACGCCTTCACCAGGTCGCGGCCACTCTTACATCGGAATCAAAGGGACCAGCGGGAAGGAGCCTCACCTGACGTCACACCCGCGTCATTTGCCTGCGTGTGGGTGTACCTTCTCTCTTTACACCACGCCCAATACAAGGCACCGGCGAACACGGCGAGAAATTGCCTTTACAACGGCTTTCTACTCTAGTTTAAGGCTGATTGATTTCATTGACTGCCGGGTTTTTTTTATGTGTCCAACCTGCTGTTATTTACCTTCTTTCAAATCTGTTTTAATTATCTCTTCGTTCAACTGATTCACTCTTATTCAATTTCTATAAAGATAATCACACCTATGCAATAATACCACCTGCACGTGTATCCTGGTCTTGCCGAGGGTCTGATGGGGAGGGGCTGGAGGGGCTAGAGACAAGGAGACACTCACCTTTGAACTCCGGACTGGAGGATTGGAAAGCTACGGAGGAACGTCTTGATTGGGGCAGTGAATGGGGGTAGGACCGGGACAGCTGGTACACCTCGTTCTCGGCCTGTTCGCTCAAGGATGATCCACGTCTGGAGGGCGACCTAGCAGGGTAAGACGAGGCTGAAGGGCGATATGGACGAGGCATGGGGCTAGGAGAAAGGGGCTTAATGGGGGGAGGTAATGATAAGATAAGGAGCCTTTTCTTCATTCCTATACATAGCTAGTTGTAATTTTTTTCTCTCATACATGCATATACTATTTAAAAGTTAAGTTGAAACAATGAAGTGAAGTACAGGTCAAGGCAGTGCACCACCAACCACCACGTGAAGCCCAACACAACATCTGCAACGCCCCACTAGTTGGCACATTATAAACTAATTGAATCTGACACACGACAATCAGGTGTTGCAGATGGCGGCGGCGGCGGCGGTGGTGGTGGTGGTGGTTATTGTGTTGACGACTACCTGATTGACTGACTGACTGACTAATGAACTAATTAACCAACTATCTAACTAACAAACTAACTGACTCACTGACTGACTAGTTATAATGGCTCCCTAATTACTGACTCCAAAATCTTAATGAAGTGGCATTAGCTCCATGACTGGGGGGGAGGGGGACGGGGAAGAAAGCAAGCCAGTGGCCAACCTTTTGTCTTCCTCTCACCTTTGATTAATTGTTAGCGAGGGAGAATGGGTGCGGCGCTCAGGTGTGATGCAGGAGGAGGAGGAGGAGGAGGAGGAGGAGAGGAGGAGGAGGAGGAGGAGGAGTAGGAGGAGGAGGAACAAGAGGAGAAAGAGGAGGAGGAGGTACATAGCAGAGAGGATCCAAGACTTCATTACCTCATTCTCCCTCACGTTTCAAAACAAGATGTAAATATATTTTGTCACTGTTACATGGCATTGAAAAAATACATGTATATAAAAACCTTCAAACCAGTGAAGCCAAAAAACAGAAGATAAGTACAAAAAAGATTAAAAAAAGATGCTCCACAAGGAAACACTGAAAAAATTCACATCAAGCTAAGTAAGAATAATGTTAAGTTATTTGAGTCAAGTTCAACATCAATATCACGAAAAGACAACACGTGCAGAAAAATATACATGCAATAAAAAAGTTCTAAAAGGTATATTATAAGTGTGTGTTTGTATGTGTGTGTAAGTGTATGTGTGCGTTTATATATACCTGCACATGCACTCGCACACAGATACACGTACACACACACACACACACACACACACACACACACACACACACACACACACACACACACACACACACACACACACACACACACACACACACATATTGTAACATTTATTTCTTCACACTGTAAAGATAGTTATTATTATTATTATTATTATTATAATTATTATTGTTAGTTAGTTATTATTATTATTAATATCATTATAATTATTATCATTATAATTACTATTATCATTATTAATATTATCATTACTATTATTACTATAATTATCATTGGTACCATCAGTACTTAATTATCACCAATATTATCTCCATTATTATAATAATAATTATTATTATCTTTATAATTATTTCTAGTATTTCTATTATTATTATTATTATTATTATTATTATTACTATTATTATTAATATCATCATTATCACTATCATTATTGTCATCAGTAGGAGCATCATTACCACACATGTTTCCCTGAGTTGGCAGACAGGGGGACGGGCACCGAGTATGGCAGGGGGGGGGGCCCTCCTCAACACTCCAACACCACCACACCACTGAGAGGGACGGGTGGCAAGGGGCAGGTGGTAGAGTGGGCAGGTAGGTGAGTGAGTGGGCAGCAGCAGACCACTCAAACTAACAATGGTAATAGCTTGAAGGCTGATAATTGACTTTTTCCACAACTAAACACGGCCTTTATGATATCAAAATGAAAAATGATTTGATGTACACATGGATAATTCTTTTGTACATCCAATTAATTTTTATGTGCATTTCCGTCATCGAGTCAATTTCTTCTTAATGTATATCACTAAAATGCACTCAATTTAAAGTCCTCTTCTCTCTTAAGCTGTTGAATCACACTGAACACTTATAGGAGTGAACGGGAGAGGAGAGTCAGATACAGCCCCACACGTTGTTTTTCTCTGCTCGTCTGACTGAAGTGTTGATGGCCAGCCGCTGCCATAAACGTGCCCGGCGAGTGTCTGCAGCGGGAGTTGCTCTTTATTACACTTACTTGGGACACCAGAAAGCGAAGACGGCAAAAGAAAGGCAGGAAGTGAGTTAAAAGTGCTGGGACGAATCACTTCTTCGTGTTATATTTTTTTCCCTTTTATTATGCATAAGAAGTAAGATAAGGGATGGAGAATGAGTGTGATAGATTAAAGATAAGGGGGTTAAGTTATGAAAGAAAGAGAGAGGGAGAGGAAAAGAGAGAGGGAGAGGAAGAGAGAGGGAAAAAACAATGTAAGAGGGTGTATAGAGAGGCATGAAAATAGAGAAATTTTTCATACAGGTAAGAATAGCGGAAATTTCTCAGAAGCAGCCAACACCTTTTTCGACTGAGTATTCTTACCGAAACAAAATACAATCGGAAAACAAAACTAAGAGCACCACCACAGCCTCAATGCATCGTCTGGGAACATAACATGGCAATAAAAAATAACCCAGCATTTCTATTCATAATTCTCCCAGAAAAAATAAAACAAAAATATATAGAAATAACCAGTCAGCAACAGGTGTTAGCTACTACAGAGACCTTTCCCGACATTCCAAAGGTAAACTTAACGACCTGCAACTTCAGCTTCTGAGTGATCTACGTAGCTAGTGAAGTGAACTGCAGCACTAGAGGGAGAGAGAGATTATAATAGAAGAAAGAAAAAATAACGACAAGAAAATGATCTAGGCACAAAAACTACCTAATGAACTACGTGAGCAAGCATCCAACCAACTAATAGAGTGATGGTAATTCTATTGATCGACTGTAAACCAAAGCATTCCAAGGTCATTACTGTGAACTGTGAACACATAACTTGAACTATGACTGCCTTCAGAGCGGCTGGAAACCAAGAACGAAAGGCTTGAGAGAAAGAGAAAGAGAGAAAGAGAGAGAGAGAGAGAGAGAGAGAGAGAGAGAGAGAGAGAGAGAGAGAGAGAGAGAGAGAGAGAGAGAGAGAGAGAGAGAGAGAGAGAGAGAGATACACAATGCAGCAAGATATATAAGAAAACTATTGATATGCTACTATAATACCTTCTTATGCACGAATATATATTAAAAGAACGAGTAATACTGAGCGAAATGCACTGCCTTTAGCGGCTAGATGCAGAGAGACAAGATACTACTACATAAATAATAGCAATAACAATAATAATAATAATAATAATAATAATAATAATAATAATAATAATAATAGTAATGTTAATAATAATAATGATAATAGTCATGAAGTAAGAAAGACAAAGAACATGAACAAGGACAAAATAATGAAAGGCATGAACACGGACACAGTCAGAAAAACACGGAGAAAAAGACAAAATTTGACAAAACAAAAAGTAAAAATAATGAAAAAAGTTTAAAAAATGCATCAAGAACCATTCCTTACTGAGAGAGAGAGAGAGAGAGAGAGAGAGAGAGAGAGAGAGAGAGAGAGAGAGAGAGAGAGAGAGAGAGAGAGAGAGAGAGAGAGAGAGAGAGAGAGAGAGAGAGAGAGAGAGAGAGAGAGAGAGAGAGAGAGAGAGAGAGAGAGAGAGAGAGAGAGAGAGAGAGAAAAAAAAAACAGAGAAAGAAAACAGAGAAAGAAAACAGAGAGAGAAAAAACAGAGAGAGAGAGAAAAAAAAACCAGAGAGACAGACAGAGAAAGACAGACAGACAGAGAGAGAGAGACATACATAGAGAGAGACAAACAGAGAGAGACATACAAACATATAAAGACAGACAGACTGACCGTGGCAAAGACAAAAGGAGTAAGAAAACAAACAATAGAAGAAAAAAATTAGAGCCGAGCAGAAATTGACTGAAAAACTGACTGACTGATTGACTGACTCGATGTGTGCTCAGTCATGGATCAGTCCTGCTTTACCTTGATTCTCTCCACGCTAAGTCCGGATGTAGGAGTCCAGAGTCCAGCGAAGAGTTCCTGCTGTCCTCCCCGTCATCTGCAGGTAGACAGATAGATACACAGGTAAATAGATATATAGATAGATAGATAGATAGATAGATAGATAGATAGATAGATAGATAGATAGATAGATAGACAGGTAGATATATAGGCAGGTAGATAGATACACAGATTGATAGATAGTTACCTGAATGGACAGATACTCGTAAATGTAGAAGTTGTTTTCAAGGTTATCTCACACACACACACACACACACACACAGACACACACACACACACACACACACACACACACACACACACACACACACACATTACTTTCATGGAGGCTGCGACGCTCTCATTTATCTTCCAAAGAGTGGAATGGAGGAGAGCCTACACACAGAATTGATTAAGGTGAGTGAGAAGGGGATGTGCACTCCACTGATCCCTTATAACACCCTTGTAGCGAGCCGCTGTGGTAAGGAGAATCCAGGACCACCACCAGCTTGGAGGGACTGCAGCACCAAGCCAGAACTCGTGGTCAGAGCCTGTCAACACGGTGAAGCACAGACCCTTTTGAGACTTAAGACTGCTTCACCTCGCCGAGTGCTTCCACCATAGGATACATGAAAGCATCTCTTGAAAGTGAATGTTGATACTCTTCACTCCATCTATACATCCTACAGTAAACACTCGCTCTTTGGGCCACGACTGTTTGTTTGGCTAACCCTTCTATCGTAAGGAAGTATCCACAAGTAAACACACACACACACACACACACACACACACACACACACACACACACACACACACACACACACACACACACACACACACACACACACACACACTAAGAAGGAGGAAATAAAGAACAATCACCGTAAAGATAAGGAGAAGAAAAATAGACGCGCCAATTGTTTCTCATAATGACTTCGTTGCTTCTTCCTTCTCAAGCTTTCTCTTATTTCCTTTTCTTCACGGCACCACATGAGCTGGTTGTTGTAACGCAAACAAAATCAATCAATCAATCCCACTCATCATTTGATTTCGAACTCTCTCTCTCTCTCTCTCTCTCTCTCTCTCTCTCTCTCTCTCTCTCTCTCTCTCTCTCTCTCTCTCTCTCTCTCTCTCTCTCTCTCTCTCTCTTACATTTACGTTTATCTTTGTTTTCCTGAAGTTCACTCCTTTGGCTCGATCTCCCAAAAGTCTCCAACCCTTGTTTTCCTTTCTTCATTCTTCGCTACGCATTTTCTTCTCTCCACAGGAACCTATTTCAAGACCAACTATCATATTTCGGAAAGCAAAAGAGCAAAAATGCACTGACCCGGCACGCCTGGGAGCTTAGTCTGCTTGCGATTTTCATTTCTTTCGTCTCAATTTTCCTCTCGAAGTTTTCGGCGGAATAAAGGTTGAAAAAAAAAGAGAAAAAAAATTGCGCACAAATCAGATCTTCTTTTGTTCTGGTGTGCTTTTGTGTGGTTGGGAAATGCCTGGTGCAAAGGGAATTTTTTTTTTTGCTTTGCTATTCCAAGTATCTGATAATTAGATCCTCTTTTTCTCTTTAAATTTGTTTTTATTTTCATATATTTTTTTTCAGTGCCTTAATTTGGGAGTGAAATGGTCGTAATCCCGGAGCTGCTGTTTACTCCATTTATTATTTTTCTTTCTTTCCTTTTTTTTATTTTTATTTTTTATTTTTAATGCAGGGGGTGAAAGTTTTGGGGTTTTCCTGCCCGCTATCCATGCAGTGTGTTTTATACTTTCTTTTCTTCTTCTTTTAAAGTTGGACGTAAGCGGAAAGTATGTTTTAAGAAGAATTTCACATGGTTTTGTTGGTATATATATATTCTCATTCTCTCTCTCTCTCTCTCTCTCTCTCTCTCTCTCTCTCTCTCTCTCTCTCTCTCTCTCTCTCTCTCTCTCTCTCTCTCTCTCTCTCTCTCTCTCTCTCTCTCTCTCTCTCTCTCTCTCTTATAGCATTCGTGTGTTCTTAATCTATACAATAAAATGTAATTGAACTTCCTTCACACACACACACACACACACACACACACACACACACACACACACACACACACACACACACACACACACACACACACACACGCACACACACACACACCATCACCTACCTGAGCCAGATCGCACCGACGGCCTCCTCACAGACGGCACAGAGAAGTCATAGGACACGATGGAGCCCCTTGGCGTGGCATTGGCGCTGCGGGAACGACGCTCCTGAAGACGGTACCAGGTAGGCCGTTCGTCCAGGTAAGCGTGCCGCAGGTCAATTAGAGTCTCACCTGGTGGGACAAAGGGGCAGGAAGGGGGTGAAGGGAAGGTGAGTAACAGTGGTGGAAAATTTAAAGAAAGATGCTCTCACGTTTTTCTTTTAATCTCTTTTCCTCATTTCCCTCAACAAAGAGTCGTCCTTCGTTTCACCTCGTTGATTATCTTCTTCCCTTTACTTTCTTTCGTCCTTCGTCTTCTTTTCTTTTGTTCCTCCTACTCGTCCCTTCCTTGGGTTTCCTTCCTCCTCAGTTTTTTGTTTTCCCTTCTAACTCCTTTTTTCTTCTTTTCTTTTCTCTTCACTTCCTCTCGTTCCTATCTCTTACTCCTTTTTTTCCCTCTCTCTTTTATCCTTCCTTCCTCCTGTTCCTTTTTTTCTCTCTCTGCCCTTGCGTCCCATCTCTCCTTCCTTTCTTTCCTCCTCATCTACCACTGCGCAGGGAAACTCAAGGTACAGTTCGTCAGTTGTTTATGTAAAAGTTTCGTCCCGGCACATCTATTTCTATTTACGTCAACTAGATGAATTATTTTCCTCCCTCTGTATACCACCACACACTTGATACCCTTGTACCTACACCCTGATTCCCCCTCCCACCTACTTCCATTGTCTTCGATGCTGGTTGTTTAAACGTCTCTTCTTTAACTGGAATCCGCTCTTTGTGGAACCTGAAATCTCTCTGTTGTCTATCTCGTAATTCCTCTCTCTTGCCTCCTCCCTTGGGAAAAAAGAATGTTCATGACCGCTTTTTAGTTTTTGTTTTCCCTCGCTTTCCTCACAGCCTGCCTCGTCTCGCGATCTGAAATACTCTTAAACTCCCTTGCAACTTCAACTCAGAACACCTTTATATATCCAAACACTTTTCATACCTATAACACTGGTCTATGATTTTTGTTTTTATTTGTTTTGACCTCATTATAACTCCTATTGTCTGCAGGGATGTCATCTTTTATCTATCTTCGAAACCAGTCCGCGGAATAACCTAATCTACTTCATATCTCCTCAAAACTTCCCTTATCTCCCACGCTCTTCCTCATAACTATCCCCTATTTACATTCCTTTCTTGTTTACTCCCTGGAACCTTACCTCTTATCTTCCTGTGCAAGCTCCTCCTTATCTTCCTCATAACATTCCCTTACTTCTTCCAGGGATGCCTTATCTAACGCTATTAACTAACTCCTTTTATCACCTCTCACGCCGTCGCCGCCACCGTCAGCGTTCCCGTCAAGCTACTCACCAAGGAATCCGTTTTCTGTGTGCGAGATGTAGTCCCACACGGAGAGTTCCAAGGTCAGGCCAAGCAGGGAGTCAGCCGCAAGGTTCTCCCAGATGAAAGAGGAGTTCCAAAGAGGCTTGCAAGAAGGTTCCGCTACGCCCGTGCTGTACATTTTGCTATCGCTGGAGGGGAAGAACAGGATGAGGCTTGGAATGAGGATGAGGATGTTGTGAGGGTGATGTATATATAGTTAGGCGGAGCAGGAAGAAAATGAGGAGCAGGAGGAACAAAAGGTGCAGGACAAAAAAATTATCATAGGCAAATGTATAAACAACTCACCCGCTACTAATTAAAACGGTTTCTTTTGAATTTCTCTCTCTCTCTCTCTCTCTCTCTCTCTCTCTCTCTCTCTCTCTCTCTCTCTCTCTCTCTCTCTCTCTCTCTCTCTCTTTCTCTTTCTCTCTCTCTCTCTCCTACTTTACGTAAATAATCCCTCGAGTGTTGTAAAAAGAGACTCTGAGAGTGTGTGTGAGCGAGAGAGAGAGAGAGAGAGAGAGAGAGAGAGAGAGAGAGAGAGAGAGAGAGAGAGAGAGAGAGAGAGAGGAGAGAGAGAGAGGAGAGAGAGGAGAGAGAGAGAGAGAGAGAGAGAGAGAGTAAATGAGAAAATCCTTCAGGAAAATGGCATGTCATGTGAAGTGGTGTATTCAACGCTATTCAAAAGTGACCTTGATATCCAACTTAAAAGTAATGAAAGGTAATTACGCAGGTTTAACAGGATCACAAAACTACGTATTTACAACAGGTAATTAAAAAAAGAGAAACAAAAACTACCTGAGTATATCTAATCAATTCAAAACAAAAGAATATACTCCAATTAAGATATAATAGTTCAAATGGTAATGATGAAAAAAAATATGTATATACAAAAATCTGAGTGTAACTAATATACATCTATAAAAAAAATATAACTTTGAGGGCATGAATGGAACAATTAATTACGTTCCTTCATCAAATACCACATGTCTGTATTTAACTCTCGCTTCTCCCACACAAAATAAAAATAAATATCTACAGAAAAGTTAATTAAACACAAAAGTCAATTTGCATACAGCTCCTGCAACAAATACAGCGCGTGTTAGAATGAAGGTTATGAACACAGGTGAAGAGAATAATTTTGAGATGTTTTTGATATTATTTTTGTTTCATTAATTAGTGTTTATAATTTTTAACTTCGAATTGGTATAATAAATAATCTTAACGTATGTGCTTTTTTTTTTTATTTATTTATTTTTTTATTTATTTATTTTTTTTAAAGAATCGCAGTAAAGCTAAAAACAAAATAAATAAACAAATGAATGCATAAAATCATCACTAAATCTTTTTCTCGGGTTTCTTAATTACTTTTTTCAATTAATTATTTAGTAAAACAAGATTCGAATGTGTTTTGAATTAAATCTAAAGGTTAAAACGGCGTATCAGGAATTCGTCCCTAACCTTAAGAAAAAGAAAAATACATGTGTGCGTGTGCGTGCGTGTGTGTGTGTGTGTGTGTGTGTGTGTGTGTGTGTGTGTGTGTGTGTGTGTGCGTGTGTGTGTGTGTGTGTGTGTGTGTGTGTGTGTTACGTACTGTAGTCAACAAGGCCTGCTCGGGACGGACTGCGGCGACACTTTTTATTATATAACTCGAAAAATATGAGGTTTACGTAAAAATTGTATAGATTAATCGAGAGAACAGAAAAACAGAACTTGTGCTGTAAAATGGCGTTAAATGTTTATGACCTAAATTTTGGTCAACATATATAAGCAATCTATAAACTCAACTTCCTTTTACCAATCTGTTCTAACTTCCACTTACCTAATATTCGCTTTCCTTCCTCCCTCCTCCTTCTCCTCCTTTTCCTCCCCCTCCTCCTCCTCCTCCTCCTCCTCCTCCTCTCCCCTCCTCCTCCTCCTCAACCTCATCTCCCTTCTCATCTCTTCTAATTTCCCCTCTCCATCCCCTTCCTTTACTCCCCATTACCATTCCTCATTTCCTTCATCTTCATTTCCTTTATTCTTCTTTCTTTCCCATTTTATCTGGTCTTTCCAAAGCTTTTTATTCTTATTTATTTTTTTGTTTACCTCACTTTCATTACTTTATTTTTTCCCTTTATTTATAAATTTGTCCTTATCTATATATTCTTCATTCTATCATGCATTTCTTCAATCTTATTTAATTTTATTACCTTGCATTAATTTATCTTCCCTTCCTCTATTCTTTCTCTTTACCCTACGTAACCTTACTCTCTCATTTTCTTTTCACCTTTCCTTTGTGTTGCTTTGCCTTCACCCCCTTCCATAATCTAGTCTTTCATCTCTCTATTCTTAATATCTCGCTCCTTCACACTCCCTTTTCTTTCATCCCTTCCCTTTATTTCTATCCTTGCCTAACCGCCCTCTACTTAACACACCCTTTAATCTCTCTCTCTCTCTCTCTCTCTCTCTCTCTCTCTCTCTCTCTCTCTCTCTCTCTCTCTCTCTCTCTCTCTCTCTCTTTCTCTCTCTCTCATGCACCTTCTTCTACTCACCTGAAGGGGTACAGACGCAGGCAGACGAAGGCTTCAGGAGGTCCGTAGGTGGCTGTGTCTCTGAAGCGAAGGTCGTGCGCGGACACCACCGTCACTATCAGGTGTGACTTATCTTGGTCGTACCACAGTTGCACTTGTAACTTCCCGCTCACAGGGTCACGCATCAGGTCACCCTTGGCAATGACCACCACGGGGATGAGAAGGTGGAGGAGTTGGTGGATAGGAAGGGTGGATGATAAGGATGTGGAGGGAAGGATGTAAGGAGTAAAAAGGGAGATGGTTGATAGGGAAGGGTGGAAGGAGGAGTGGAGGAAAGATGGATATCATTAGACTGAGTACTACGGAGACGGCATTCAGGTGAAGGTAAAGAAATATGTGATTGAGATGCTAAGAATTAAAAAGAAGTGACTACAGCATGTATTTCTTGTCACTCAGTCTAGTAGTATAACATTTTCATATAAATCTTACCATTCAGCCATCTTAGGTATACATATTTTTCACTTTTTTTTATCTCTATATAAAATGAAGTCAAACTGAGATAGAATGTTTCCTGAACTAAAACATCGAGACTGGGAGAAAGAAAGACGTTATGGAAAACAAGGAGAGAAAACTTGATAAAAATACACATCAACTCTTTAAGACTCTTTAGATTAGGAAAACCATCTGACAAAGAAAAAAAACACATTAACGGCAAAAATTAAGAAAGTGTGTGTGTGTATGTGTGTGTATGTGTGTGTGTGTGTGTGTGTGTGTGTGTGTGTGTGTGTGTGTGTGTGTAAAGACATAACACACACACACACACACACACACACACACACACACACACACACACACACACACACACACACACACACACACACACACACAAGACGAAGAAAAGAAACTAAACATTTACTTCTCTTCTTCCCACCTTTTCCTCGCACTGCTACCTTTCTTCACCTCCTCTTTACCTCCCCCTTCCTCCTCCCTTCCCTCACACTACCCATCTCCCTCCCTCCCTCCCTTCCACCCACTAGCACGCTGCCACCAACCACCATTAAGAAAATTGGACTCTGGAGGCAAAATTGAATTACACAAAGCAAAATGCAGCTGTAACTCACTGGAATACGGGGTAATTTGCGTCGTGAAGTTAAGGATTGAGCCAAGTCGTTTTCTCCCTCTGGAAGAAAAAGGACGGAGAATTATGAGCAAAGAAGTGGATTGATATATAAAATTCATGATATATGGGTAAATATTATGAGTGAGAGAGGGAAACAAAAACAAAAGAGAGGAAGAGAAACAGGTAGTAAGACACATGGTCTGGTCTATAAGAGAAGGCGTTTTACATTATCATAAAGATCATGTTATATCAGGATCCTTAACGTTATTTTATGCAGAGGGAATGTCATTAGTCTGCAATAAACCACCGCCGCCAAGCTGTTAACACCACCACTACCACATACTAAGTACCAACACCGGCCATCACCATTACTTCCACAACACCTTTAATGCGAGACAAAGTTACACCATCAACACCATTACTACCACCATACACCATTATCCCCACCACCATCACAACACTGCAACACCATACCACATTCAACACCACGATCATAAAATTTTTCCAGCAACATTCTACCACCTTCACCACCACTCACACATCATCACCATCACCACCACAAAAACACCGCCACCACCACCACCACCACAATTGGGCTTAGCGGGATAATAACGAGGTCCCGCTGAACTAATTATGATTATTGATTACTTATCCTGCAATTCAAAATCACAATGACATGATTAAAAAAAAGGGTTTATTGTCAAAAGGATAATTAGGTTATATGAAAACCATTTTTCCGCATGGTTAATAATTTCTAGTCATTGTATAAAACCGAGTTATTTAAAAAAAAACAACAACATTATTTCTGACAAAAATTATAAGGGTGGAAAATGGATAAAAATTTCAACACCTCCGAATCTCATAAAAATTGGTACATGGAGGTTCTCGGTCATGCTGAACACGAATCTGGCCTCACTTTTGTAATAATTGAAATATCAAAGGCTATTTCACCCATAATGGAAATAACAATTATTTAACTTTGCTGGGTGATGCTGGTCTCCTATGACACAAATACATAATGACCTATTCTAAATGTACACTATATAACGGATTAATAGTATATAGTTTCCCTTTCTATAACTGTTAGTGAATTACAACGGAGTACAATTATTCTTTCCATTAATACGTCTATACTTACATTTCAATTCTATTTCACTCTAGCTCAAACGAGTGTGTGTCTCTTGCTCTTTCTTTACTACTCTAAACATTTTCTAAACATTCTGTGTCATAATGTATTTTGATATTCCACTTACTTCTACGTTACTTAAGCCCTCGTCATGCGTCTCTAATATGTCTTTTGTCTATGCTTGGAACACATTTAAGTACTGATATATTTATTCGTAACTACTGAATATGAGGTTTGTGGGAAGTGTGTGTTGGGAGAAGTTTGACGTGTTACAAATATGTATTGTATGAATTTTTATGTATTTATCTATAAGAAGTAGTAACATTATATTTTATCTTCTTCTTCTTCTTAATATTATTATTATTATTATTATTATTATTATTATTATTATTATTATTATCAGTAGTGGTAGTAATAGCAGTAATAAAGTTGTTGTAATTTAAAAAAAAATTTGTGGTGAGTTTAAATATTGCTCGTAAAATTCAAGTTTGGCAATGTATGTTCTTTAATTACTGAGCACGCACACGCACACACACACACACACACACACACACACACACACACACACACACACACACACACACACACACCACACACACACACAAACTCACAAGTCTTCCACCACAACACCACCACCACCTCCCCTTCCTTAACACTCACCTGAGGGGGTTCTTCCCTCTAGAGATCCCTTCTTCTGTTGAACTAAGGCACTGTGCTCATCGCCGTAATCAAGGGAGCGTCTGTAAAAAGAGGTAGAAAGAGAAAAACATTAAATACACATAATGAAAGGATAAAAGGGAGAGAGAGGCAAAAAAAATATACGATTACTTGCAACTAAAAGGGGAGGAGGTGTTAAAAAGTCTTTCTAATTAGGATTGACTATATCACCCTCTTCCTTATCCTCTTCCTTCTATAGCATTACCAGCACCATTACCTCCTCCTCTACCTCCTACTCTTCCTCCTCTTCGCCCACATACAACCGAAATCGGCAGTAATTAACCTGAAATGAACTCATCTACATTATCAACTTCCACCACGTTCGCAATTAGTCCGCCTCTCCACACCTGCAATTACCTGGCTGGCGCTGATTCGCACACCTGTCCTCTAAGTAGTTGTGTCTGCTAGCTTGATTAGACGCGGAAAATTGCTGTTGTTATTACCGTGTGCGTTTCATTTTTAGTATTAGCATAAGTAGTAGTAGTAGTAGTAGTAGTAGTAGTAGTAGTAGTAGTAGTAGTAGTAGTAGTAGTAGTAAGTAGTAGTAGTAGTAGTAGTAGTAGTAGTAGTAGTAGTAGTAGTAGTTGTGGTAAAACGAAGATATTCACAGACAAAGGCTAAGGAAACATAAATAACACAAATGGATGGTAAACAACACATCAAATGGACCACAACTCTGTCTTACTGAATGAAATTGGGACATGAGTTAGTGTGTTGCCAATAACATGAGAGAGCGAGAGAGCGAGAGAGAGAGAGAGAGAGAGAGAGAGAGAGAGAGAGAGAGAGAGAGAGAGAGAGAGAGAGAGAGAGAGAGAGAGAGAGAGAGATGACTGTTCTAATGGTTGGGAGTGACGGTAGCGAGATGGCAATAAGTAGCAGTAATCGTGGAACTATATAATTAACAGTGGGAACTAAACATCATTAATGAGCCGTAACTCTGAATTGTTACCATGGACAGGTGTTAAATGAGTTTCTGATGACTCATTTACCTGTTTTTTTTTATTAATTGATCTATATTTATTTTATTTTATTTTATTTATTTATTTATTTATTTTTTAGAATCGAAACAGACACACACACACACACACACTAAAAAAAAGAGCCACGAGAGAGGCGTAACATCAATAAACACTTACTAAAAATATACTCTCTCTCTAAAAATAAAAAATAAATATATATATCAACTGATCTCTAACAATTTTTTTTTTCATTTTAATTTTTTGTATCTTTTTTTTTTCTTCTAGTTTTGAAGTGGGCAAGGAAGGAAAGTGATGGTGGTGGTTGGCTTCAAGCGAGAGTCACTTTCACGGCCATGATGCAGTTGGTGTCTGGGGATGAAAAATGCTGCCAGAGAGAATATTATAATGAGATGATGAGGGAATGATGAGCCAAGTGTCCTATACGTCACTGCGGAGGAGGAGGAGGAGGAGGAGGAGGAGGAGGAGGAGGAGGAGGAGGAGGAGGAGGAGGAGGAGCACAACAAGATGAAGAAAGAGGACATGTTCACGAAAGCAAAGAAGGCCAAGAAGAAGAAGACAAAACGAAGAAAAGAGATAGAAAACAAAATGAAAAGAGGATGAATTAAAAAGGGACAATAAAGAGGAAAGTGTTGAGGAAAATAAGGACAAGGGCGATCGAGTGACGTGTTTATGTAATCAAGAGACACAGGGAGAAGCAATTACACAAGAAAGAAATTTACTACACCACTAATTAAACCCAAACTGTCTTCTTCACCTGTCCTGTCACCTACAACCTCCCCTCACCTTTCCCTCACTGACCTGACTTCATCCATACTAATCCCTCCCCTTCCTCATCACTTACCTTACTCACAGCACACCCCTCACTCTCCCCTCACTTCCTAAACATCTTTTTAACTCTCTCTCATCCCTCACCTTCCCCTCATCTTATACACCTGTGCATACATATAGAGTTAAATTATATAATAAAAAAAACATAACACTACCTGATCCTTCAATTAAAACAACTGGATTTGAAAGAACAAAAATATAGGAAACTAGATTAGGAACCCTACTTTTTTATTATTTTTTTTTGGGGGAAAACGTAATTTATATTCATGGAGTTCATTTATTATTATTTTTTTTTTAACATTTTATTTTAGTCGGTAATGTCTACGTATATTTTTTTTTAAAGGGGAGATTATGCTGCACCTGTATATATTTTTCCCTTCCTTTATTTTCCCCTTGTTATATATTATACCAGCACGTTTTTTTTTTCTTTTTTTTTTTCGCTCTTCGTTGCCTCACTCATTTCATTTTATTTTCTTAATTATCGCTTTCTTAATGAGTGTGTGTGCCGCCCGGGGTGACTTACCACTCTGATGGATGACTTAATGCCCCAACACATCTCTCTCTCTCTCTCTCTCTCTCTCTCTCTCTCTCTCTCTCTCTCTCTCTCTCTCTCTCTCTCTCTCTCTCTCTCTCTCTCTCTCTCTCTCTCTCTCTCTCTCTCTCTCTCTCTCAGAAGCAGAAATGTGGAGTAAAAAAGAAAATAGAGGAAGCAAAATCCTATGTGAGTCATGAACAAGACCTCTTCCTCCTCTTCCTCCTCCTCCTATTTACACTCCATCATACTTAACGTCCCTTAATCCTTCTCTTCTCCCTGTCTAGCCTACCTTCCTCCCTCCCTCCCTCCCTTCCTTCCTTCCTTCCTTCCTTCCTTCCTTCCTTCCTTCCTTCCTTCCTTCCTTCCTTCCTTCCTTCATTCCCTTCTTACTCAACATGAACACACAGGTACAAACCATCTTACCTTCATTCCTTTTAGCACTCTTAAAACACACATTTCCCTCCACTCCTTCTCTCTCCACCCTTCTCCACCCCTTCCACCCTCTCCACCCCTCTCCACCTCCCGCCTCTCCCTCCTCCCAGTACTTACAGGTCATTGGAGTGTTCAATAAGAAGATGAACAGCCTGGTCTTGTGGATGCACCTCTTCCTCCATTATGCTGCACACCTCTTCGAAGCTGCGATCTGTCAGTCCCACGCCATTCCACTCCAGCACCTGAGGGAGAACGGCAGCAGAAGAAGGAGGAGGAGGAGGAGGAGGAGGAGGAGGAGGAGGAGGAGGAGGAGGAGGAGGAGGAGGAGGAGGAGGAGGAGGAGGAGTAGTTGTAAGCCATTCTTTCGTAAATCATTAATTGTCACATTCACCATCGATGCTTTAAAAATGTGTTGCTAAATTATTGTTAAATATAATGGTCTCATAATTTTGCTTGACGAAAAACAAGAGAAAAAAATTGTGAATAAAAGCTTCCATAACGACTGAAAAATCATCTTCTTAAAACTGAAAACAGCTCCTCAAATGTATATGTTAACACTAAAATAAGAAAATGGTGTATATTGTATATTTTTTATCTTGCCAATAAGCTAAACTAACTCTCGGGTGGAATCCTGCACAGCTAAAAATATCCTCGAGAGTAAACCGAGCACTCCATGTTCTGCGTAGGAAGTAAATTGAATAAAAGATTTTAGAGGAAAATACAAAGTGGTTTGCGAGCGAAAGAAAATAGAACTTCATTATTTGCTTCTGAAAATATTGTTATGAACCATTTACGATAACATTGAATTAAATTATACAAAAGTAATACAACTGCTTGAACAAAAATTTTTGGATCATCGATTGTAGAAACTTTATGGAATTCAATTAACGTAATATTGCAAAAAAAATAAAAGGAAAGGAAACGGTATACTAAAAAATTATCTCAGATAGAAACACGAAACAAACAAGAAAAAAAGAAAGATGGAAAACACATTCATATAACTACAAACATCATGATAACTTTATACATTCTCAAAGGAAAGAACAAAAAAACACCTAACGAAATGAAACACAATTAGCAACACTAGACAAGAAGTGCCATCCATCACCACCACTAACACGAGACACTAGAGAGCACTATTCACAAACTTTATTCAATTCTCACTAACATAATACCCCATTGTGAAGGGTACAACAACGTACCAAACACACCGTTGAGAATACCCAAGATTTATATGGGAATTAGAATAAAAACCTCACTGTAGACTATATAGAGGGACTTCCAAGATGCTATAAGAGAGAGCGAGAGAGAAAACAACATCACTCCTACACTTTACCTTGTCTCCTTGTACTACTCCCGCCGCCTCTGCTGGACCACCGGGGACTGTCCACACTACATAGGCGAAGAGATGACCGTCAGGCCCCACCTTGCCCCCCACCACTCGCATACCCAAGCCACGCGCTGCACAAGGGGAGACAAAGGAGGAGGAAGGTTAGAATACTTAGCTATACACTCACTCGTTGGAAGTAATTATAAGCCCTGGGTTAATATTTTCTCGTACACGTTCAGGATTATTTTTTTCTTTCTTCTTTTCTTTCGTCTTTGTTCCCTGTGTTGGTGTTGATATGGTTATGAAGTGAATGTATTTATTTTTTTTGTATAATAATGATGAATCTAAAGAAAGGGAGAGGAAACTATTATTATTATCATTATTACTACTACTACTACTTCACTATTTCTTTTGCATTATCAATATTCTCTCTCTCTCTCTCTCTCTCTCTCTCTCTCTCTCTCTCTCTCTCTCTCTCTCTCTCTCTCTCTCTCTCTCTCTCTCTCTCTCTCTCCTTTACTTCGTTGTCAACTACGTTACAATGATCATGAAAGCAATACAGAGAGTGAACTTTTCAGTAAAATTTCCACACACACACATTGTATTACAGAATCATTAAAGGAAATAGATTATCTCTCCCACATTTGAAGTACCTGTAATGTACTTAATCTATCTATCTATTTTTTTATCTATCTATCTAATTTATCTGCTCATCAATCTACCTATCTATTAACCTATCTACCTATATATCTGTTCATCTACCTATCTATCTATCAATATATCAATCTATTTATCTACCGACATTTCTATATATCTATTCATCTATCTGTCTATACCTCTCTATCTATCTATCTATCTGTTTATCTATCTACTTATTCATATATAATAACTTCTCTGGTAATCTATCTATATTTAATCTACTATATACCTTTCAATTCATCCATTTACCTATCATTCAATTCCTGTGTTTACCTGTCTATTTATCCACCTGTTTATCACCTGTTCCTTCATCCCCTCAAGAGCCATCAGTGGAATCGAAACGCTCTCTCAATGATCTTCCAAAAAAACTCACACAAAACCATAAAACAAATTGGCTAGATATTCCTCCTCTGTGTTAATTGGCAGAGGCAGCTGACAAGGCAGGTTAGGAGGGAGGGGGGGAAGGAGGCAAAGGGGGGAGAGAAGATGACGAAGGAGAAAAGATAATAAGGTAAGGCAGGTGAAGATGATTGTGGGTTAGAGAAAATGAGCAAGAAACCAAGGAAGTAAAGGAAAGGAAAGAAGAAGTGAAGGAAGGAAAGAAGAAAGATATTTGAGCTAGTTGGAACTGAAAAATTAAAGAAAATATCATGATGGAAGAACGAAAAATAATAATAGAAAATAATAATGATGATGATGATAATAATAATAATAATAATGACTCAACGGATTAAAATAAATGTCAAATGTTAAAAGTCACATCATAGTTCATTACCATTTTTCTTTCTTTTTTTTCTTTCATTTTTTACTTATTATATTTGTTACAGCAACTGCGGACATGAAAATACAGAACGAAATATTTTTTGCACCGTACAACAAATATTCTGATATATATTCCAACACACAAACACGAAAAAAAGATCACATATTGCATTCTTATTTTTCACGACCTCAAAATACACGATATCGGAATAATAATAATAATAATAATAATAATAATAATAATAATAATAATAATAATAATAATAATAATAATGATAATAATAATACCCGCTAAATTAACTTTTACAATAGCCTGGCTTACACCAAAATAATCAGGCGCCGAGTCCCCGAGACGCCACTCAGTGAAAGCAGAGGCGATTATTGACTGCAGACCCACGTCCTTGTGTACGAGACTGGTAAACATACACATACACATACACACACACACACACACACACACACACACACACACACACACACAGCATCACGAGGGTATAGTAGTAATACAATTGGGAAG
The DNA here is from genome assembly GCA_029783475.1 of Metacarcinus magister. Taxonomy (NCBI): domain Eukaryota; kingdom Metazoa; phylum Arthropoda; class Malacostraca; order Decapoda; family Cancridae; genus Metacarcinus; species Metacarcinus magister. The sequence continues at coordinate 5,910,628 of JAPQNM010000006.1, read as the reverse complement.
GGGAGGTTGAAGGAGATTAACTGGCGTGCGTGTGAAACTAATGTGACCTTATCATGTCTAATTTAATGCTATCCCATGTGGTTTAACCTTGCATAATCTAATTACAGCAATGTATACCAATAGTGTTACTACTACTACTACTACTACTACTACTACTACTACTACTACTACTACTACTACTACTACTACTACTACTACTACTACTACTACTACTACTACTATTACTACTACTACTATTACTACTACTATTTTATATTCTAAACAAACACTGACCGACTCTTGGTATTGATGTAAAAAAAATCACTATTAAAAAAAACGAGCAATATGAAAAATGAGTAAAAAGTAAATCAGATACATAATTAAAGTGGAATTCGCAGAGGGGAGGAGAGGGAGGGAAGGAGAAGGATTGAGGAGGATCAGAAATGAGTCAAGTGAGCGACCACAATCTTGAATCATCTCCTCTTAATATATCTCCTCCTCATTTTCAATCTCCTCTTCCTCCTCATCTTCAATCTCCTCTTCCTCCTCATCCTCCTTCCTCTCATCTTACCTTCTTTTCACTCTTACTCTCCATTCCCTTACCTTGCATTACTTGTTTCCCTCTCCCCTCCTCCTCTGCAGCTTCCAACCTTCTCCCCTTCCCTCGTCCCTTCCTCTCCCCTCCTCCTTGCACTCTTAAGCCCGGGTAAATTGCCACTAGCGTCCCCACTCTCCCCTCCAGCACCCCATGCGTCCCCATTATGGAGTCCTATCCCCATGTACTATCAACTTTATTACAGTACCTCCACCTCTACAACTTTCAGGTAACCTCCACAACCTACAACCTACAACATCTCACCTGAGCTCTCATAACACCCTTGATAATCAGTCTTCCTCCTCTTTTCCCCGTACCTTCTCCTCTACTAATCTTATTCATTACTATAAAATTTCCATGTTCTCGTTTTCTACAAGGTACATAGTGGTCCCTAGTAACTATTTCCTGGCGGTACATTGCTGAAGGGAGATGTGTGCTCCATCTTATCTAACAGGTCTCTGGGTATCTGTGTTTTCCATGTAATCAGCATCTACTACTACTACTTCTTTATTTTCTTTTTTATTCTTCTTCTTCTTCTTCCTCCTCGTCCTCTACTAAATTTCTGTCCCTCTTTCTACTATTGCTCTTCCCCAATCAATCAATGAACCACCTCCTTCGACTTCCAAATTCCCTCCTATCCTGCTATTCCTCCTACCCATACTGTTTTTTTTCCTTCTTTTTCCTATTAGTTTTCCTTCTCCTCTCCCTCCTCCTCCTCATCTTCCTTCGTCTTCCTCTAGCTCCTCCTCCTCCTCCTCTTCTTCTTCCTTCTACACCCTACAGCCTTAACTAACACTTCATAAAATAATCATATTGCTTCATTCTCTCTCTCTCTCTCTCTCTCTCTCTCTCTCTCTCTCTCTCTCTCTCTCTCTCTCTCTCTCTCTCTCTCTCTCTCTCTCTCTCTCTCTCTCTCTCTCTTGATGCGTAGTAGCCTAAATACCATAGTTTCCTCCTAGGCTTCATATTTTCCTTCCCCGCGATGCTCCACAAAACCTCGGATGTTGCAACTTCAACTTTCATTTATTTTCAGTCATCGACCTTAATTCACGCGGGAAAAAATACAATCCAATTAAGCAAATTGGCAAAAAGCTTGTTCACGGTGTAGGTTAACGATTCCCCCTTCCTTATGCCACTATACTATTCTTTCTCTCTCTCTCTCTCTCTCTCTCTCTCTCTCTCTCTCTCTCTCTCTCTCTCTCTCTCTCTCTCTCTCTCTCTCTCTCTCTCTCTCTCTCTCTCTCTCTCTCTCTCTCTCTCTTTTTCTCTCATCCTCCATCTCTCTCCCTTATTCTTCACATTCTTCTCATCTCTCAATTACTCCACTCCATCCCCCTTAACATTTACCTCCCTCTCCTTCCTCCCTTTCCTTCCCTCTTACATCATCACTCCCTCTCCACTTATCTACGTTATCTTTCTTCCTCTATCTACCTTTTTTTTCTTCGTTTTTCTCTATCATTTCCTCTTACCCTTCTCCTACTCTTTATATCTCCCTCTTCCCCTCACCCCTATGCCCGCCCCTCCTCCCCTACTTATGTCCCTTCCTCCTATACCTACCAGCTAAGACTCCCTTATGTAACCTACCTTTCCCTCCTCTTTACTTTCTTTCCCCTCTCTTTCTATATTTTTGTATTTCATTTTTGTTGATTTTGTTTTTGTTTTTGTTTGGTTCCTTTTAAGCGTATTAGTTTAATGTACATAGGTGTGAACTTTTAGCAAATGTAAAAGGTAGGAATGTGCAATTGTTCTTAATTAATTGATGAACAAAATTTTTTAATATTACGCAACTGAAACCATAAAATCAATAACACCAAAAGCATTACAATAACTACTGCACACACACGCACACGCACACGCACACACACACACACACACACACACACACACACACACACCCCGAAGTTACCGAAGAGGAGAAACTGTTGGCTTGAGGCGTTTAAGAGCGAGGCAAGGAAGGGTGACGGAGGGAAAACAGGAAAGAGAGAGGAAGAGGAAGGTGAGAAGGACCGAGGGAGGGAAGGAAAGATGGTAAGGCAGGGATGGTATGGAGAGTGAGGGAGGGAGAGAATGGAAGGAGGCAGGAGGTAGGGAAAGCAGGGAGGGAGAGAGGTAGGGAGGGAAGAACTCGTAGCTTCCTACCTGGTCTGGTTGGTTTAAAGATGTGTGGTGTACCTGAAAGCCAGCCTGTCCCCATTGCACCACAGGGCTACCAGGTGAAAGGGGGGGGGGGTTTGTGGCGGAAAAACGGGTGACTAGGAAGGGTAACGGAGGCAGGGGGGCAGGGGTGAAGCAGGGGAAGGGGGGCGAGAATTAGAAGAGTTGAGGAGGGTCAGGAATTTGGGAAAAGGAAAGGCGACTAGGGTGAAGGGTGGGTGGGCGGACGATGTGCTGAGATGGTAGGAGACTGTTTAGTAAGGTAGGGCGTGGCTGTGTGTGTGTGTGTGTGTGTGTGTGTGTGTGTGTGTGTGTGTGTGTGTGTGTGTGTGTGTGTGTGTGTGTGTGTGTGTGTGTGTGTGTGTGTGTGTGTGTGTGTGTGTGGTGAAGGTGAAAGCTACGGGTGTGGTTGGTTGCGTCTGGAATAGTAATAGGAAGCTGACGTTGAGGAGGAGGAGGAGGAGGAGGAGGAAAGAAGGAAGAAAAACAACAATAACAAGATGACAAGAAGAACAAATAATAGGAAAATAAAAGCAAGAACAAGAACAACGATGACCAAAACAAACACAATAAACTTTAAAAATAAAACGATAAGAACAACAACAACAACAAAGACTAAGACGATCACGACACAAATAAAAAGTAAAAAACAAAAACAGAACGGGAGAGAAAGAGAAACAATATAATGAATAGAAGAAGAAGATGATGAAATATATATAGCATGAAAAGGAGGAAGAAAAGTGGGATTAACAACCTGGAACGAATGGAAAAAACAAGAGGAGGAGGAGGAGGAAGAGGAGGAGGAGGAGGAAGAAGAAGAAGATAAAACACTGAACCTCAAGAAAACCGATAATAGGAAAAAATAAAGGGAATCATTAGGAAATCCAGAGCCATTCTATCTTTACTTATCTTCCTACGACTACATATTATTAAGAGAAGATAGATAGATAGATAGATAGATAGATAGATAGATAGATAAATAGAAGAAAAAAAAAGTATATACATTACCCAAACACATCTTTACCAGTCCCACACCTACATAAACCTTAACAATGCAACACAAAAAAATATATTCCAAGCCTCCACGAGCCACAGATTCAACTTTTGTTCTCGGTCCCAATAACAGCGAATTGCCACTCTGGGTTGAGGGGTAAACGCCAATATCGGGCCGTTCATTAGAGGTTGAACGGCAATGCTACCACTGCTCTATAAATGAAACGGAGGGTAAGGGAGGGTAAGGGAGGGTAAGGGTTGGTAAGGGAGGGTAAGGGAGGGTAAGGGAGGGTAAGGGAGGGTAAGGGTTGGTAAGGGTTGGTAAGGGAGGGTAAGGGAGGGTAAGGGAGGGTAAGGGAGGGTAAGGGAGGGCAGATAAACTTACTTACACTAGCACGAGTTCATATTTCTGTCGCTGCAAGTCCAGTGTTTGGCTGCAGGATTAAGATTGGCGGTGATGTGTGTGTGTGTGTGTGTGTGTGTGTGTGTGTGTGTGTGTGTGTGTGTGTGTGTGTGTGTGTGTGTGTGTGTGTGTGTGTTTGCCTTTATAAGTGAGTAGCACAATAGGTTAGAGCTGAATGTATCGTATTATTAAAAGTAAGTAAGAAATTGTGTTTTAGTTCCAGGCATTAAGTGAGAAGTAATGATCGTCTCGTGTTTGTATAGAGATGTACTAACTGTGTGTGTGTGTGTGTGTGTGTGTGTGTGTGTGTGTGTGTGTGTGTGTGTGTGTGTGTGTGTGTGTGTGTGTGTGTGTGTGTGTGTGTGTGTGTTTATAAATGACGAGGAAATGTCATCTTGTATTTTTTTATCAAGAACTAAACTTTTCTCTCATCATCAAAACATTCTAGAGAAAAATATAATAACATTAGTTGTTTACGAGAGAGAGAGAGAGAGAGAGAGAGAGAGAGAGAGAGAGAGAGAGAGAGAGAGAGAGAGAGAGAGAGAGAGAGAGAGAGAGAGAGAGAGAGAGAGAGAGAGAGAGAGAGAGAGTGTAGGTAAAGGTTAGGGTTCAGAGGCAGAAGGAAAAATAAAGACTGTAAGGCGTTTCTTCGCTCGACTCGGTGAAAAATAGTTAATTAAATGACTTTACAAGACGAACATGAACAGAGAGAGAGAGAGAGAGAGAGAGAGAGAGAGAGAGAGAGAGAGAGAGAGAGAGAGAGAGAGAGAGAGAGAGAGAGAGAGAGAGAGAGAGAGAATTGCTAAGTATCAAACATTAGGCAGAAGAGAATAGATAAGGAGATAAGAGAAGACGTGGCTCGAGAAGAACGATAAACATGCTCTCTCTCTCTCTCTCTCTCTCTCTCTCTCTCTCTCTCTCTCTCTCTCTCTCTCTCTCTCTCTCTCTCTCTCTCTCTCTCTCTCTCTCTCAACCAGATTACTATTATTTGCTCTTATATTATTCGTTCTCTTTCACTTACTTATTCTATCTCCTTTCTCTCATATCTTTATCATAATATCCTTCATACCTCTTTATTCCTTTCCCCCATTTCCTTTCCATTCCTCTCCTCTTTACTCCTTCGCTCATCCTTCGCTCCTTCATCCTTTACCTCCTTCCCTCCCCATTCAGCTCCTTTCAGACTCCTCTACGTCTGGTGAGGCTTTTGATTTCAAAGGATCGATTTTTTCTTCTTCAAATTAATTATATTCTCATACGGTGGAAGAGAGAAAAAAATAGCAGCATCTATGTAGTGATGGTGGTGGTGATAGTGATGATGATGATGATGATGATGATGATGATGATGATGATGGTGATGGTGATGATGATGATGATGATGATGATGTTGATGATAATAACAATAATAGTATTAATTATAGCAATAATGATAAGAGCTATATTAGTAATAATGATAGTATTAATAATAATGATAATAATAATAATAATAACAGTAATAACATTAATGATAATAATAATAATAATAATAATGATAATAACAATAAAGATAATTATAATAATAACTTGTCATAGTGAAGTAAGCTCTCTCTCTCTCTCTCTCTCTCTCTCTCTCTCTCTCTCTCTCTCTCTCTCTCTCTCTCTCTCTCTCTCTCTCTCTCTCTCTCTCTCTCTCTCTCTCTCTCTCTCTCAGTAAGGAATGACTCATTACTTTCAACTGTACTTAAGAAAATTACTGTGAGCAAATACGGGGAAGGTCGTGTGTGTGTGTGTGTGTGTGTGTGTGTGTGTGTGTGTGTGTGTGTGTGTGTGTGTGTGTGTGTGTGTGTGTGTGTGTGTGTGTGTGTGTGTGTGTGTGTGTGTAAAAGCTTAATGATAAACCTGTTTTTGTTGTTTTCTCTCCTTGACTGTTTGGTTTTCAACTAGTTAATACAATTTTACCTCGTCTGTTTTCTTGTCATTTTGCTGGCTATTTCTGGTGTTTGGGGCGAGTTTTGTCCTTGAAGAATTATAATGTTTCTATGCTGGAGAGAAATAACCTAAGACCTTAAAAGCCACAACGAAGAACGAACGTGAAGCAAGATTTAAATGTTTTCGTATTTCTCAACGTCGCTTTTATTCTTTCAACACTGCATTATAAGTAAGTCGGATCACACTATGCAAAACATCAACATAATATAAAAACTCATTGCAATACATAAATTCAAACACAAAGATAACATGTAATCACAGCGTTGGGTATAAATATTTCCACACTTCGTTGCTCTCACTATATACTTGCTATAATTTATTGGATTTGTATTGCATATTATTTCATCTCAATTTCATACCAATTCAAAAGTTAAGCACGTTTTATAGTATGCAGTATAGTGAGTTAATGCGAATGTTAAGTTAAAAGACAAACGGCAGAGTAAAGAAATAACGGCAAGGCAAACTATGGGAACGGAAAAAACGGTTAGTTATCAGTATGCTCTATAAACGAGTAAGATTTTGATAAATGTTTTAATGATGAAAATTTTTACTTTATAGGTAATAGGACGCGACAGATGTACCGCGTGCCCTGGATTGTGTTATGAAGCAAGGGAAAGGAATGGAAGAGTGTTTTCTGTACAGATTCTCAATGTTGTCACCAGCTTTCAAACGATTTCAACATGTCTGATATCTTATGTGTAAGGCAATCTAAGAATATCTCCAATGCAAGGCTGCTTATTGCATTCTATCTGGCGAAGTGACTCTCCAGCAAGATGAGACAGACAGACAGACAGACAGACATATATACAGACAGACAGACAGACAGATAAACAGACACGGTTGCTATCATGATAAAGCTTATTATAGGAATATTTTTACACGACCGTATTTATTTATTTTTTTTTTCTCTCTCTCTCTCTCTCTCTCTCTCTCTCTCTCTCTCTCTCTCTCTCTCTCTCTCTCTCTCTCTCTCTCTCTCTCTCTCTCTCTCTCTCTCTCATTCATTAATTATTCCACCCATGACTTGCCTATTTTATCTATTTTCCGTTCCCTTGACGTCTCTTCTCCTGCTCCTCCTCCCCCCTCCCTTTGGAACACACACACTCTCTCTCTCTCTTTCTCTCCTACAGCCTACCAACGCACTTTCTTTCCCTCTCTTATCTTTCCTCTCCTTCCTCCGTCTGACATATTTTTTTCTTCCTCTCAACACACTTTTTTTCTCCCACTTGACATCCCAACTTGCACTCACTCACGCAAGATCTCGTCAGCACAATTTCAAGTTTTTTTTTTTCTTTTCTTCTTTTTTTCTTTTTCCTTTTTTTTTTTCTTTTTTTTTTTTCTCTCTTTGAAGTATGATCATCATCTTTTACTTCCCTTTCCCTTTCCCTTTTCAGTTCATTATTCTCCTCTTTTTTTTTTCTCTCTCTTTTTTTTTCTCTCTCCTCTCCGCTTCCTTTACTTCATTTCGATCTTTCTTTCATCAAAGTCCAAACTGGGAATGATTACTTTACTATTTTTTCTTCTTCTTCTCTCTCTCTCTATTTCTCTCTCTCATTACTTAGTATTTTCTCTTCCTTTTCTCTCTATGTTTCCTCCTTCTCTCTTTACACTAGATTATCCCTTATCCTCTTCCCCCTTTCCCCTCAAACACCCCCTAGAAAAACTATCCCTTATATTTGACGAAGGAGAGAAAAGGGACAAGACAACGAAGAGAAGGAAAGGGGAAGAGAAGGGGAGAAGAGGACAGGCAACCAGAAAAGGAGAGGAGAGGAGGAAAGGATGAAAATAGGAGGGGGAAAAAGGGGGAAAGAGATGGATATAAGGGATCAGTTTGCCTGACACTGTAAAATGAGGTTTCCCCCTTTCCCTTCCCCTCTCTCTTTCCCTCGTCCCTCCCAAATTATAGGGAGGGAACAAAATAATTGGAGGAACGCTCTCTAATTTCATCATGATAATTACCTTGATCACGTGTCTGTTCAGGTATACGTCTGTCTGTCTGTCTGTCTGTCCATTTAGGAAGCAGTGATTAAAAATGAAACAAAATGGACTGTAAATGGAAGGAGAGAGAGGAGAGAGAGAGGAGAGAGAGAAACAAAGGAATAAACTTGTTGGGTATTCGTCAAAAATATGACTTAAAAAGCTATTGACAAAGAAACCTTTACAACTGCTCCATAATTATTGCACCAACATTTCATTCCCATTTCTGAAAAGGAATATGAACAAGAAAACCCACCCTGGACATGAGCAAAACAAGACAGATAAGTAAATAAATAAATATATACATACACAAATTATACTAGTTTGTGTTAATATTACATCCTACTTTCCTTCACTTATTCTAACCACGCATGAACCTCGTATATGTACTTAAACTTTTCCTTCAAATTATTATTAAGATCAATCGTGTAGCAATCTTGGGCAGCCCGCGCCGTCCTTACCTTCCTCAATCACATTTTCAGGAATCACGACTTTATTTTGGAGTTTACTCACCACCACGCCTCTCAGTCAAGGTGGGAAGAAAGAGAAGAGGGAAGAGAGGTGCTTCTGATGGAGGGAAGGACGGGAGGAAAGGGAGGCTAGAGAGGAGGGTGGAAGAAAGTGTTTTGTAAGGCGGGAAGGACGAAATGAAAAAAGATTGCGTTGAAGGAAGTGAGGGAAGGAAATAAGTAGGAAATTGAATCGTGAGGGAAGGGGAAAAAATAAGGGAAAAAACGAAGGAAAAGGCAAGGTGGGAATGAGAGAGTTTTTAGTTGAGAGAGAGAGAGAGAGAGAGAGAGAGAGAGAGAGAGAGAGAGAGAGAGAGAGAGAGAGAGAGAGAGAGAGAGAGAGAGAGAGAGAGAGAGAGAGAGAGAGAGAGAGAGAGAGAGAGAGAGAGAGAGAGAGAGAGAGAGAGAGAGAGAGAGAGAGAGAGAGAGAAGTCCAGGTAAAATGTTGGGTAAGAGAAGATAGAACAAATAAAGTGGGTGTGTTCTCCTTCAGGCTACACCTCCTCCTTCTTATAATAATAATAATGATAATAATAATAATAATGATAATAATAATAATAATAATAATAATAATAATAATACCATTACAATTACTATCACTATCAGCATCACCATTATTACCATTCAATACTATTAATTAACACTATCATCACCATCATTATCTACTTCTTTTCCTTTTTCTTATAATCCTCAACTTTTCTTCCTCATCCTCATTATGGTAACACTCTCCTTCCTCCTTCCCTCTCCTCCTCCTCCTCCTCCTCTCCTCTCCTCTCCTCCTCGTCATAATGGGCAGAACACTCCAAACTTCTATCTCCCTCTCGTACTGAGTCTTAAGTTCTGAAACTCTCCAACCTGAACGACCTAATTCTTAATTCATCGCCCCAATGAAGAAGCCAAAGAATAAGAGAAGATCTAACCTTTGAAATACCTTCTCCTCGCCCTTCCTCCTGCTCCTCTTCACTATACAATCCCCACCTGGACCCCAAATTGGCTTTACCCTCACCTTACCTTCCCCTCTCCTCCCGTTCCCTCTCCTCCCCTTCCCTCTGTTTTCTTCTTCCTTCTCCCCATCTCATCCTATTCTGATCCTTCTTGCTCACCTACGCCACGCCACTCTCCATTCCCATCCTATCCCGCCCCCCACCTGATCAAGAGTATTATCCACCTGTGGCGTCCAGGGCGTCTCTCTCTCTCTCTCTCTCTCTCTCTCTCTCTCTCTCTCTCTCTCTCTCTCTCTCTCTCTCTCTCTCTCTCTCTCTCTCTCTCTCTCTCTCTCTCTCTCTAATTGTCTTTCCACATAATACGATCAACTTCCAATGAGCGAGAGCAAAATAGTGTGTGTGTGAGAGAGAGAGAGAGAGAGAGAGAGAGAGAGAGAGAGAGAGAGAGAGAGAGAGAGAGAGAGAGAGAGAGAGAGAGAGAGAGAGAGAGAGAGAGAGAGAGAGAGAGAGAGAGAGAGAGAGAGAGAGAGAGAGAGAGAGAGAGAGAGAGAGAGAGAGAGAGAGAGAGTGATAAACGAGAAAAAATAATAAAAAATTCAAATGCCGGAAAGATAGACAACCAGACAGACAGACAGACAGGCAGGCAGACAGGCAGAGAAAAAGAGGTGAAGAGTCATGATAATTAGTTTGTTATCTCGAGAAAGTCAGGTGATAGTTTTCTTTGTCTTGTCTCTCTTATTTCCTTCCTTCCTTCTTTGTTTTCCGTCTTAACTTGTCCTTCCTTCTTTCCTTCCTATGTTATTTTCTTCTTTCTTTCCCGCTTTTCTTTTTCTTTCTTCCTTCCTTTCTTCGTTATTTCCTTCTCTGTTTTACTTCTTTACTTTCGCTTTTTTCCTTCCTTCCTTCCTTCCTTCCTTCCTTCCTATGTTATTTTCTTCTTTCTTTCTTTCTTTCTTCCTTCCTTCCTTCGTTATTTCTTTCTGTTTCCTATCTTTATTTTTTATCATCTTCCTAATTTTTCTTTGTGTGTGAAGTTTTAAGACAGATTTTTCTTTTTCATTTTGTTTTGATTCTTGTTTATATATATTTTTTTCTTTTTTGTTTTGTCTTCTTTGTTTTTATTTCTTTGCTTATTTTTTGGATGAAGGCTTTTTGGGACTTGTTCAATATGCAAAGATATTCGGGTCTTTTTGTCCTTGGGCTTCAAAGTCGCTTAGTAATGGCCTGGGAGACACATTCTGACACACACACACACGCGCACACACACACACACACACACACACACACACACACACACACACACACACACACATATAAAGTCTAATCTTATAATATGAAAACAATACGCCATTGTCTCGTATCTTTTACCTCCTAAAATTTTCTAGAATGCAAATTTATCGCCCAACTCATATAATACCTTGTTTAACGTCTAATCCTGAACGTAGACTCGAACCTCGGCTCTCAGATTCAAGGATAGACACACCAACCATTATACCCAAGAGGCAAGTAAAAAAAAAAGAAAATATATTCAAGAGGAAAGTACGAGACGAAAGGAAATGAAAAGCAAAATTAGTTTCTGGTAATTTCACTCGTTTTTTTTTTCTTCTTTTTTTTTTTCTAATTTACCGAGGAGGCTGAAGCTGTTCTGAATGCATGGAAGGAAAACAAAGGCGGTGAAGACTGTTCCTTCGCTAATACACAGGTGTTAACAGACACGCCCGAACTCATCTCATTAACGTAATGACTGGACGAGAGCGAATTGCACATTTTGTTAATTATAATATGAATGAGCACGCTTCTGATATGATTAGCACACGGCTCTCTCTCTCTCTCTCTCTCTCTCTCTCTCTCTCTCTCTCTCTCTCTCTCTCTCTCTCTCTCTCTCTCTCTCTCTCTCTCTCTCTCTCTCTCTCTCTCTCTCTCTTTCCTCCTTCTCCTCCTCCTCCTCCAGGTCTATACTCACTTCTATGCGCTGCGTCCGACATGTCCCTCATAATCTTGACTCTCCTCCTTCCCGTCTCCTGAGCTCCATCTGTTGGGTAGAAATGGAGGGAAGGTTATTAATGGAGGAGGAGGAGGAGGAGGAGGAGGAGGAGGAGGAGGAGGAGGAGGAGGAGGAGGAGGAGGAGGAGGAGGAGGAGGAGGAGGAGGAGGAGGAGGAGGAGGAGAAGGAGGGTGTTGTTTGTGCCGTATCGGAGCTAGGAGTGTGTGTGGGTTGAGTGGATGGAGGTTGGGAGGATGAGACGAGGGGGAAATACATATATAAAGGCTCCTCATTATACACTAAAGTAAACAAACTAATACCAATCCACGGAATCCCTTTAATTATTTTCTCGGGTTAAGAAAATAAACAAAAAAAGGATCACTGTATTTCAATATTTAGTTTTCTCTCTACTGGTGAAAACAAATATTCGGCTACGGATTTTTTATATATTTTTTTTCCAGCGTGAAGGAAATATAAAAATGTGTATCAGTTTTGTTCAAGAGAAAAGAGTTCCAACATGGCTTTAAATTTTCCGCTGTAGCTGACGCGGCGGAGGCCAAACCAATTACGGCTGACGGTGGGCGGGAAGGGCGGGAAGGGGCAGGAAGGGCTCGGGAAAGGTGAGAAGAGACGGGCTGAAGTGAGGAAGGGCAGGGAGGGATTGGGAAGTGAGGGATGCTGTGAGGAGGCGAGTTGAAAGGGAAGTGGAGAGGAGTGGAGAGAGGTAGGAAGTGAGGATTTGGGGCAGAAATGGGTTGAAGCTCCCCATGAAAAAACTCTGCAGTCTTGTTGAAAGTTTGTTTTCCTTACTTGTGAAATGGCGGCGAGTGGACGGGACACCTGGCCTTGACAAGTGTCCTGCCACCACCACCACCACCACTCACCTGACACGAGTACAGTATATACACCTGGTACTCACACGTGTCCTCTTTCCAGCCTCACCACCACCGCCGCCGCCACCGCCGCCACCGCCACCACCACCACCACCACCACCACCACAACCACCACCACCACCACCACTCACCTTTGCGGAGGTCGATGTCTACGTCGTGAATCACGATGCGGATGGTCTCTCCTTCAGTCACGGAACTTTGTCGTCTCAGACCATCTTCACCGTCACGTCCTGGATTCACCTCCAACGACTGCGTGATGCGAGACCCTCCACCGGGGGCTGTCGGGGCCGTGGAAGGGTACACGGTGCCGCGTGGAGAGGCAGGGGGCGTGGGCAGCACCCGCCCACTCTCAGACCTGCCAGGGAGAGGGTGTGAGGGTGTGGCCCAATCCTGGTAACTTTGTATCACTTCATAAGTCTAATCGTGACGGAGAAGAGCAGGGCGAGGCGGGTATACAAGGTTGTGCAGTGCGCCATTCAACGCCTCTGAATGTATCATTTCTCTCCGTTACTGAGGCGAGCCTGGTAAAGATTCCTGACACCCCTCCATTACCACCCTGATCCTCACATCCCCAACCACCCTCCCTCATCTCCCCAACACTCACACTGCAGAGGAACGGCGGCGGGAGGAGCGGTACTCGTCCTCGGCAGGGTGCAGCCACTGTTCATCCTCCAGGCTGGACGTGCCGGACCTCCTAGGACAGCTCTGCGGGCCACTTCCTGGGATGGCCACCTCTGGCGACAACGGTGAAGGCGACGAGTCAATAACACCTGAGGAGGAAGGAGTTGGTGAGTCCGCGGAGACAATGGTGGTGGTGAGGGTGGTGGTGGTGGTGAGGGTGGTGGTGGTGGTGAGGGTGGTGGTGGTGGTGAGGGTGGTGGTTAGGGTGGTGCTGGTGGTGGTGGTGGTGGTGAGGGGACGGGAAGGGAAAACATTGACCCACCGGGGAAAGCTTCTGACCTTAGCAAGACATTTCACAGGCCCTTAACTACTCCTTAGTAACCGGCACTCCATGATGGGTGGGGGTCGCGGCTCCCCCTTCCCCTTCTTTACCCTAAACTAAAGACTTGCCTCCTGCTCAACCCAATGACTCCCACTGGTGTGTCTGTTTGTCTTGGTTACGTAAGAAATATCGCCTTGCACTATTTTCTATTCCAAGTTAAACACCATCTGTCTTTCTCTTTCTCTCTCTCTCTCTCTCTCTCTCTCTCTCTCTCTCTCTCTCTCTCTCTCTCTCTCTCTCTCTCTCTCTCTCTCTCTCTCTCTCTCTCTCTTCTTCACTCTTATTCTCACTCACTTGTTACACACACCCACACACACACACACACACACACACACACACACCCACACCCACACACACACCCACATACACACACACACACACACACACCCACACAGACACAACCACAGAAAACATACGAGAATAAAAATCCTATTCTTTCAGTTCACAATAGAATAACTCTCTCTCTCTCTCTCTCTCTCTCTCTCTCTCTCTCTCTCTCTCTCTCTCTCTCTCTCTCTCTCTCTCTCTCTCTCTCTCTCTCTCTTTCTCTTTCTCTCCCTGGGCAGCAGATGTTGGTGGCGGTTACGGATAAACACTCAGGCCTCGCGAGAAAATTTTTTACGCGAGACCAAAAACTAACAGAAATCCCAATTGAGTAAGTAACAAAATACCCAACAATTTTTCCACCTAACAGAAGTTCAATTTTCCCTCCCTCTCTGTGTGTGTGTCCCTGTCTCTCTTTCTCTCTCTTTCTCTTCTTTCCCTCTCCTCTATCAATCTCCCTCCCTTCCTCTATCTTCCCTGTCTCTCCCTCCCACTCACTCACTGGAGGCATTCAGGGGGAAAGGCTCGACTGTTGGGTGTTAGTGGCTCTTCAAAGCTTCGTGATGAACGGAGAAGCACCCGACCTATGACAGCTGCTGGGAGGGAAAGGAGGTCAAGGGGAGAGGGAATGCTATTTGTGGTGCTGATGGTGGTGCTGGTGCTAGTGTTGACGATGATAGCGAGGGTGATGGTGGTGGTGGTGATGGTGATGGTGGTGGTGGTTTGACTAAAGTAGGTAAACTCATAACGGTGGTGCCCTGCTACACAACCATTACTCACTCGACCATAAACCTTAAGCCATGATAAGTCGGGTTTATGGCTAGTCCTCCACGCGACACGCTTCACCCTGCTGCTGCCTGCCTGCTTCATCCCTACACATCCCCTGCTTACCCTGCCTTACCCATCTTACACATACCCGACCCTACGATCTACTGCCTTATTAACCTCCCCTTGCATTCTATCCCCTACCCTGCCTGCCTGCCTGCCTGCCTGCCTGCCTGCCTGCCTGCCTGCCATCCCATTGTTCTGCCCCGCCACATACATACACACATACATACACACATACATGGTTTCTTCACCTGTACAGACTGGTTCCCTTTAAAAGCTTACAAAGCCAGGTAACTTTATTGCGTATTATGCTTACACACCTGCGTCCTATACGTACACACACCTACACACAAAAACACACATACACACATCGAGACACACGCACACACACACACACACACACACGCACGCACACACACACACACACACATACACACATACACACACTCTCACAAACACAAAGAAACTACATGTACGTATTAAAATTATATGTATGAATAACAAATATCCATCAAACAGCTCAATTGATTTATATTCTTACAAATTTTCTCAATACTTTTCAATTGATGATCAAGTCATTCTAACTCAAAAAATAGAAAAAAAACCTGCATCAAGAGAACACCAATTTAGTCTTCCAACGTGAACGACCAGGTATTGGCGAGACACGAGCTTCAATAATCATAGGTATGACTAGTGCTTGACAGAGAAGTATTCACAACACTCTACTGTGTGGGTGTTGGAGTAACTGTAATAGTTTGATAGTTTATTGTTTTAACGGCACTGCACTGGAGCGTGTAGTGAAAAATTATTTGGTTAAACAATTGAAAACGTGACAGTGACAATGGTCTAAAATGTACACAATTAAACGGAAAAACAAATGGTACTGGGTGTATATATAAAACAGACCGTGTGTGTGTGTGTGTGTGTGTGTGTGTGTGTGTGTGTGTGTGTGTGTGTGTGTGTGTGTGTGTGTGTGTGTACGCATGTGCCAGCGTTTCCTTAACACCATTCTCTATATAAACACAGATACATAAATAAGACGTAGAGTCCCCGGAACGTAATATCACACGTCCTGCTCGTAGATATGGAAAACATAATAATATGTAGTTAGTCTATAATGACGAGCAATCTATCTAAAATATTGCGAGGAGTAACTCAAACAAAACATATACTGTGAGGAGAAATCATGTCAGTAAAGGCTAGCTTCCACACCTCGCACAGGACAGGTAAGCATGACAGGAGGCAGGTGCAAGGCCAACAAACCAACGCTCTCCTTTATTGACTAATGTTACACGATGGATGAATGATCATTTGAAGCTCAACAATCAATCATTCACAGTTGCTTAATAAAACTACTTTAATCTCCACTATCCAACCTTTGACAAGCGATACCTAGATTGCAGTGATGATTATTAATTTGCTGCATCAATCACGCGTGTGGTAATGGTGTGGAAAGTATGAATCATAACACAACATCGCTTCACACATACTGGAAGGTTGTGTTGGTTGTGTCTGTGACCTTGGAACAACCTCCACCTTCACGGAGGCGATCATGTAGAAGGAGACTCTTACCATTACAACAACAAGAACAACTATTACTATTACTCACTCTCTCTCTCTCTCTCTCTCTCTCTCTCTCTCTCTCTCTCTCTCTCTCTCTCTCTCTCTCTCTCTCTCTCTCTCTCTCTCTCTCTCTCTCTCTCTCTCTCTCTCTCTCTCTCTCTCTCTCTCTCTCTCTAAACAATTTCTTTTTCCAGACGGCAAAACTTTATCGTCTCAAAAGATCCTATTTTTATCATGACGCTGATGTTCAAAGGAATGAGGATTGATGTGTCAATAAAATGATGGATGCAATGTATTAACACGAACCAATTACTGAAAGGCAGCTGTATTTACCCCGTACTACATATATCATTGCTTCTAATCCCCCTCACCGTTTGTAACCTAAATGTATCCAACCCTCGATCGATAAGGAAGATCTATCCCTCCTAAAATATAATAAAGAAGAAGAAAAAAACAGGAATCAGACATTTTCATTGCCATCCAAGGTCTGCAAAAAAAAACAACAGGATCTAAGTCAAGTTTTAATATGGATTTACTGGAGGGAACGAGACAGTTCGTGGTATAATACTGTTTTTAGGGACTCATCTTCGTCTTAGAAAATAGAAGAGACCTATAGATATTCCTTGTATCCTAACATGTTTGGCTTCTTCACTAACGTATCTACAAGCTCTCGTAACGTAGCCACAGTCCCTTCAGATTAACATAAGGGATACGCATCTACCTTCTACTCTTCTCTACCACTGCAAGCTATTAGTAAACTGACATTCAAGCCATACCTTTCCCCTCCCAATGCAGGTAAACGTGCTGGGCGATCATCAGGGAAGGATAATGCATCAGATTGGGAGCCGCAGGGAAGAATGCGGTGAGGCTTATCCTTGAAGTTGTCAGAATATATTACACTGCATTGATGATGGTGGCTGAGAGAAGAGAGAAGAGAGAGAGAGAGAGAGAGAGAGAGAGAGAGAGAGAGAGAGAGAGAGAGAGAGAGAGAGAGAGAGAGAGAGAGAGAGAGAGAGAGAGAGAGAGTGTAGGAATCAAATGGTGAAAGGTAAGCAGAGACAGGTGTGTGTGTGTGTTGCTATTTCTGTTGAACTACTTACTCGTACACAGGTGAACATGGCTGAGTGAGATGGACGGCCATGCACGCTAACTAACACCTGTAATCCCACCTGTCCTCCCACCCACTCACAACACTACCTGTACCTCATGTTTTACTACCACTAACTCACACCTGACACACACACGCACACGCACACGCACACGCACACGCACACGCCCACACACACGCAAGCAAGCCATCACACACACCTTTAAGAGAATTCCTTATACGTTAACAACTCTTTAACACTACATTATTATTATTATTATTATTATTATTATCATTATTATTATGGTAGGTGTTAGATGCACAGGAGCTGCCTTGTGTAGGTCAACTATATAGCCTCTTGCAGCCTCTTTATGTTCTTATATCTTCTTAAAAAAAAAAAGGATTAAAAACAAGATGAAAACCAATGTGAAAATAATACCTTGGTCATCAGCATCATAAGGGTCACAGACTTCGTTCTTTACACCACCTCTTGACGTCTTGTAGGATGATCGCCTCTTGATGGACATGCGAGAGAAACGCCGCTGCTGCTCCTCCGCCAAGGCCGTGGTGGAGCCTCGTTCACTGGGCGCCTCGCTACTCAGGTCACTCTCACTACTATGCCGTGACCCAGTGGCTGAAGAGCTCATAATTCCGGTGCTGTGGAGGAGAGGGAGATGATGGAGGGTCAGTAAGGGGGGAGGATAATGGAAGGTTGATTGAGGTAGGAAAGAATAGATGATTTTGGAAGGTGGAATGTGAAAACTAATAGTGGGAGATAGGACTCTAGTGCCAGAAAAGGAGGGAGAGATGGGGAGATGGGGGGGTGGGGAGGGAATTAAGGGGAGTGTGTGTCCTTGATGTGTTGGGAGAAGAGAGGGAGGGAAGTGGGAAGTCAGGGGAAGAGAGGACAGGTGTGGGGGAGGGAAGTCAAGTAGGTGTTCGAGGTTGAGGAAAGACAGGATGTAGGAGGCAAGGGGTGAGTGTGGCAGCAAGGGGGAGATCATGTACGTAGGTGAATGTTAAGGAGAGTATGAAACATGTAGAAGGAGGGGGAGGTGCAGGGGGGTGCAGGGGGCTGGGTGGGTATGAGTGGTGGGCGAGACAGTAACGAGTCAGCTTAACAAGACCATCAACCGAATTACAGCGCAGTGGGACCCTCACTTCCCCTGCGCCTCGAGGTTTGAGAGGCGTAGGAAATGACTGTTTTAGGGAAGGATATTAAATGGAGGAGTGGCTAGGGAGGGGCTGGATGGGGAAGGGGAGGCGGGGGAGGCGGGATGGGTCAGTATGAAGTGGGGAATGGGGAGGGGCGAGGGGCGAGGCAGGTGAAGCCAAGCAGGGAGAGGATGGGAGGTGGTTTTCCAGGTGAGTAGAGTCGCTTGACACAATTGCATAACAAGGTTACACCCAAAGGGGCCTCGTTCAGCGGCATGTCGAAGCCTCAACAAATTTAGCAGCCACACATTCCCGCCAGAAACCATGTCATAACACAAAAGAACGATGGCCGATGGAAACGAAAACAGTATTTACGAAATATTCTCGTCAAAATTAAATCCTTAAGTGGACCATTCTACCCTCACACGGGTAACGATACATCGTAATCCTTGAACCTATGTAATTATGTTACTCGTTACTACAAAACAAATTGCCTCTGTATCCTTATTGTACTTTTTTGTGAGCGAGTTATTCTGAATTATTGATCTCTTAAACTTGTAGTTTGCTACATAAACTTCCTCTGATTAAACAAACTTCTCCGCTCACTGATCACTTAATAACGGAGAAAAAACTTTCCCTAAATTGGACTTCGTTATATCGAGTTCCGTTATATTGATAAAATATTGTTCTGGAGCGAAGAGGAGGAGGAGGAGGAGGAGGAGAAGGAGGAGAAGGAGGAGGAGGAGGAGGAGGAGGAGGAAGAGGAGGAGAAGGAGGAGGAGGAGGAGGAGGAGGAGGAGGAGGAGGAGGAGGAGGAGGAGGAGGAGGAGGAGGAGGAGGAGGAGGAGGAGGAGGAGGAGGAGGAAGACTCACATGGGCAGAGAATCCCGAGTGACGTCGTAGTCCCAGGAGTGATGGCGGTGGACGCGGCCGTGTTGGGGCACGTCCAGGGAGTCTCGCGTGCGGCGG
>JAPQNM010000006.1:5851303-5881303 GCA_029783475.1 Metacarcinus magister | reverse complement strand
GCCACAGATGATCATTACTGAGGGAACTATGAAGAGCATCACGCCGCTACACCCATCCTATATCACCCTACAGCTGTGGACTTTTTACTTTCTATTTTCCTTTTTATTTGCAGAGCTGGAGGCAGGCTGAGTAAACACGGGGGGAAAGCTGCCTGCTGGTGTCACTCGCTGGAGTTTGTGCAAAGCTCTTGTTAAGAAAAGGATGTACATGGGATGAATGTAACGCTGACGTGATGATATAAAGAACATGGTGTTGTAGGCCTGACCCGCGACACCCAATTCGTAGAGTAAATAGGGAATGTTGCTTAAAGTTAAAGAAAAATCATTAGTGAACTGGAGCATATTATCATGTGATGCGTAAAACTGACACCAAATACTGAATAATGTAACTCAGGATAGAAAATGAGACCCAGAAAGATAGTGAGTGAGTGGGAAGTAAATACATAATTATACGTATGATAAGCTGGAATTAACGAGCAGTAGAAAAAAAAAAAGATTAGTGGAGGAAGAGATTAAGAGAGATCCACTGTGTAGTAATTGCCTGTAGTTACGATAATGATGATGATAATGATGATAATGACACTGAACGACTAACAACAAAACTATGACAACACATCAACCACTCAACAAATCTAACTGCAAACTGGCTGTGTAACCCGGGACTCCAACTCTCAAACACAGTCTCGTCCAGTCCCGTGTGTCCAACCAGAGCAGGACAGTGTGAGCAAGATTCCAGGCACGCACCGCTGACGCCGCCCGAGTCCACACGTCTATCTACCCTCACAGAAACAACACTTCCGTTTGATTTGAAAGAGGATTGCCGACGCCGAGCTAGCCATGAGGAAGTGAAGCCAACAGCAATGCCAGCCTCAACACCTTTCTTTACCCACACATTTGTTACACTCTCACCACCATATTTTGTCTAGCAGAGAGAACGTTAATTAGAGCAAGAAAAAATATCTTCACCCATTTGTTTACGTCGCGAGCACCGTTCATTGTAACATTTTGGTGATTTGTTTGTGTTCTGAAGCAAAATAAAAGTGTTCTCCTCGTTTAGGCAATGTTCAGTGTCCATATAGAAGCACACTCTAGTTATACAGCACCGTCAGTTCACAAACAAAGCCTATAGAACACATAACATAACTCTACTTTTAGAATCACATTACTACTATGCAAATTTGATTCCAAGGCTTAAGAGTATTAGACACATTCACTGCTCGTGTGTGTGTGTGTACGCGTGTGTGTGTGTGTGTGTGTGTGTGTGTGTGTGTGTGTGTGTGTGTGTGTGTGTGTGTGTGTGTGTGTGTGTGTGTGTGTGTGTGTGTGTGTGCAACTTATCAAATATACCTCTCGTTACACCTGACAGACATTCAGAATTTCTCGTATGTTTGTGTTCTTGAATATAAATAAAATATAAAAAAACGATGCAAGAAGCTACACACTACATCCACACACACACACAGAGCGGCGTAAATAGAGTGAAGGAGTTTGATAGAATCCACGTTATTATTAAAGCAACAGAAGTGATTAATTAAAGAGCATCATACAAGCCTCATAAATTCTCACATAAAAAAGGGATATTCATCTTCATTACCTAATAACTTGTCATTATCTTTGCGTGGTCCAATTATCCCGTGATTGGTCCTATTAACCAATTTGTGGTTATGAAAGGAATGATTCGGTGTAAAAAGGGACACACAAAAAAAAAAATGTCACCAACATTCACCATTTTCAGTTCGCTTAAGTGAGGCAAAAAAAAACTAAACAGTTGCAATGTTCATTTTCCAATTGACATTTCCGTGCAAAGTAAAAGTTAAAAATAGAGAGGAAAAGAATGTGAGTGAGAGAAAGAAATAGAGTAAACTAGGCACTGAACAGGGACGAAGTACAAAGGAAAAAAAAAGTCATGGAGAAAGGAATTACAGCGAGCGAAATGCAAGAGGAACTATTTTTAAAGTCCATCCTCATACTGTATCTGTCCATTCACTGGCTCAGGCCGCGCTGCTGTGTTCGTTCATTTGTGTTGATGTGCTGTTGCTGTTGTTATTGCTGCTGTTGTTGATGTTCTTGTTGTTCTAATAATGTTTATGCTGATGATATTTTGATTGTTAATGTTACTACTGCTCTTGTTGTTGTTGTTGTTGTTATTGCATTTCTGTGCCAATATCAAGTAACAATATTCGTACGTAACATGTAACTCAATTTCTACCTCCATTTATACAGATCCTCTACACACCTGCATGACTCCCTTCCATCCCTTCCCTTCAAACCTTCACGGTAACCTCATCTTTCCATTACTGAACGCGTCCCTCATTCTGATTCTTTAAACAAATAAATAACCCAATGACTTCAACCATTTATATTCAACGTAGAGCTAATTGTTATGATGAAGTTGTTTGTGTGTTTGACTGTCTATTTGTTTTGGTCGTTATGGAGAGCTGCTTCACTTAATGGAATGGGACAAACATCATTATATTCAGGATTCTATTATTTTTTTTAGACCGCTTTTAAGATGGTGACGCTTTTTGGCACCAGGTGAGGGAATTCAATTATTTACTTTGTTCTCCCACGTCACCTACAGAGTCCAATCGTTATCTTCTACTACTACTGATAAAAAAAAAAGGTCAATATGGTTTTTCAATTTAAATGTTATA
The DNA here is from genome assembly GCA_029783475.1 of Metacarcinus magister. Taxonomy (NCBI): domain Eukaryota; kingdom Metazoa; phylum Arthropoda; class Malacostraca; order Decapoda; family Cancridae; genus Metacarcinus; species Metacarcinus magister. The sequence continues at coordinate 5,878,649 of JAPQNM010000006.1, read as the reverse complement.
AATATTATCAAATGGATATAGCATTTAACACACACGAAACAAAAATTGCATCCGTATTTCCTGGATATAGTTGTGAAATTTCTTATGCAACACAAACTAAAGGTATTGAATTGACTACAAGCAATAAAAGCGGTGGAACTTTATAATGATGACACTGGTTCACCTGACTTGTTCGTTACAATACGACTCACTGTGCAATATTGAAAGGACTATTATAAGGTGAACAAAGATAGGGAATTCAAATATTACCTTTACGTTCAAAATTTCTAGATTATTAACGGTTTAAAGTGTAACTCCTTCAGGATATGAGTGTCAAGACCACGGGAAAATATAAGGTGACTCAAATTTTTTCTTTTTCAACTCTTTTTCGAACCCACGTCGGTAGATGAAGGGTTTACTGCTTATAACTTTAATTGAAACCTAATCTCTCACTCTCATCCATCTCCCAGGCCTCTTAGATACGTTTTAAGATCCTCAGCACATAGTAAGCCTTTAATTAACCCACTTTCCCATCTCCAGTCTTTTAAATAATCCTTCCCATAACTCATAACTCTTCCTCATCGCTTTGAGACACCCACCCCTACACATCCCATCCCTACAGGCTAACCAATCTTCTCAGGCTCATAACTCACCCTTGAAACACACACTCCACCACTCCACAGCTTCAAAACCAAGTCACTCCACTCTCTCACCACTCTCCTCTTCCATCCAACCTCCCGCAAACGGCCTCCCCTACCCATCACAGGACCGAAGAACACCTCCCTTTCCTCCACGCCTTCCGGATGGCTCGCATTCATGAAACATTCCTCTCGTTACCTGCCTCTCCCCACCTGCCTCACCTCACTTCACTCTCCCTGCCTCGCTTACCCTGCAACGCTGCCTCATCTACCTTGCCACCTGCTCTTTCCTTGCCTCCCCCTGCCTCACTTACACCTGCCTCTCCTTATAATGTATGGAATTAAAACTTATATCAGAGAGGCATGACAGCCGCGTTGCAATGTACGATGTGTTGGGGTGCAAGTGACTCTTATAGTACTATATTTTAGCGAGAGAGAGAGAGAGAGAAAGAGAGAGAAAGGAAGATATGTCCTCTCTCTCTCTCTCTCTCTCTCTCTCTCTCTCTCTCTCTCTCTCTCTCTCTCTCTCTCTCTCTCTCTCTCTCTCTCTCTCTCTCTCTCTCTCTCTCTCTCTCTCTCTCTCTCTCTCTCTCTCAACACACCTGCCGAGGCCTAATTAGAAGAGGCGTCACAGACAGACAGACACACACACACACACACATACACACACACACACACACACACACACACACACACACACACACACACACACACACACACACACACACACACACACACACACACACACACACACACACACACACACACACACACACACACACACACACACACACAGTTTACAGGTAAATGGGGTGTGTTAAAGGGTGTAGTGCTGGAGGAAAGGGATGTGGGAGAGGAGAGAAACAGGTGAGGCTGAGTATGTGTACGTGTATGTGTGTATGTGTGTGTGGGGGGTGGGGGTGTGGGGGGGTGAGGGGTGAATGGAGACTAAACAGCAGGTAAATGGGAGAGAAATACAGAAGAGTAAAAGGATGTAGAGGAAGAATACAAATGGTACAGGTAATGGAGAAGGAAAGGGAGGGAGTGAGGGAAGGGGAAAGTGTGAAGGGAAGGAAAATAAAAAGAAAGAGTAAAGGGATGTAGAGTAAGAATACAAATGGTATAGATAATGGAGAAGGAAAGAAAGGAGGAAGAGAGTTAGTGAAGGAGGGAAGAGTGAGGGCGACGGAATGAGAGGGTGAAGGTAAAGAATGTGATAAAGAGGAAGAAGTGGGAAAGAATGAGGAAGTGAGGACAGGAAAGTGTATGAATGATGGTGAGAGAATGAGAGAAAATGAGAGAAGGAAAGATAATGAAATGGGAAGAAATAACACCATAATAAAAGATAAATATGAATAAACGAACAAAAGAAGGCAGTAAATGAGGGAGTGAGAAGAATTGAGAGAATGTAGATAACGGAGAGAGTGAGGGGAGAGTATGAATGAAGCAGACAAGGGAGTGAAGGGGAGTGGAAGGGGAGTGAAGGGGAGTGAAGATGAGTAGAAGGGAGTGAATGGGGAGTGAAGATAAGTGAAAGGGAGTAAGGGGAGTGAAGAGGAGTGAAGGGGAGTGAAGGGGAGGGGGGAGTAAAAGTGCGTTCCTACCTGTCCCGTGAATGCCAGAGGTGAGTGTGTGTCTGATTTTAGAGAGTGTTGTTCCAGAGTCGGGGGCGTCCATGCGGCCCCCTACCCCCAGGCCGCCCGCGTCCCCTCCTCCGCCCCCCTCAGACGCCACCATCTGGAAAGAGAGGCAAGGAAATCATGAAATAATGAGAGGAAATTGGCAGGAAAACGTATACACATAATAAATAAAATACTCAATGGTTAGTGCTTTTTGGGGAGAAATAGAAAGAAATATACATGATAAAAATGCTTATTAATATAAAATAATATCTTTTATGATCTTATATTTACAATTGTTGAAGGAAAGACTGTTCTAAATATTCACAATGCGATTGAAATAAATAAAGTGTCTCGTTTCGTTTCGTTTCGTTTGATTTGAACCGTTTACCGACAATCTTAAATCTGTTATTTTATGTATATTAAAACAATGTAGTGGTCTTCCTCCTCCTCCTCATATCCTTCCACATCCTTTACTCCAATACTCTTCCCTGTTCTTTATCCTTCCTTGTCCTCCTTTCCTCTTTCGTAACTCTCTCCTTTCCCTCCTCTACCCTTCCTCCTTGCCTCAAATTCTCTATCAGTTTCTCTCCCTTTCTTTTCCTCCGTTTCTTCCCCTTCTTTCACTCCTTCCCTCTAACTCTCCCTCCGTTCCCTGCCTCTTCCTCCCTCTCCTCCAAACCTCCCTCCGTCTGTCATCTGCTCGTCGCCCTTTCATTTTTCATCCTCCCTCAGGAATTTCTCTCTGCCGCCTTCTGCTTCTTGTCTTGTAATATTGGTGTCCTCCTCCTCCTCCTCCTCCTCCTCCTCCTCCTCCTCCTCCTCCTCCTCCTCCTCCTCCTCCTCCTCCTCCTCCTCCTCTGAACACTTGACCTCCTTCCTGAAAACTGCCACGTTTCCCCTATTTTTCCCTCCAATTCCTCCTCCGTTACTGCTTCGAGTCCCTTTTCACATCACCATTACCTTCCTCCTTCATGATCCCGACCCATTCCTTCTAACAAGATTCCTCTCTCTCTCTCTCTCTGTCTCTCTCTGTCTCTCTCTCTCTCTCTCTCTCTCTCTCTCTCTCTCTCTCTCTCTCTCTCTCTCTCTCTCACTATCACATTTAGATATCCATTCCACTGCCACTCCACTATCTCTCCTCCTCCTCTTCCTCTTCCTCTTCCTCTTCCTCTTCCTCTTCCTCCTCCTCCTCCTCCTCCTTTATCCCTCTCCATTTTCTGACATTTTATCTTCTACACTCTTATTTTTCTTCTCCTTTTCTTCGCTCTTCTTAAAAGTCGGTTACACAATTTATTTTCAAATGATGGGCGTGATGTATGTTATGATATATTATTCACAACGGTTTGTCATCATTAGGGCCCGTTAGTGGATGTATATTTTCTTCACTTCGCCAGAGGAAAGTGATTATTGTAGTCCATTTCTCCTCGTCATGGTTTTATTTTTCTTCCGATAATCAGTGTCTTTTTCAATTAATTCATTTCATTATTATAATTTCTACTATTATTTTCATCATTATTACTATCATTATTATCATTATTATTATTATTATCATTATTACTATTATTATTACTATTATTGATGCTGCTATTACTTTCATCATCATTGTAATTATGTTTCCTCCTAGCATCAAGTTCAAGCCTAAGTTCGAATACTCGTAGATATTACTGGAAATGCGTAGTGCAAAAGTTTGATATGTTTTCGTGCAATGAACTCTCCATATATGTTCACCCCAACGGTTATGGTGTTCTTATCGCTGTTTCCTATCGAGGGTGTATTGGACGGAGGCGTGGAAGGGGGGGAGAGGGAAACTTTCTTGCTTATCTCTCCTCTCACAAAATAGGTAGAATTGTAGAAAATGAGTCTATAATGGCAGGTTGTGTCTCCAATAATGTACACTAATACACTGACTAATGCTACCTGTTAATCCTGTGTTTCAATGCTTCTTTCCCTGCTAATGAATTGGCCCAATAAACTAATCTATTATTGCTTGGAACGAAAACTGGGAAATGTCAAATAACAGCGATAAATGCAAAGTTATGCAAATGGCGATAACAACTCCGATTTTTTGTTATTTTATGCAGGATCGGGTGCTCGTTAGTGCTCAGCCGGAAAAATCAGTGGAGCAGTCATTAGGGATTGCTTAAAAAGTAATGACCAATGAGCAGCCACCAGCAGGGAAGAAAACATGCTGATGGGGGTAATTTGAAGGAATTTTGGTTTTACATCGCTGGAAATGATAAAAAAAAAAAATCCTCTGCAGTTTTTGAGGCCACGATTAGAATGGTTCGAATCTGTTCCAGTAACAATAAAAAAATAAACGAGTACAGTGTATTGGAAACGGAAGGTACACACACGAGCGACAAAACTAATCCAACATTGTGTGATTTAAGGTGTGACGGAAGGGTGAGTGGAGTTCACGTGTTCACTCTTCCCGAGGGTGACGAGTCCAGAATACTAATGTTTAGTCGGCGTATTATCAAATAAATTCAACAACTGCAATCCTAAAAAATGATTAATTAAATCTAAATCAAGCAACGTTAAGAACAATCATGACATGGAATTAGTATTGGATTTAATGGATATAGATATATGTGCTTACACACACACACACACACACACACGCACACGCGCACGCACACGCACCCACACACACACCTACACCCACACCCACACACACACACACACGAGTTATCAATCATTTGAGAACTTCCCAAAGCAGTAATTAGTTTGGAAAGTATGAGCCCTTTTAGACTGGTACAGACGAGCCTTCAAAGATATCATGTTTCATCAATTCATCTTGGCGAGCAGCGGCGTGAAAGTAAGTAGTCATGAATAATAATACATTATTCACCGCCCCTCAAACACGCGCCAGGGCTCTGATATAGTCTGGTACACGTTTTCTCCTCTAATTTCACATGCTATTGTACCATTCTTTGCATGACTTTTAGAGAAAATATGAAGTGAGAATTTCTCGTCAATTTTCCCCACCTAGTCGTTTGTGTGAGGAGGAAGAGTTGATAAGTAGGAGCCTCGTTCTATTTTGAGACACCTCCTACATGTAAAGTTGAATAGTAGCAGCAACTCACTTAATACCTTCGTTATACACCAAAGAGTCGCCTGGCAGCTGCTTTTCCTAAGTATTCCTCCACTCCTTTCACCTTTCTTCCTTTTCATTCACTCCAAAGTCCACCTATCATCCTCACCCTCCGTCTTCCCAAAACTTATATACTCCCTTCCACCTCCCTCTCCCTTCCCTAGCTCCCTGCACTCAACGCCTTACCTCCACCCCTCCTCACCCCCCCAAGTGGCACCTCCAGGACTCAGCAAGAAGTTCAAAGGACAAGCTCTTGTGGTACGAAATTAATGGCGCGTTACAGACGAGCACAGAATACTGACGTGTTTCTCTTGACTCTCATCCATTATTCCAACAGTGTACTCTTCTTGTTTTCCTCTGATAATCCTCTTTCGCATCACTGTTTTTCCTTTTTATCTTCTTTCCCTCTGTTTGTTTTCTTCTTCTCCTTCATCTCTTTAAGTTTGTTTGATCCAAGAGTACTTAAGTGAGTGCAAGAGGAGGAGGGTGTTGAAAGAGGATGCTGGTTGGTTTCCTCTTTCTCTTCTTCTTCTTCCTCCTCCTATGTGTTTTTCCTCCTCCTCCTCCTCCTCCTCCTCTTTCTCTTTCTCTTTCTCTTTCTCTTTCTCCTCCTCCTCCTCCTCCTCCTCCTCCTCCTCCTCCTCCTCCTCCTCCTCCTCCTCCTCCTCCTCCTCCTCCTCCTCCTCCTCCTCCTCCTCCTCCTCCTCCTCCTCCAATAAGACAGCAAGACGGTGAGTAAATGAGTACGCAGGACAAATAACACGAAGACGGAGGAAGAAAAAATTACTGAGTCACAAACATACGTACTCAGAATCCAAATTTGTACCTGATAATTAAGCAATGGAAAAATTGAAGCAGGTGAGGTGAGGTGAGGTGAGGTGAATCAGACCTTATTAGACACTATTGATTCCTTCTTTGTTACTTAAGTCCAAAGGCGCCAGGTAAGCCCGCCTTGATTACAGGTGACTCATAATTCCCAGTCCTAATTTTCTTACCTGAACGAATGAGTAACCTCGAGAAAGTTCAAGGAAAGCGGTAGAGGAAGGGAGGGAGGGATGGATGAGGAAGGAAGAAAGTTATGTTATCATGAAACCAAGAGAGAAAGGAAGGGAAGGAAGATGAGAAAAACATGAAGAAGAGAAGGATGGAAGGAAGAGTGAAGAGAAGGATGAAGGGAAGGAATTTATCGATTTATTAATTATTGTATGCATATTTTTATTAAGTCTGATTTTATATAGATTTTTTAATTTTTTTTATTCTCATATGCGTGAAAGAAGGAAAACTAAAGGTAGATGGAAAGAGAGAAAGAAAGAATGAAATATGGATGGATAGGTATATGAATAAAGTGATATTTAGATAGATGGATAAGTAAATTAATATAAATAAGAACAAAACAAACAAAAAACAAAAGAGGATAAAAAGATTAAGAGGAAGAAAGACAAACAAATCAAAATAAACAAAAGAAACACAAAAATGGCACAGAAAAGGATAACAAAACAAAATATAAACACTAAGAAACAAAGGAATAATTACACACACGTCACATCCATTATAGGGTTGGAATGAGGTCATCTCCCCCTAATCCCACACACCTTACGTCGCCTTCCTCATCACCTCAATCAACGGAACACTAAACCACTAATGATTTCCACGTGTTTTTGGTGCAGAGAATCATGTGTTTTAAGATGTCTTTACTATTTATTTTACTTCTTTATATTCAAGGATTCTAGAGTACTGATGTTTTTTTCTCTCTGTTCTCTCTCTCTCTTTCTCTCTCTCACAGTTCATCCTCATAGAAAATAAAAAAGGATATAAAAGCAGCTTTGAACGTATTATCCAGAAGTGACGTTTCAGATGCAACATTCAGTCGTTTTAATTGTCACGTCAACCATGTACTACTTCAAACAGATTCACTTCATGTGGGGGATGGGAGGAGGAGGTGAGGGAAGGATAGGAGGGTAAGAGGGGGAAGTGACGTGACTTTCCCTCGCAATGCAATTAGTAGGGAAAGACTCGCTCGCCATCTACTAAATGTTTCAGTGGACAGGTAAGCTCTAATTCATTGGTTGAGGGTTGAGGGGCGCGGGACGAGGTGTTGAGGTGAGGACGAGTTTATTTGCCGCGATTTTACTGCAACAACTGAATCTTTTTTAGTGCGATCGATGCGTCAGTCACAGGTGAAGGGTTGTGTGTAGGGGAAGAGAGAGAGAGAGAGAGAGAGAGAGAGAGAGAGAGAGAGAGAGAGAGAGAGAGAGAGAGAGAGAGAGAGAGAGAGAGAGAGAGAGAGAGAGAGAGAGAGAGAGAGAGAGAGAGAGAGAGAGAGAGAGAGAGAGAGAGAGAGAGAGAGAGAGAGAGAGAGAGAGAGAGAGAGACAGAGAGAGAGAGACAGAGACAGACACAGACACAGACACAGACACAGACACAGACACAGACACAGCCACACACACACACACTATTAATTACGTCTACTCAACTGTGTGGGAGCGCGAGCACGTTTAAGTCTAGATAATCTCAGTAGTCCAGGCGGTCTGAAAGGCCGCTCGAACACACACACACACACACACACGCACACAGACACAGACACAGACACAGACACAGACACAGACACAGACACACACACACACACACCACACGCAATCACCACCTGCTCCCCTGCCAAGCTCCACCCATACCTCCACCACCCGATATCAAAACAAGCTGATAACGATAAAGGCGCCGCTGACCAACCGATATCAGCGCAGCGCAATACCACCCCTTGTCCACACCTCAAACTCAGGGTAAATATCCACATACACTGCATTTTGATATCCTTAAGAATATAGTTTTGATTTTATTATAGTGATTTTTAGTATATGTAGTTTATTTTTTATTTGCTTTACCATAACTATTAGTATATTCATTTCCTTATTCTTATATTTTCATTCCTAACTGATCTCTAATATAGCGTTTATTATTATTATTATTATTATTATTATTATCATCATTATTTTCACACACACAAGCAACTTAGATATGAATACAAATACGATAGAGGAAAGAAAAAAAGAGAAAAGAGAGAAAATCTGAATGTAAAATCTTTCTTGACGTAAGCATTGTGAGGCGACCAGCGGAAAAAAGGGGAAAGAAGGAAAGAAAGAAAGAAGGAAAACAAGCGTAAAGAAAACGTGAAAACACAAACCAGAAAAAAGAATAATGAAAAAGAAAAAAACAAACAAAGCTGCAAGAAAAACAAAAGAACAAAATATAACACAAATAAAACAAACAAAAGCAAAACCGCCTTATTGCAATTGGGTAAAATGAAAAAGAGGAACAAAATAAATAAAAAATCAAAACAAAAAAATAGTGTGTAACAAAGAGAAAGAAAAAAACAAGAATAAAACAAAATAAAAAAGACAGTAATCTGAAACAAAGAACGCAGGAAACCAAGGGAAAGAAAGAATGAGGAAACAAGATACGAACAAGAACAAGGAAAGTAATAAGAGGAAGAAGGAAGGAACAGAAAGTCAAGGGTACAGGAATGGAAGACAAGAAGGGTTAAGGCCACAGCAACCCTCCTCTGGATCCTAAACTAATGGAGATCACATCCTATATATCAAGGTTATGTAGGGAGGAAAGGAGGACTAAAAGGAGGAAGGAGGAGGAGGAGAAAGATGAACACAAAAAAAGAACAAACATCAGCATACCTGGTGGCCCTTACGAGGCTATTTGAGATCAATTTAATCTAAAGAGAGAGGCAAGGACAGTAAAGGAGGAAGAGGAGGAGGAGGAGGAGGAGGAGGAGGAGGAGAAGGAAGAAGAAGAAGAAGAAGAAGAAGAAGAAGAAGAAGAAGAAGAAGAAGAATTGGTAGTAGTTGTAATAAATGGAGGCAAAGGATGAAGAAAAAGAATGAAGAGGATCATGGTTTTCCGATAAGGTAAATGACACTGTCGGGCAAAAGAAGAAGAAAAAGAAGAAGGAGGAGAAGGAGGAGGAGGAGGAGGAGGAGGAGGAGGAGGAGGAGGAGGAGGAGGAGGAGGAGGAGGAGGAGGAGGAGGAAGAAGGAAGGGAGTAGGAAAATGGACAAAATCTTTTCTTCTTTCCTTCTTTCCTTCCTTTCTTACACACCTCTCGTCTCCTTTTCTCCTCTGCATTGTTCTTTTTCTTTGTTTTCATGTATGTGTTCCCGGAGCCCATGTGTCACGGAGACGAAGACTAACACGCCTCGCCTCGCCTCGCCTCGCCTCGCCTCGCCTCGCCTCGCCTCGCCTCGCCTCGCCTCGCCTCGCTCAAGGACAAAACACAGAAAACAAACTTCGCACGGATTTCAATTTTCCTTGTCATCTTCTTGTCGCTGAAAGGTGTCACACAAATGCCGTTTTCTTTGGGGCATTGTCATGTTTTTTAATTTTCTCATATTTTTCCTCCTCCTCCTCCTCCTCCTCTTCCTCGTCTTCCACCTCCTCCTCCTCCTCCTCCTCCTCCTCCTCCTCCTCCTCCTCCTCCTCTTCCTCGTCTTCCACCTGTTGCTCTTCCACTGCTACCTTTTTTCAGTCTTCCTTCTTTCTTTCTGTTTGTTTGTTTTTGTTTGTTTGTTTTTGGCAAGTTTCGAAACGGTGTAGTGAAGCGAAAAGGATGTTTGTTCACTGATGTTTTCTTGGTGTTATTGTTTTTGTGTGTGTGTAAATTCTGCAGAAATGTCACTTTCACACACACACACACACACACACTACTTCCTTTTCTCCTCCTCCTCCTTCTCCTCCTCCTCCACTTTATCGTTCTCTTACAACTTCTCCGCTGCTTCCTCCTCCTCCCCTTCGTACTTCCATATCACCTCCTCTACTTCCTATCCTTTATCTTCCCCCTTATCATTTCTACCACTTTTTCATTGTCATCCTCTTCCTCCTCCTCCTTCTTTTCCCCCTCGGAACATCAAGAGAAATGGTACTGTTATTAATACAATCACTTATTCATTGTCTTTTTCCTCCTTCTCCTCTTCTTTATCCTCCAGCACCTCCTCCCTCCTCCCCTCCCCTCCCTCCTCCTCTCCTCCTCCTCCTCCTCCTCCTCCTCCTCCTCCTCTCCTGGTTAGCATTTATACAGGTTCGTCATCCTCTCTCTCCCACATCTCTTTCCCTGCGCCGTTATGTAGCGTTGGGTCCTCGCCTCCTCCAGCCTTTAGGAGAGAGGCGGCCCCGTACAAGTGATGGGTGGCAGCATGTCCTCTTAAACGACCACCATTTGTCACCCGGAGGAATATTCGAAAATGTGTGTGTGTGTGTGTGTGTGTGTGTGTGTGTGTGTGTGTGTGTGTGTGTGTGTGTGTGTGTGTGTGAATAAATTTTGGTCTCCCTTCCTACCTTTCCTCTTCTCTCTCTGGCTCGCTCTGGCTGGCTCTCTCTCTCTCTCTCTCTCTCTCTCTCTCTCTCTCTCTCTCTCTCTCTCTCTCTCTCTCTCTCTCTCTCTCTCTCTCTCTCTCGCCCTTCCCCTTCTTCTTCTTCCTCTCCTTTAGTCCACAATCTGGCAGGCTTGACTACGCTAAATTTCGCTCTGCTTCTGTCCCTCTCCCTCTTTTCATTTTTCCCACCTCCTTCTCTTTCTCCTTCTCCTCCTCCTCTTCCTCTTCCGCCTCTTTCACGACACATCAAAGGTAAGCTGTGGTACACGCTGGCTGACCTGGAACCTGGAACCTGGAGAGAGAGAGAGAGAGAGAGAGAGAGAGAGAGAGAGAGAGAGAGAGAGAGAGAGAGAGAGAGAGAGAGAGAGAGAGAGAGAGAGAGAGAGAGAGAGAGAGAGAGAGAGAGAGAGAGAGAGAGAGAGAGAGAGAGAGAGATAGAGAGAGAGAGATACAGATACACACACACAGACAGACAGACAGTGATTAAGTTACATATACGCAAACAATGACACAAAGTGAAAGAAAGACAGACTTAAACAGACAGATAATTAGACTGACAGACCGGACAAAACCAGACACAAACGTTAAGTTAATTTTTTTTCTCCTCTCTCTATATATATATTTCTCTCTCTATTTCTCTCTCTCTTTAACGCAGTGATTTACAGAGCAGCAGGAATACGACTCCCCCTTCAGTCTTTTCCTCTTCCAAACACAATTGCTTGCTGAGGCAGAACACACGAGGGACTTCCATAATTAGAGGAAGAAAGGCTGCAACGCCAACACGAGGCGCCGCTGCCAACCTGCATCTTTGAACATTACTGTAACGAGGATGTTTTTGTCTTTCTTTTCCAGGTTAGTGTATGTATATGAGAGAGAGAGAGAGAGAGAGAGAGAGAGAGAGAGAGAGAGAGAGAGAGAGAGAGAGAGAGAGAGATAAAGTGGGAAAATAATATCAATACAAGGAATAAGAGTATTTTCCGACACACACAGACACACACACACACACACACACACACACACACACACACACACACACACACACACACACACACACACACACAGATTCCTTCCACCTGTACACCAACCTTGACTAACTAACTAAGGGATATCCACATTTTTCTCCCCTCTTCCTCTCCCTCCTTCCTTCCTTCCTTCCCATCCCTCCTCCCCCTCCTCCTCCTCCTCTCTCTTTATTATACATGCAAATTGAATGAATAAAGTTACTACACCCGTTCGCTACAAGGGTGATGAAACAGTAACCTACAGCCTCGCTAATCATTCATCAAGATTAAGAACTCTTGCATCTCTTTTTTATTTTTTCTCCCTTATCCTCTGCCTTTGATGATTAATTTCCCCCGAACTAATGATGAAGAATCCTCGCCCACCAACCCATTCTCTGTGTTTTTGTGAGGCAAGGAAAAGTTTTGAGCTCTGGCTAAGGGAAGGGAGGCAAGGAGAGCTGGAAGAAAGGGAGGAGGGATAGGAGGGAAGAATGGACAGAGGGTAAGGGTAAGACAATCAAGGGAAGGAAGAAAGGGAAGGAGGGTAGAAGGGAAGGATACAAAAGAAAGTAAGGTAGGGAAGAGGGAAGGGAGGAAGGGAGGGAGGGGAGGAGGAAAGAATGAACATAGGCAAGAGAGAATTAATGTGGCAAGGAAAGGCAGGATTTATGCAAGAGATTAGCAAGAATTTGGTGGGTTAGGAAAAGAAGACAAGCAAGTAAAAAAGAAGAAGAAGAAAAAAAGACACGTTAATGAGAAATTATGACAAATGAGAGATAATGATGAAAAATTGAGGATGAAAGGAGAGAGATACGACAACAAACACACACACACACACACACACACACACACACACACACCACACACACACACACACACACACACACACACACACACACACACACAGAGGAAAAGAAAATGAGCAATATCATACACACACACACACCCACACACACACACACCACACACACACACACACACACACACACACACACACACACACCTTAATACAATACGGTGCTGTCCACAATTAATAATCACGGACATACGGAAACAATCAAAACCAAACATATGACCCAATTCATTACTCACTGACACAATCTATTACCCACAAACCGGACATCACAGTTAAGGGAACACAGCGTCACATCACAAATTAGTCAGGTAACGAGAGGTGGTAGGAAGGGCGGGACGGAGGGAGGAAGGTAAGTAGATAAGTAGACGACGTGATAGGTATGAAGTTTTTTGGTTGTCTTGATGTACTATGGGATTGAGAACGTAGAATGAGGTGAACTTTTCTTGTTTGATACTTAAGGTAAATGTAGAATGTTAAGATGAGGTGTTAAGTATGTATATATAAAAAAGAAGGATATGTGTGAGTTGGTGCTAGACTGTGGTAAATATAGTAAGTATGAGGAGGGATAAAAATGTATAAAAAAGAAAAAGTTGGAGGACATTCTCAGTACAGGAAGATATTAATTAAAAAAGGACTGAACAAGTATTAAAAAATGTAGTCTATTCACATATTTTCCATACGAGATTAGTACGGAACATGAAGACGAAAATGTTTGTAGCGTCACCACGACAACCACACACACACACACACACACACACACACACACACACACACACACACACACACACACACACACACACACACACACACACTCACACTGTCACCATTCTCCTCTTCTTCTTCTTCTTCCTCCTCCCTTACTCTGCCTCAATATCCCAGCTCGACTCACTTATCAATTATCTTCCCCCGAGTACTGGCCACTGTTATTGCTCCAGCCCGTCGTTAATGGCACGCCGCCCCCTTGTTTGCTCGGCCGGTGGTGGTGGTGGTGGTGGTGGTGGTGGTGGGGTAAGGAGACTGTCTGTTTGTGGGAATGGTTTCTCGTGTGAGTTTCCGTGTGTGTGTGTGTGTGTGTGTGTGTGTGTGTGTGTGTGTGTGTGTGTGTGTGTGTGTGTGTGTGTGTGTGTGTGTGTGTGTGTGTGTGAAAATGTGCTCTTTGTTCAAGGGGGAAAGACTATTCGCATTTCTCTCTCTCTCTCTCTCTCTCTCTCTCTCTCTCTCTCTCTCTCTCTCTCTCTCTCTCTCTCTCTCTCTCTCTCTCTCTCTCTCTCTCTCTCTCTCTCTCTCTCTCTCTCTCTCTCCGGACCCTGCCAAAAACACCTTCCTTCCTCCTGTTCTGGGAAAATATTGTTGGTTTTATATTTTCCTGTAAACATTTTTTTTGCTTCTTCGTCTCCAACAATGTTTGGTAGAAAAAGGATAAGAGTCATATTAGTCTTCAAACTCTACCAAACTTCATCTTAAGAATTCCTGGGAGTGTGTGTGTGTGTGTGTGTGTGTGTGTGTGTGTGTGTGTGTGTGTGTGTGTGTGTGTGTGTGTGTGTGTGTGTGTGTGTGTGTCCGTTATTGAATCTCTCCCCTTCATTTATCTGTGTTTCTATCTATCTGTGTCTGATTCTCTCTCTCTCTCTCTCTCTCTCTCTCTCTCTCTCTCTCTCTCTCTCTCTCTCTCTCTCTCTCTCTCTCTCTCTCTCTCTCTCTCTCTCTCTCTCTCTCTCTCTCAAACATTCGTAGCCATCATCACCACCAAGACCATCACTGCACAGCCATCACCATCACCACCACCCCCACCACCACCACCACCACCACCACCACCACCACCACCACCACCACCACCACCGTCAACAATGCAGCACAATGGTAGGGAATGAGAGGGACGATGCAAGAGGTACTGAACCCAGGACACAACACAACAACTACACTTGTTTACCTCCCTCTCCCTCTCTCTCTCCTTTCTTCCCTCCCTCCCTTCAAGCCCTCTGCCCCATCTCTTACTGCCTCTCTAACCTGCTTTCCTCTATCTATCCTCTCCACTTCGCAACTTTACTTTCCTGCCTCCCCTACCTCCCTACCTTCCTACCTCCCTTCCTCCCTCCCTCCCTCGCTCCCCTCCCTCCTTCCACCCTCGCTTACCATTACCCCTGAGTCTTACTAAAAATATAATAATAAAACTATAAAAAAATATAAAAAAACTAATATATTAAAAAACTAATAAAAAAAACTACTTATAACTAATAATATAAAGAACTAAAAAAATATAAAAATAAAATAATATAAAAAAATCAATATAAAATAAATAAAACTAATAATAAAATATAAAAATAAAAATATATAATACTATAATAAAATAAAAAAATATAAAATATAAACAATAATAAAATAAATACTATACTAAAACAAATTAAAAATAAATAATAAAAAAAAAATATAAACTATAATAAAATAAAAAAATAAAAAATAACTAATATAAAAAAAAAACTAAAAAATATAAATAAATAAAAATATATATAATATAAAAAATAATAATACATATACAAATAAAAAAAAAATATAAATATAAAATACTAATAAAAAATAAATAAAAAAAAATAAAATACTAAAAATATAAAAACTATAAAAAAAATAAATAAATATAAAAATATAAAAATAATATATATATAAAAACTAATAAATAAAAAAAATAATAAAACTATAAAATATAAATAAATAAATATAAAAATATATAATAAAAAAAAATAAAACTAATAACTATAAATAACTAATAAACAAAATATATAAAAATATAAATAAAAATAAACTAATATAAATATAAAATAAAACTAATAATAAAAATAATAATAAAATATATATTAACTATAATATAATATAATAATAAAAAAAAAAAAAATAAAAAAATAATAAAAACTATAAATAAATATAAAATAAACTAAAATAACTAAAAAATAAAATAAAAAAATATAATATATTACTAAATAAAAATATACTAATTACTAATAAAAAATATATAAAAAATAAATATTAATAATAAAATATAATACTAAAAAAAAAATATAATAAAAATATTACTATAATAAAAAAATAATAAAAAATAAAAAATACTAAATATAAAACTATATACTAAATATAAAACTAAAATATAAAACTAAAAAACTAATAAAATATAAAAATAAAAATAAATAAAAACAAAAATAAAATCTAAAAATACTATATAAATATAAATAAATAAAAATAAAAAAAATACTAAATATAAACATATAAAATTATAATAAATACTATAATAAAAATAACTAAAAAAAAAAAAAATAAAATATAAAAAATATAAATAAAAAAAAATAAAATAAAAATAAAATATATAAAAAAAAATAATATAAAAAACAAATATAAAAAATAAATAAACTAAAAATAAAAATATATAATATAAATATAAACTATTACTAAAAATAAAAAACTAAATCAAAATAAATAAAAATAAAAAAATATATAAATAACTAAATAAATAAAAAAATAAAATAATATAATATTAATAATAACAAAATAAAAAAATAATAATAAGCAAAAAAATAAAATATAAAATAATAAAAAAATAAAGTAATACTAAAAATATATAATAAAACTAATATAAAATAAATAATATTATAAATATAAAAATAAAACTATATAAAAATAAAATATATAAATAAAACTAACTAATTATAATAATAAATACTATAAAAAACTAATAATAAAAAATAAAATAAAATAAAAAATAAACTATAAAATATAATATAATAACTAATAAATATATATAATAATAAATACTAAACTACTAATATAAAAAAATAATAAATATAAAAATAAAAATAATAACTAAATAATATAAAACTATACTATATATACTATATAAATATATAACACTAAATATAATAAATAAATAATAATATAATCTATAAAAGTATAAATAAACTATAAAAAGATATAAATAAAAAAAATAAAAAAAAATATAATAAAAAAATTAATATAAAATATAATTACTATAAAATAATAATTAAAAAAAATAAAAAAAATAATAATATAAAATAAAAAAACAAAAATATATAAAAATATAAAAAAAATATAATAAAAATAAAAAAAATATAAAATAAAATAAAAAAAAACTAATATAAAATAAAAATTACTAAACTATAAAAAACTATATAAAATATTATAAATAAATAACTAATAAAAAATAATAACTAATAATAATATATAACTAAAATAAAAAAAAAAAATAATATACTAATAAAATCTAAAAACCTAAAATCAAAAAATATAAATATAAAAATTAAATAATCTAAAATATATATAATAAAAATATATATTAATATAAACTAAAAAATAAATAAATAATATATAAACTAAATAAAACTATAAAACTAAATATAATAAATAAAAAAAAAAAAAACAATAAATAATTAATAAAAATAATATATATAAATATCTAAATAAAATATATAACTATAATATATAACTATAAATATATAAAAATAACTATAATAAATAATTAAAATAAATAATAACTAATAAACTAACTATATAAATATATAAACTATAAACTAATAATATAAATATAAATATATAAAATACTATATAATATTATAAAATAAAAAAATAAAAAAATAAAATAAATAATAAAAAAAAATAAAAAAAACTAAAAATAATACATATATATAAAATACTATAAACTAAAAAAATATAAAAAAACAAATATACCTATAAATATAATAATTAATAATCTAATAAACTAATAAAGTAATCAAATATAAAATAAATATTATAAAAATATACAATATAAAAAATTAAATAATATATAATATAATAAAAACACAAAAAACTAAATAACTAACATAAATAAACTAAAAAAAATATATAAATAAAAAAAATAAATAAAATAAAATAAAATATAACTATAAAAAGTACAATACAAAACAATTAAAATAAAAACTAATAAAATAAAAAAAAATAAATAAAAATATAAAATAACTAAAAACTATATATATAACTAATAATAAATAAAATAGTATAAATAATAAAAAATAAAAAATACAAACTAAATTAAACTAAAAAATAATAATAAATTAAAAAAACTAAATATAATACTAATAATAATAAAAATAATAAAAAAATAAAACAATAAATATAAAAAATAACTAATAATAAAAAATAAAATAACAAAAAATAAATAAACAAAACTATAAAATAATCTAATATAAAAATATATAATAATAAAATAAAATACTATACTAAATAATAAACAACTAAAATAAAAAATATAAATAACTAAATTAAAAAAAATAAAATAAATAAAATAACTAAAAAAATCAATATATATAAAAAATATAATAATATAACTAATAAAATAAAAAATAAATAAAAATAAAAAATATACTAATAAATATATAATAATATAATAAATAATATATAATAATATAATTATACATAAAAAAAAAATAATAAAATAAATAAACTAAAAATAATAATAATAAAAATAAAAAATAAAAAATATAATTAAATATACTATATATATAAAATAATAATAACTAAACTATAATAAAAAACTAATAAAAATATATAAAATAAAATAATTATAAAAATAATAAAATATATTATTAAAAAACTAATAAATAAATTAAAAAATAAAAATAACTATAAACTTATATAAAAAAATAAAATAATAATATAAATATTATAAAAAAAATAATAATAAAAAAATACTAAAAAATAAAAAAAACTATAAAAATAAATAAAATAAATACTAATAATATAACTAAAAATAAATAAATAATAAATAAATATATAAAAAACTAACTAACTAATATATAAATATAAAACTAAAAAAAAAAAAATATAAAAAAAAAAACTAAATAAAAAATAATACTATAAAAATAATCAAAAAATAAAACTACTAAACTAAAATATAAATAATATATAAAACTAAAATATTATAAAAAAAAAAAATAATAACTATACTATATATAAAAAATATAATAATAAAAATAAATATAAAAAAAATAAATTATAATAAAAAAAAATAAACTACTAATAAATAATAAAAATAATTATATATAATAAAAAAAAAATAATAAAAATAAAAAAGTAAAACTAATAATAAAATATAAAAAAAATAAAACTAACTATAATAATAAAAAAATAATATAATATAAATAAATACATATATAAACTAAAAACTTAATAAATAAAAAAATAATCTATATAAATAAAACATAAAAAATAATAAAAATATAATATAACTAAAAATTAATAATATATAAAATAAAACTAAAATAAAAAAAATATATAATAATAAACTAATAAAATACTAATAATAAATAAAATAATTATACTAAATAATATACTATAACTAATAAATAAAATATAATAGAAAAAAAAAAAAAAAAAAAAAAAAAAAAAAAAAAAAAAAAAAAAAAAAAAAAAAAAAAAAAAAAAAAAAAAAAACTAATATACAAAAACTATAAATAAAAAATAAAAAACTAAATATAACTATAAATAACTAAAAAAAATAAAATAAAAATAACAAAAAATATAAAACTAAATATAAATAAAAATAAAAAAATAAACTAATACTAAAATATATATAATATAAAATAAAACTATAAAAATATAAAATAAATAAATAATAAATATAACTAAATCTAAACTAAAAAAATAAATAAATTAAATAAAAAAAAAGAATAACTATAAATAACATAAAAAAAACTAAAATATAAAATAATAAGTAATAATTAAATAACTATAAAATAAAAAATAAAAATATAAAATAAAAACTATAATAAACTAATATATAAATAATAAATATAATATAAATAATAATACTAATAAAATAAAATATTATAAAAATAAACTAAATAAAATAAAAAAATATAATTAAAACTAAATAAATAAATAAATAAATATAAAAACTAAATACTAAAAATAAACTATATAATATATAACTAATAAAAAAAATAAATATACTAAAAACTAAATAAAACTATTAAAAAAAATATATAAAATAAACTATATAAACTATAATAAATAATATAATAACTAAAACTATATAAATAAAAAATATATATATAAAAAATAAAACTATATATAAATAAAAACTAATATAAACTATATAATATAAAAAATAAAAAATAATAAAAAATAAAATAATATAAACTAAAATAAAAATATAATATAATAAAAAAAAAAATAAAATAATAAAATAAAAACTATAAATATATAAAAAATAAAACTATATAATAAAACATAATAATACTAAAATAATTTACTATAATATATAAAATAACTAATAAAAAAAATACTAAAAGAAATAAAAACTAAAATATAATAAAAAATAAAATAATATAAATATAATACTAAAAAATAACAAATTAAAAAAATATAATAAAAAAAAAAATAAAACTAAAATATAAAAATATAACTAAAATAAAAAACTATAAAAAAAAATATAAATATAACAACTAAATTAATAAAAAATAAATAATATATATAATAAAAAATACTTAATACTAAACTATATAATATAAATATACTAACTATAAAAAAACTAAAAAAAATTCTATAAACTAATAATAACTAAAAAAATAACAATAAATAATTAAAAATATATAAAAAAATATAAAAAACTAATTATATATATAAATAAAAAATAAAATAAAATATACTAAATACATAATACTAAATATTAATAAATAAAAAAATAATAAAAGAAAACTATATACTAAAAATTACTATATAATAATAAAAAAACTAAAAAAAAATATAAAATATAATAAAAAAATTAATAATAATAATAATAATAAAAAACTAAACAAAAACTAATATAAATAAAAAAAATATATAAACTAATATAATACTAAAAAACTAAATACTAACTAAACTAAATAATAAAAAACTAATAATAATATAAAATTATAAAAAATAAATAAATAAAAATATAAATATTAACTATAAAAAAAAACTAATAAACTAAATATAAAAAAAAACTAAAATATAATAACTAAAATAACTAAATAATATATATAATAAAAAATAAATAAAATAACATTAAAAATAACTAAAAAAATAAATAATAAAAATATAAAAATATAATAATAATAAAATTACATAATATAAAAAATATAAAATATAAAAATATACTAATAAAAAAATATAAATAAAAAAATAATAAAAATAAACTAAACTAAAATAAAAAAAAAATATAATACTATATACTATATAAAATAATAAAAAAAAAAAACTATATAATAAAATAAAATATAAACTAAACTAAATATAAACTACTAAAATAAACTAAAACTATATAATAAAATAAAAAAAAATAAAAAAAAATAACTATAATAACTAATATAAAAAACTATATAATATAAAATAAAACTATAAAAAACTAATATAAAAAAAATACTAAAATATACTAAAAATACATAAAAATATAAATAATAAAAACTAAATATATATACTATAAACTAAATATAATAAAAACTAATAAATATAATAAATATAAAAAAATAATAAACTAATATAAAAAAACTAAAAATAAATATATAAAACTAATAATAATAAAAAAAAAAATAAATAAAACTATAAACTATAAAAAAAATTAAAAAATATATATAATATAACTAAATATAAAAAAAAAAAAAAAAATAATAAAATAAAATAATAAAAAAAACTAAAATAAAAAAAAAAAATAATACTATAAAAATAATACTAAATAATAAAAAACTAAAATAAAATATAAATAAATATAAAATAATAAAATAATAATAAATATACTATATAAAAATAAAAATAAAAAAAATAACTAAATATAAATATAAATAAAATAATAATAAAAATAAACTAATAATATAAAAATATATAAAAAACTAAATTATAAAATAATAAAAAAAATAACTATTATATAAAATATAAATAAATATAATAATATAACTAATAATAAAAAAATAACTATATATATAATATAATAAAATAATACTATATAACTAATAAAACTAAATATAAAAATAATATATATAATATTATATAATAATAAAAAAAAAATAATACTAATAAATAAAATATAATAAACAAAAAAAATAAAAAAACTAAAAATAAAAAACTAAAAATAATAATAATTATAAATAAAAATAAAAACTAAATAATAAAAACATAAATATATAACAATAAATATAAATACATAAAAAAATATAAATAAAATAAAAAATAAATACTAAAATACTTAAATAATAATAAAATATATATTTAAACTAATAAAAATAATAAAATATACTAATATATATAAAATAAAAAAATAATATACTATAAATAATAATATAAAATAAAATATAAATAAAAATAATAATATAAAAAATAATAATAAAAAACTAAAAAAAAATAACTATAAAAATAATATAAAATAAAATAAATAATAAAAATAACTAAAAACTAAAAATAAAAAAAAAAATAAATAAAAAAAAAATAAATAAATAAAAATAAAAAAATATATATATAGAGTAAATAAAAATAAAAAAAAAATATATAAACTAATAAAAAAAAAATAATAATAAAACTAAAATTAAAATTATATCTAAAATAAAATACTAAAAAAAAAAAAAAAAATATAAATAATATAAAATAACTATAATATTAATATATAAATTAAAAAAAAACTAACTAACATAAAAAAAATATAAAAAATAAAAACTAAATAAAAATAAAATATAATACTATAAAATAAAATAACTAATAAAAAAAAAAAAAAATAAAAAAAAACTAAAAATAAATATAAAAATAAACTAATTACTATATAATATATAAATATAATAAAAAAATAAAAAAAATAAAAATAAAATAAATAAAAAAACTAAAATAAAATATAAAAATATAATATACTAAAATAAATATAATAAAAAATATAAAATAATAAACTAAAAAATATATATAAATAAATAAAATATAATACTAAAAATATCATACTATAATACTAAAACTAACTAATTAATATATAAAAATATATAATAAATAAAAAAAAAACTAAAAAAAAAAAATAACTAATAATAATAAAAAAAAAAAATAAAAATAAAAAAAAATAAAAAATAAATACATATAAAAAAACTAAAATAAATAAAAATAATAAAAAAAATATAATAAATACTATTAAATAAAATATATAAAAATATACTAATAAAACTAATAAACTAAAAAAAAATACTAATACTAATAAAAACTAAAAATAAATATAAAAATAATATAAATAAAAACTATAAAAATAAATAAATATATATAAACTAAAAAAAAAATAAAAAAAATAAAAATACTATACTAAATATAAAACTAAAAATAAAATAAAAAATAAAATATAAAAACTAATAAAAAATATAATAAAATAAAAATAATAACTTAAATAAATATACTAAAAAATATAAAACATAAAATAATAAAATAATATAAATAAAAATATAAACTAATACAATAAAAAAAAACTAAAAATTAAAAATACTAATTACTAAAATTAAAAACTATATAAAATAAAAAAAAAATATAAATAATATAAATAAATAAAAATAAAAAAAACTAAAAATAAATAACTATACTAAAATAATATATACTAAAAAAAAAAAAATAATATAACTACTAAAAAAAACTAAAAAATAAAATATACTAAAAATAATACTAAAAATAATTAAAATATAATAAAAAAACAAAAAAAAATAAAAAAAAAAAAAATACTAAAAAAAAAAAATATAAAAAATAAAAAAGTAATTATAATACTAAAAAATAATAAATAAATAACTATAAAATAAAAACTATAAAAAAACAAAAATAACTAAAAAAAAATTAAAAAAAAAAATATAAATATAATAAAAAAATATAATAAAAAAAATAAAATATAAAAAAACTAAAAAATAAAATAAAAATAAAAAATAAAATAAAAAATAATTAATATAATTTAAAAAAAAAAATTAATAAATATAAATAACTAATAAAAACTAAACTAAAATAATAATATAATAAAACAAAAATAATAAATCTATAACTAAAATAAACATACTAAAAAAAAATAAATAAAAAAAATATAAAAACATACTATAATATATAAAATAAAAAATACAAAATAAATAAACTAATAAAACTAATAAAAATAAAATAATAAATAAAAATATAATTATAAATAAACTAATAAATAAAATAACCTAATATAAAATTAAAATTACTAAAAATATAATAAATAAATAAAAAAATAAAATATATATAATAAAAAATAAAAACTAAAATAAATTAAATAATCTAATATAAAAAAAAAATAAATAAAAAATAAATAAACTAACTAAAAAATAATAAACTATAAAAAAAAAATATAAACTAAAACTAAATAAAATAAATAAATAAATAATATAAATACTAATAATATAAATTATAATAAAATAACTAATAATATACTATAAAATAATAAATAACTAAAAATAAAATATACTAATAAAAAAAAAATAAATAAATATAATATAAATAAATAAACTTAAAAAAAAAAAAATAAAAAACAAAATATAATAATAATAATATATAAAAAAAAACAAAAAAATATTACTAAAAAATAAAAATAATATAAAATAAATAATAAATCTAATAATAAAATAAAAAAATAATAAAACTATAATAAAAAAAATAACTAAAATATAAAAAACTAATATAAAAATACTAATAACTATAATAAAATAAATAAATATAATACTAATAATAAATATAAACTAATATACTATAAATAACTAAAATAAAATAATACTATATAAAATAATATAAACTAAAACTAATAAATAACTAAACTAAAATAAATATATAATTACTAATATAATAATAAAAATAAAAAATAATAAAAAAAAAAAAAAATACAAATAAAATATAAAAACTATAATATAATAATATAAATAACAAAAAGATATAATAAATATACTAAAAAAAATAAAAAATAAAAATAATAATATAAAATAAAAACTATATATAAAAAACAAAAATAAAATATATATAAATAAATAAAAATACTAAAAAATATAAAAAAAAATAAAATATAAATAAAAAACTATATAAATATATAATAAAAAATATAATATAATAAATATAACTAAATATATACTAAAATAAATAAATAAAACTAATAAATAATAATTAAAATAAAATATAATAACAATATAAAATAAATTAATAAAAAAATAAATAAATTACTATAAAAAATAACTAAAAAATATAAAAAATAAATTATACTAATAAAACTAAATAAATATTAACTAAAAATAATATAAAAAAATAAAAATATAAAAAAATAAAACTAAAATATAAACTAAAATAAAATATAAAAACTATAAAATAATAAAATAAAAAACTAATACTAAAATATAAAATATATAAAACTAAATAATAAATAAATACTAAAATACTAAAGTAAATAAAAAATTAATAAAATATAAAATAAAACTAAAAAAACATATATATAACTAATAAATAAAAATATAATAAAATAATATAAAAATATTACTAACTATAAATATATAAATATAAAAACTAATAATAACTAAAAAATAAATATAATAATAACTATAAATAATATAAAAAACTAAAATCTAAAAAAAATATAAAAATAACTAAACTATATAATAAAAATAACTATAAAATAAATAAAAAAAATACTAATATAATATATAAATAAATAACTAAAATATAAATAATACTAAAAAAACTAAAAAAAACTAAATAAAATAACTAAAATAAATATATTAAAAAAAAATACTAAAAATAAAAAATATAAAAAACTATATAATAAATAAATAAAAACTAAAAATAATAATAAAATAATATAAAAATAATACTAACTAAAAAAAATAAATATATAAAAATAAAAAAAATAAACTAACTAAAACTAAATAAACTAAAAAAAAAATTAAAAAATAATAAAATAAAAATACTATAAAAAAAAATATAAAATAACATAAAAAAAAATAAATCATATAATATAACTAATATAAAATAACTATAATAAAAAAATAAATATAAATAATAAATAAACTAATAAAAATAAAAAAAAAAAATAATAATAACTATAAAAGATAAATAAAATATAATTATAATAAAACTATAAAATAAATAAAAATAAAAAATAAATAATATAACTATAAAATATAAATATAAAAAATAAAAAAAAATAATAAAAAAAAAAAAAATAAAAAATACTAAAAACTAATAATAAAATAAATATAAAAAAACTAAAATAAATAAATAATAATATAAATATAATATAAAAATTACTACTAATAATAAATAACTAAATATTAAACTATATAATTAAAATAAAAAAAAAAAAACATATATATAAAAATAAACTATAATAAATAATAACTAAATAATAAAATAATTAAAATAAAAAAATAAATAAATAATAATAAACTATAAAAAAATATAATATAAAATAAAACTAAATTATATACTAAAATAATAAAAAAAAGTATAAAATAATATATAATAAAATAAAAAAAATAAAATTAAAAAAATATAAAAAAAAATATAAAAATAATACTAAAATATAAAAATAACTAAACTTAAATATATAAAAAAAATAATATAATATATAATAATAATAATAAAAAATATCTAATAAAAAATATAATATAACTAAACATAAAATAAAATAATAAATATTAAAATCTAAAATAAATATATACTATAAAAAAAAAATACTATAATAATAAAATAACTAAAATATATAAAATATAAAATAATAAAAATATAAATCTATACTAAAAAATATAATACATAAAAAATAAAAATATAATAAAATAAAATTAAATAAAAAATAATAAAAAAATAATAAAAAAAATAAATATATAAATAAATAAAAATAAAAATATAAAAATAAATAATAACTATAAAAAACTAAATATAATAAAATAATAATAAATAATAAATATATCTATAAATAAAAAAAACTATAAATATATAAAAAAATAATAAAAATCATAAAAAATAATATAACTAATAAATATAAACTATAATAAAAACTAATAAAAAAACTAATTATAAAATAATAATAAAATAACTAAAAATAAAAATAACTAATATAAAATAATATAAATAAAAATAAAATAATATAACTAAACTATAAAAAAATAAAAATAAAAATAAATATAAAATAATACTAATATAAAAAATAAAATAAATACTAAAAAAAAAAATATTAATATAAATACTATATATAAATAAAAAAATAAAAATATAAAAAAAAAAATATAAAAATACTAAAAATAACTCAAAATATAATAATAAATAATAAATATAATAATACTATTATAATAAAAAAAAAAAACAAAATAAAAAAATATAACAAATATAAAAAAAATATAATAATATAAACTTATAACTATAAATATAAAAAATATATAAATAATAATAAATAAAATAACTTAAAAATAAAAAAATATAAAAAAAAATATAACTATATAAATTACTAATAATAAAAATATAAATATAATAATATAATATAAAAAAAAAAAAATAAAAAAACTATATAAAACTAAAATAAAACATATATATCAAAATACTAAAAAAATAAAATAAAAAAAATAAACTAAAATAAATAAAACAAAAAAAAAATAAAACTAATAAAATAAATAAGAAAAACTATATAACTAATAACTCTAACATAATATAATAAATATAAAAATATAAATATAAAAATAAACTAAAAATATATATAATAAATAAAAAATAAAAATAAATAACTAAATATAAAAA
>JAPQNM010000006.1:5836303-5846303 GCA_029783475.1 Metacarcinus magister | reverse complement strand
ACTTCCTCTTAAATCATAGCCATGTGTCCTCTTCTTCTTCCACTCCACAGATGACACCCCACTTCCAACCCTCCTCCTCCTTCTCTTCTTGCTCCTTTTTCTCCTCCTCCTCCTCCTCCTCCTCCTTGTTCTCTTCCTAGTCAACCTTTATCTTGTTCTATATTCCTACTCAGCCTAGCATTACTTTCCTATACTAATCTATTTTTTTCTTTTCTTTTCTTCTTTATCTTCTTCTTCGCCCTCTTCTTCTCCCTCCTCCTTCCAGCATCCGTTATATACTTATACAACCCTCTTATCCCACCACCATCACCCACCACCACCTCCTTATCCTCCCTCTCCCTCTCCCTCTCCTCCTCCTCTTCTTCTTCCCTTCACTGCCATTACCACGCGGCCTCTCCATCTCCCTCCACCCACCGCCACTCACCATCACCAAACTTAATATATGACCGTGCAAGAATGATAATAAAAAAAACACTGCTAGCTATTCCCGTCCCTCGCCACACCTAGAGGACCAACAAACAACACACATGAACTCCAGTGAGGCGAGAGATGGAGGCGCGGTGCTGAAGTGAGGTAGAGGAGAGTGGAAGGATGAGAAACAGAGAGGCAAGGGAAGGGAAGGGAAGGGAAGGGAAGGGAAGGGAAGGGAAGGGAAGGGAAGGGAAGCGAGGGGAGGCAATAGTAGATAGATTATCGGAAAATAGGGCTCCGTTGTGATATATAATGGGAAAGTTACGATGCAGGAGTGAAGTAGTGGTGGTGGTGATGGTGGTGGTGGTGGTGGTGGTGGTGGTGGTAGTGGTGGTAGTTGTGGTGAAGAAATATCAAAAAAAATTCGTCATCATGCTCTCATATCATCATCCTCAAAAAATAATTCCTCTCTTCCTCCTCCTCCTCCTCCTCCTCCTCCTCCTCCTCCTCCTCCTCCTCCTCTTCCTACTTTCCATCAGGCCTCCCAAATCAACTCCATCACGGGGGATTACCTGAGGCCGGGGGCATGATGGCTTCCACCTTACTCTACAATCCCACCCATCACGCCCATCCCACCCAACCCAACCCTCCACCGCTACCTGTTCTCGCCCTTCCTCATTCCCTGTTCTCCCTCCTTCCTTCCTTCCTTCCCTCCCAGTTTTGCTTCATTCTCTACCGCTCTCTCCCTTCCTTCCCTCATGTTCTCTCCCTCTTCCTTTCCTTCTCTCTTCCTCTCCTCTCTCTCTCTCTCATTCCTTTTCTTCTCTCCCTTCCTGATACCCAATTATCCCTATGTTGTTATCTCCTCTGTTATATCCACTTTGCTCCTTCCTCCCGGCCTTCCACACGGCCCAATTTGCACCATAGTACCGCTAATATTACCCAACCACACACACAACCATCATTACTACCACCATCGTTCACTCTCTCTCTCTCTCTCTCTCTCTCTCTCTCTCTCTCTCTCTCTCTCTCTCTCTCTCTCTCTCTCTCTCTCTCTCTCTCTCTCTCTCTCTCTCTCATTGACGTCATTATCTCTACCACTGCCATATTCAAAACAAACCCTAAGGTCTATATATGAACATGAGAGAGAGAGAGAGAGAGAGAGAGAGAGAGAGAGAGAGAGAGAGAGAGAGAGAGAGAGAGAGAGAGAGAGAGAGGAGAATGAGAGGAGAGAGAGAGAGAGAGAGAGAGAGAGAGAGATGCTGACAGAATAAAACATGTCCAAGGAGAAAAGTGAGACAAGAAACGGAAGTAAAATAGATACAATTTACTTTAGTAGGAGAACTAAGACAACCAGTACTGAGTAAAGACATAACATTAATGGCTAAGGACCTGATCTAACCTAACCTAACCTAACCTAACCTAACCTAACCTAACCTAACCTAACTTAACCTAACCTAACCTAACCTAACCTCCACGACAGCCAGCCCTGCGGCACCCCATCCCACGCTGCAGTCACAGAGACACTGAGCCTCCGCGCCACCTGTTGCCTCTCCCTGCAACCTGTGAACCCATAACTACGAGACACCAAAGCCTCATAACACCTTAACCTTTACGTTCGTGAGTTCGAATCTCAAAGCTCATTAAGACGACTGTATCCGAATTATAAATAAAAAACATAAGTAAAAATAATTAATCGCATCACAAACAGACAAAGAGAGATACTTCATACTAGTGAATAGGTGAATAAGAGTGCTCAGGTACCGTTGAAGTGAGTTAAACAGTTTTATATCTGTTATTGTTTCCCTTGAAAAGAAAACGACAACACCAAGGTAGTAGATGTGTGTCAAGGGTTCGTTCATTCACTGTTCCATGAATCGTGCTTTGAGCTAGTATTTTCCTGTATTCAAACTCTTGTACAATAAAGTGCTGACGCAAACTTTTATTCACGAGGCAATAGTTGAACCTTCACTCACCTCCCTTACCTTGTTGTTACTTTTTCTTCTCCTTTTTTATTATTTTTTTTTTAAAGGGGGTAAGACATGTTACATAAACTTCCCAACGAAACTACAGAGACGTTATGATTGTTATTAATTCTGTCTTTGATAAATGACCAACGCATCACCATCCCTTCCTCCACGTTATATATGTATGTAAACTTATAATTCATGTCAGTCTAAGTAACAAACTCAATAAGAAAATGGACAGCATAACCAAGCAACAACACGTGATTTTAATATTCTCCATAATTATATTCACTCTACCTTCCTTCCTTCCTTCCCTGCGTAAAAGTCTGACACAAGGACAATGAAGTCACTGTGAGAGATGCTATAAGGATAGAACACCATCACTTCCTATCACCTCCGTGCACCACAATCATGACCTCAGCTGTTACGGTGCCAAGATCGAACTCTTAATAATTCTCAATTCTCTGTACACCACTACTGAATATTGCAGGTAAGCCGCACTGACGTGTAAGCCAACCTCCTCCTCCTCCTCCTCCTCTTCCTGCTCCTGCTCCTCCTCCTCCTCCTCCTAGCACATTCACGAAATTAGCAAAAAGTCGAACAGCCAGCAGTTCTTTACACCCGAGCAGCGACATTCTACCACACTGCATCCACCTAACCCAACCCGATCCAACCCAACCCAACCCTTTTCCCTAACGGCCTGCAGGTCTTTCATTCACTCTGTCGATGTGGTGGAAGGCTTCACGTCCCTAGCGGCCTACTCACGGCCGTCCTGTGACCTGCATTCAAGCCTTGATCAGAGCGGGAAACTGAAACTCTCCTAACTCACCTGACCTACCTGACTCTCTTGACTCACTCTACTCACTCACCCTCAAAGCCAGTAAAATGTAAGGTCATCGTACGTGCAGTGAACTTTCTAATGACCTTCCTCACCTTTCCCCGCATTAGTCGATAAATGAGTCAATAAATGAGTCAATAAATGAGTCAATTAATTAGCTGATTAATGAGTGGCTAGTACTTGAACGCCGTGTCGAGGTAGGTATCTGTAGTGACGTGAGGTGTAGAGTCGAGTACTACCTTTGTCCCACTTGAGACTCACAGGTGAAGGTTTAATAAAGATGAGCGTTAAGTTCAAGTTCAAGTTCAAGCATCACACGCTGCGCGCCATTCAACTTTATCTTGGAATAATTTCGTTTTTAATTATATTCCTCCTTTTTCCACCTATCACCAATTTTTTTTTATAAATTAATAAATAAAATAAAAAATAACATCCCATATCTATTACCAGTTGTTTTCCATTTATTGTCTAAAAAAACCACTATCTATCACTTCTGAAAATGCCACAACAACAATAATAATAATAATAATAATAATAATAACAATAATAACAACAATAACAACACTGTGTACTTACCTTTTTGACGAATGACACAACGTTAGTGGGCAACATCCTACTGGCTAGACCGTCACCCAATCAGTGTTCATGTACCATCTTCAGTGTGTGTGATTGGCTGCTGGGAGGCGGCGGCGGCGGCAGCTTGTACGGAGGCGGAGGCGGAGGCGGCGGTAGGGGCGTCGACTTTCATGCTGCTGCTGCTGCTGCTGCTGGTGTGCGTTCTACTTCATGTCCTTTTGGGTATTGGTACTTTTGCTTACATGTTTATCTCTCTCTCTCTCTCTCTCTCTCTCTCTCTCTCTCTCTCTCTCTCTCTCTCTCTCTCTCTCTCTCTCTCTCTCTCTCTCTCTCTCTCTCTCTCTCTTTCTATTCTACACCACAACGTTGCACCTAATATGCCACTGTCACTTCTGAAATTATTTTTTCTGTTCTTTTCCCTTATGCTCTTCAAATTTTTTTTTCTCTCTCTGTTTGTTCAGTTTTTGTATTGTTTAAAGAACGTGCATAAGGATTTTTGACGAATTGACAATTGAAACACACACACACAACACACACACACACACCACACACACCACACACACACACACACACACACAGAACACCAACACACACACACACACACCACACCACACCACACACACACAAACACTTTTCGTTTTAAACTTTGAGGGGAAAAAAAACTTGCAGGACATCGGGATGAAGTTCAAGTTTCGGTTTACACGAGGAAGGAAGGAAGGAAGGAAGGAAGGAAGGAAGAAAAAAGAAGGAAGGAAGGAAGGAGTTTAGGTTTATTTGGTTTTCTCAAATGATACCACTAAAAGTTTTCCTTACGAAGTGGCAGGAACATTGATATTCCTCCATTCTCTCTCTCTCTCTCTCTCTCTCTCTCTCTCTCTCTCTCTCTCTCTCTCTCTCTCTCTCTCTCTCTCTCTCTCTCTCTCTCTCTCATTTATTCACTCACTCGCTTATTCTCCTTTTAAATCACTTTTATCCTTTTCCTTCCTTTCCATGACTTCTTTGATCTCTCCTAACGAACATGTAGCATTTCTCTCTTTCTCTCTTTCTCTCTCTCTCTCTCTCTCTCTCTCTCTCTCTCTCTCTCTCTCTCTTCTCTCTCTCCTTCCTTCCATCCTCCTCCTCCTTTTTCTTTTTTATGACACTTGCACCTTCTCTTCTCTCCTCGTTGGTAACACTGTCTCCACCATCCTTCTCATCATCCTCCTCATCTTGGTTGGCAATACTGCTCCGCTCGACCCTGCAAGGACAAAAATAACATGTTTTGAAGGACTTGTTTGCATGTCAATTAAGAGAGTGGCGAGTGTGGAAGATAGTGTGTTTGTTATTAAAGAGTGTAGTAGTGTTGTTCTCTCTCTCTCTCTCTCTCTCTCTCTCTCTCTCTCTCTCTCTCTCTCTCTCTCTCTCTCTCTCTCTCTCTCTCTCTCTCTCTCTCCTGTAATGTATGTATTAACGTCATAAATTACAACATAACGTTCTGAAAGGGTGTGTGTGTATGTGTGTGTGTGTGTGTGTGTGTGTGTGTGTGTGTGTGTGTGTGTGTGTGTGTGTGTGTGTGTGTGTGTGTTTCCAGATATACATTTTCTCTTCTGAATCTTTACGAAATATCATTATAACTTTTAGTATTTTTGTGTCAAGAGTGAATGTTTCAAGTCTTTCCTTTTTAACCTTGTCACAAAATACATAAGTGATAATAATAATGATAATAATAATAATAGTAATAATAATAAAGAACAACAACAACAACAACAACAACAACAACAACACGGGTCACAAGAACAACAAAAACATTATACATTACAATCCTAATTTTCCGCCCACCAACCTAATGACTGTTATGGTTAAGTCACGACCGCCAGAATTTTCCGGGGCTTGAGCAGACTACTCTAGATTTTCCGGTGAATAATCTGACCTTCAGTTTTTTTCTGGGGTCATGAGGAAACCTTGGATTCTAAAGGGGACGACAAATCTCATAAACTCTTGCTTTTTTTTTTACCACACACGGAAATTTAAAGCCAGTTATCTCTTCTCTTATCTCCTCTTCCTCTTACTCTTCTCAATTCTATTTATTCTTTGGTACTGACTTTTTTATTTTTATTTCTTTTTGTCTCTTCTTCCCTCAGCACTTCTCTTTTCCTTCTCTGTAATCCTTTCTTTACCTTTTTCTCTCTCTCACTTCGTCTCTCTTCCTCATCTCCCTTATATTTCCCTCTCCTCTTTCCTTATTATCCTTCCTTTATCTTGCCACATCTTCTATCCTTCTTCTTCTTCCTTCACTTCCCTCTTCCTCTTCTAACCTTCGTCCCCAAACACAAGGAAATTCACGCAGCGTAACAAACAAGTCACTAATATGTTTTCCCTCGATGTTTTATGAAGAATTTTTGTCTGTTACATAGTGCTTATATTGCCCCTCTCCTCCCCTATGCAATCCTGCTAGGTTAGTTTAGGTTAGGTTAAGTTCAGTTAGGTTGGGTTAAGTTAGGTTAGGTTATGTTTAGTTTAGGTTAAGTTAGGTTAGGTTAGGTTAGGTTTGGTCAGATCAGGTTAGGTTAGGTTAGGTTAGGTTTGGTCTAGGCAAAGTTAGGTTAAGTTAGGTTGGGTTAAGTTAGGTTAGGTTATGTTTGGTTTAGGTTAAGTTAGGTTAGGTTAGGTTAAGTTTAGGTTAAGTTAGGTTAGTTAGGTTAGGTTAGGTTAAGTTAGGTTTGGTTTAGGTTAAGTTAGGTTAGGTTGCAACCCTTAAGTTTCCCTTCTTCTTCAGTCTATTTTTAACTGTATGTCTGTTTGTGCATATCACCTCTAGATAAACCTATTTGAAGGCACCTTTTAACGTAGTATAGAGTGGATGATGGGACTCAAATAACCACTTTCTTATTCATCCACGCGGCCACAACTCTCATCCATCAATATGAAAATTCAGATCCTATGTATAAAAAAAAACCGACGAAAAAAAATATTGGAAAATGCAATAAAAAAAAAGTTAGTAAAAAAAAAGAAAGATGTGGGAACTTCAGCTGATGTTTATCTTTCTTTTTTATGTCTTTTTCCTTCCTTTTTTTTTCTCTCTCTCTTCCTTCCTCCGTCATCTTTCTTCCATACCCTTATTCATCCCCTTCCTATTTAATTTTGTTCTCCTTCACTCTCACTATTTCATCTTCCTTTCCCATCTTATTTCATTCCCCTCCTCTCCCTTCCCTTCCCTTCCCTTCCACCTCTCTCCTCGTGAAATGAGAACATATTGCAAACGTTAAATGAAAAGGTAAAAAAATCATATTTGGTAAAGCGATGACGAAAATAGTAACATGATTGCACCTGCCTCCTCCTCCTCCTCCTCCTCCTCCTCCTCCTCCTCCTCCTCCTCCTCCTCCTCCTCGTCCTCCTACCTCCTCCTCCTCCTCCTCTTACTCCTCTTACTCCTCCTCTTCTTTCTGCTCCTCCTTCTCTTCCTCTTACTAAACTATATATAAGATTATAACATTCACGAGAGATAGAGAGAGAGTAGGGAGGAGGGGAGCCACTGAGGAAATATGAGAATAACATCCTAACAAAAGATGAAAAAGGAGGAGAGGGCAACGAACTGGTTGTGTTGACAGAGAAAACAAGGAAATGGAAAAACCATGACGAAAGTAATAACGATAAAAATATAACAATAGTATTAACAATAATAGTGATGTTAATGATATTGATGGTGATAATAGATAATAATAATGATAATATTAATAATAATGACTAATAATTATTATTATTATAATGATAATATTAATATGAAAGAAATATTGGATGAAGCAGAAAAAAATTTCACACACACACACACACACACAGACACAGACACAGACACAGCATATAGATAGCAAATTACCGGCATAAATCAAGCGTCGGCAGTACTGGAAAAAATTCAAGCCGCGGGAGACCAACATTTATAGTTTTTCAACGAATCGAGGGAAAAAATGCGACCGCGTTTGAGACGTGAATGAAAAAAAATGTGGAGGGGTGGAACGGAGGTGCGAAAAAAAAAATTGATATACTAGGCTGACATGGTGGATAGCCGAGAGAAGGCATCAACATACATACATACATACATACTTTCACACGCACTCCCCTGCACCTTTGCCTCCAGGGTTCTAGGCGGGAGAAGGGACTGAGCCTTACCGTATCATAATTCCTGGGTCAGTCTTACAGAACAACTTGCGATTACCACGACAGGACCCGACAGTAAGGCTGGTTCAACCCTGCCTCACCCTACCAGACACAGCCCTTCCCTGCACCTCACCTCATCACCTCATCACACCAGATATTGTACAACCTGACGTCCAATCTATCGAGGCGCTGCAGCATTCCATTCATGTATTGACAACTGTTCCCCATCACTATCACACACAACCATTCTTCCTTACTTCACAAACATTTATCTTGCATCTATATAACCCTCTCTTCACAATGCCCATCTATCCCATTTGAAGTGTT
This sequence comes from Metacarcinus magister, assembly GCA_029783475.1. Lineage (NCBI taxonomy): Eukaryota > Metazoa > Arthropoda > Malacostraca > Decapoda > Cancridae > Metacarcinus > Metacarcinus magister. Next base: position 5,838,053 of record JAPQNM010000006.1, on the reverse strand, counting down.
CCTCTCAACCTCATATTTCTCTCATTAGATCCCCCCTTTTTCACTAATAGTTCCTCCTCCATTCTCTCCACGTGCCCAAACTACCTCACCACTCTTTGCTCGGTTCGATTAACATCATTTCTACTTCCCACTTAATTTCTAACTCGGCCTATACGTGTTACTCCACAAATACTCCTCCTTTATATTCAATCCCTACTGCTACTCCCATAGTCCATGTTCCATCCTCATACAATGTAGTCAGTACCGATAATCATTCATACAGATTTCTCTTCGTATTAATATCATGCGATCTACATCTAAGCATTTCCCTTCCTTCCCACATATTCATTTTATATTCATTCTAGGCTTCACCTTTGCATCTATTTCTCCATTCACGGCAGCATACGACCCTAACATTTTTCCACGTCAAGCAAATCACTGTTCAAACCAATATTCATCTTAATACTATCTATCCTTTTCTTACATTTAATTATTTTCCTCTTGGGGTGTGCTGGGCAGCCAAGTAATCCGTCGCTGAGTTCAAGGCAGCCGCAGCCAAGTGGTGAAGTGTGTGGCGGTGTATATAAATCCATCACGAACATTCACAGTCGTCACAAGTGTTTAAACCTCACACCAGGTGCCTTCTCTCTGCACCATTATGTCTACACAAACACCAGAGGCTAAGTGCGTTTCACTTATTACAGGTGCAAGTTACAGAGTGCACGAAGTAATGTAACCAGGATGGCGACCAAGGTTAGACTGGCTTCCCAGCACGTAGCGGTGACTCACGACCCCACTGGTTCGAACCACTCGAACGATGCTGAACCACCGCTCGTTCCCTCGTTTGGCTATTCCGGTTGTTATGGTCGGTCATCACTCTCATTCACTCTCAATTTCCTCCTCCTACATACTCTTCCAACCTTTCCTCTGAATCGACTAACACTACACTATCGTCAGCAAATAGCAGTTAATTGAGATTTCACTCGTCAGCATTTACCGGACTCAAACCTCTCTCTATATATAATCTCTCTCTATATAACAAAATAGTTTTAAAAGGTAAACATTGGAAAAGTCATTCACACTACTACAACATGTTCTATATTTCACTTTCTTTTTTCCTCATATAGAATAACGAATAACATGAAATAAAAGAAAAAAATAACACAAACAATAACATGGAGAGTGATGAAATTAGTATAAATAAAAGTGACTATTCGCTCACACTTGACGAAAAAGAGAGAAAGGGAACGGGATGGAGAGGAATAAAAACGAACAAATAAGCAGAAATGATGGAAATTTATGGCAAAAGTTTTGATCTAAAAATATTGGGAGTTAGAAGCGAAATAAGCAGCAGAACCGTGCACCCCCTTCTTCCTTACACCCCTATATCCTCCCCTTACCCTTATCTGTATCATCCCCCTTCCTCCCTAAACCTCTATATCCTACTGCCCTAAAACACACACACACACACACACCCACACCCACACACACACACACACCCACACACCCACCCACACACACACACACACACACACACAAACACACACAGATGGAGAGGAAAGCTTAGGATGCATTATTAAATTAAACTACTCGGAGAGAGAGAGAGAGAGAGAGAGAGAGAGAGAGAGAGAGAGAGAGAGAGAGAGAGAGAGAGAGAGAGAGAGAGAGAGAGAGAGAGAGAGAGAGAGAGAGAGAGAGAGAGAGAGAGAGATCACACACTCATCTCGGGAATCAAGTTACGTTTCGTCTTCCTGAAGTTAAAACGTCCATC
>JAPQNM010000006.1:5831303-5833803 GCA_029783475.1 Metacarcinus magister | reverse complement strand
AGATTAATTAATGAAAGAAAGGTGAATGCATCTCTGTCTGTCTGTCTGTCTGTCTGTCTATCTATCTCTTTCTATCTTTCTCTCGTTTTCTCGTTCTCTCGTTCTCTCTCTCTCTCTCTCTCCATGTCATGTACATCCACTTTCCATATACATACATACACACACACACACACACACAGACGCAGACGCAGACACAGACACAGACACAGACACAGACACAAACACACACACACACACACACACACACACACACACACACACACACACATGTATACACAAACACATACACATATTCATACACATACACATCTACACACAGACAAACACAAACACGCAAACACAATTATGATGAAATTCTGGAGCTTCTTAGACAGGTTAGTCAGGTTAGCCGCGGGTAAGGAGCGATTAGGAAGAGGTGAAGCGGTGGAGGGGGATTAAATGCTTACCACCCACCTCCCCTCCTAGACCAGTTCTGCACCCCACCAACGCATTACCACCACCACACACACACACACACACACACACACACACACACACACACACACACACACACACACACACACACACACTGCATCACCACTATAGCAAGCACTCGCGACTCGTGGAGGCTGGGGTAATCCAGCCAAGTGTGGCACTCCCTGCACCTGTGCCTTGTGGAACACTACTAGCGCCACGACGTCCCTGCGGTGATCCAGTGAGTCAAGGGGACTCGCTGACTCGGGATGGGGTGTTGGGTCTGCAGCATCCACCAGTCGTAAGGCTCGACGCTGGATGCTGTCCAGTTTCCTGGTGTGCGAGGATGCACACGACACCCACGAGAGGGCACCATACTCTAAGTAAGGCCGGCCACCCTTCGTAGGGCAGTGACCCTGCGGGAGGTCTTTTGGCCTTTTGGCCATCAAACCGTATCTCTCAGTCCATCTCCACTCCCAGAATCTTGACGGTTTCCTGGAGTGGGAGAGGAACGCCATCAAAGCACAGCTTCCACTCAACTGCGTGGCGGCAGGGGACCGAGAAATCACCATTGCCTGTGTCTTCTCCGGTGCAAAGGTATAACGTGTGGCTGCTGATTGATCTCATCAGCAACACGCCAGTTGTCCTGTCGTGGGTAGGTGCAGGAGAGAATACAGTCATCAGCGTAAGCCGAGACTGCTGGCAGCTACCGTACCGGAGAAGATCATCTACGTAGATGTTCCACAGGAGAGGCCCAAGCACGGATTACTGTGGGTCTGATGCTTTAACTGGCAGGGACTCAGATGCTTGCCCGTTGACGACGACCTGGAGGGTTCATCCTTGCAGGTAGTTCTCCAGGAGCAGCAGCAGGTCACCGTGGATGCCTTTTGCATGGGTTTTTCTATCAGGCCTCCGTGCCACACCCTGTCGAAGGCATCCGCTATGTCCAGGGTCACCACGACAGTGTCCTGCCACTTTCTGGTGAGGAGCATCAGCAGGTCAGAGGTGGACCGTCCAGGTCTGAACCCGAACTGTTGATCCGAGAGGAGGTAGTTTTCACTAAGGTGACGACAGACTACCTGTGCCACGATCCTCTCGAACACTTTCCCCACTACAGACAGCAGGGAGATGGGTCTGTAGTTTTTCGGGTCGGATCTGGAGCTCCTCTTGTGGACGGGAACCACCTGAGCTCCTTCCACACTGAAGGCCAGATGTTTTCCCACAATTAGGTTGTGAAGACCGTGGTGAGAGGGACAGACAGCTCCTGGGCGCACTGTTTCAGCAAGTGCGAGCTGACGTCGTCAGGGTCGGTGGCTTTCTTGGTGTCCAGCCCTCGCAGCAGCTGTTTAACTTGCGTCTGCGTCACCTCCACCTTGGTGACAGTCTCCTCGCACTGCTGCTCCAGACGAGGCGGGGGCTGCTTGGGGACTCCCACCTTCATCTTTTCAGTGAAGAGGTTAGCCTTCTCCTTGCTGGTGGTGGCCACTGTTCCGTCCTGCTTGGTGAGGGGAGGGATGGAATCTTGACGGATGATTCCCTGCCAAGTCTTGTTTCCCATGCTTGGGCCTCATAGTTTGCAGGGTAGGTCTTCCTCCCATTTCTGTGTGGCCCATTTGCTTGCTGCCACCATCCTCCTGCAGGCCATCTGATGTAGGTCCTTGTTGTGCCGAGTTGGGCTTTGCTTGTAGCGGAGCCACGCAGAGTACTTGGCCTCGGCAGCAACACGGCAACGGTAGCCAAACCATGGCTGGTCCGTTGGTCTGGTGGTGTATTCACGGTGTGGAACATGTCTTCTCTGGAGGGCCCAGGAGGCGTGAAGTCAGGGCTCGCGACATACTGTCCGCCCCGCCCTGCAGTAGTTTCCCACACCGTGTGCCTCAGGTTATGACGCAAGGAGGCCCAGTCCATATATATATATATATATATATATATATATATATATATATATATATATATATCACCTTATTTTTTGTTTACGTGCGTGTGTGCGTGCATTGTGTGTGTGTGTGTGTGTGTGTGTGTGTGTGTGTGTGTGTGTGTGTGTGTG
>JAPQNM010000006.1:5823803-5826303 GCA_029783475.1 Metacarcinus magister | reverse complement strand
TCCTTCCACTCCTGTCTCCATTTAATTTTCTTACATCACCAGTATTATCTCTTCTTCCCCCCTCTCCTCCTCCTCCTCCTCCTCCTCCTCCTCCTCCTCCTCCTCCTCCTCCTCCTCCTCCTCCTCCTCCTCCTCCTCCTCCTCAATTTTCTACTACTAACCCAATTACTCCTTTCTTCAAAACTAATTTTTTCTTGGTTGCAATACCCAACCCACCTTCCCTCATTCTTTCTTCCCCTCCTTACACTTTTTCTTCTCCCTCTCTCCCTCTCACTTCCACAATTACTCCGCTTCCTCCAATTGTCTTGAGAGGTAATTGTAACAGAATTTGTTTTTTTTAATGTCTCCTCAGGTGCTCGTCCAGCGTTACGTAAAGAGAGAGAGAGAGAGAGAGAGAGAGAGAGAGAGAGAGAGAGAGAGAGAGAGAGAGAGAGAGAGAGAGAGAGAGAGAGAGAGAGAGAGAGAGAGAGAGAGAGAGAGAGAGAGAGAGAGAGAGAGAGAGAGAGATTGAATTTAGTCCTATTCCTAATTGGCAAATACACTTGGGACATCAGAAAACTTAACTGAAGGAAAAATGGGGGAAAAAAAAACTCACTTTTAAATCCACCCATACAACCACCCAACCACACACACACACACACACACACACACACACACACACACACACACACACACACACACACACACACACACACACACACGTCAAGCCCTCTAAAGTCCCATCTGAGCTCGTCAATAAAGTTATATTTCCAAGACTGAACTCATTAAAGGGACGACCAAGTGTGAGAAGAGGGGAACGAGAGAGAGAGAGAGAGAGAGAGAGAGAGAGAGAGAGAGAGAGAGAGAGAGAGAGAGAGAGAGAGAGAGAGAGAGAGAGAGAGAGAGAGAGAGAGAGAGAGAGAGAGAGAGAGAGAGAGAGAGAGAGAGAGAGAGAAAGGTGACAAAGAGTTGAGTGAGTGTGGAAGGGGAGCAAGTTTGATATGTGAGTTGAAGCTGGTAGAGGTGGAGGAGGAGGTGGAGGAGGAGGTGTAGGTAGAGGAGGAATATGATGGCAAATTTATACAAAAGGTTCTTCTACTCTCTCTCTCTCTCTCTCTCTCTCTCTCTCTCTCTCTCTCTCTCTCTCTCTCTCTCTCTCTCTCTCTCTCTCTCTCTCTCTCTCTCTCTCTCTCTCTCTCTCTCTCTCTCTCTGATAAAGTATTGCCGATAAATAAGTAACTAGCATCCAGATGGAGGAGACGGAGGAGGAGGAGGAGGAGGAGGAGGAGGAGGAACACATAGGAAGAACAAACAGCAACAGGCCTGCTGGCCCTTACGAGGCTGTTTGTGAGTACACTATCTAATCTACTCTCTGCTTACGTTCAGAGAGCCAGTCCAGAAGCCAATTGTAAATGCTACCAGAGATACCGTGAGTCATTAGTTTATCAAGCAATCGTTGATGAGGTACTTTATCAAAGGCCTTTTGAAAATCCAGATATATGACATCTACTGCTCTGCTTTCATCGTACGAGTCAAAAACATTGTGGAAGAATTCTAATAAGTCAGTTAAACATGAACGTTTATTACGAAAACCATGCTGTGAGGGTTTTAAGCGGTTTACTGATCAGAGTCTGTTTGATTACTCCTGTAGTGTACATAGCCTTCCTTTGACCTTAAATGCTGCTACATCAAGAAAAGGCTCATTAGAATTAGGTATATAGAGGCAGAAAACAATTCAATTCCCACCGCTCGCTCGGTCATGACCGGCCGATCAAAATCTTCACTACTGACTCTGTCACCGGTGCCAATAGCTATGGAAGTTATTTATTTTCATTCTTAAATGCTGCTACATCAAGAAAAGGCTCATTAGAATTAGGTATATAGAGGCAGAAAACAATTCAATTCCCACCGCTCGCTCAGTCATGACCGGCCGATCAAAATCTTCACTACTGACTCTGTCACCGGTGCCAATAGCTATGGAAGTTATTTATTTTCATTCTTAAATGCTGCTGCATCAAGATAAGGCTCACTAGAATTAGGTATATAGAGGCAGAAAACAATTCAATTCCCACCGCTCGCTCGGTCATGACCGGCCGATCAAAATCTTCACTACTGACTCTGTCACCAGTGCCAATGGCTATGGAAGTTATTTATTTTCATTCTTAAATGCTGCTGCATCAAGATAAGGCTCACTAGAATTAGGTATATAGAGGCTGAAAACAATTCAATTCCCACTGCTCGCTCGGTCATGACGGGACGATCAAAATCTTCACTACTGACTCTGTCACCGGTGCCAATGGCTATGGAAGTTATTTATTTTCATTCTTAAATGCTGCTGCATCAAGATAAGGCTCACTAGAATTAGGTATATAGAGGCAGAAAACAATTCAATTCCCACCGCTCGCTCGGTCATGACCGGCCGATCAAAATCTTCACTACTGACTCTGTCACCGGTGCCAATGGCTATGGAAGTTATTTATTTTCATTCTTAAATGCTGCTGCATCAAGATAAGGCTCACTA
>JAPQNM010000006.1:5813803-5818803 GCA_029783475.1 Metacarcinus magister | reverse complement strand
TGTTGGTTCGTATCCCTTCGTCTGCTCTACTCCGTCAAGAGCGATAACTGAATCAACAACGTGAGGAAGGATTGTTGATGTATATATAAACGTGTTACTTATCGCTATGGTAATAAAAATAGGATGTAAAAAAAAAAAGTGATAACAATACATTAGTGAGGGAAAAAAAAAATAGAAAAAAATAATAATAAAAATCTTGTTCATTAATAAACTTCATAAAAACAGAGTAATTAACATTGTATTTGTGTACATCTGTTCTTCCCTCTCATTTCCGCAGTGAGAGGAAGTGACCGAGATGAAGGTTAACGAGGGTGACATTACAAGCTAATATTCTTCCTCCTCCTCACCCCTCACACGGATGAAGAAAGTGATTACACGTCCCCTCATGCAGGTAAATGACAATCAAGATCCGGCATACCTTGGGAACAGGTTAATTGACTCCACAAACACCTTGAGGACGAAGAGAACTGACTTGGTGAAGCATATTATGAGGGTACGACTTTTATTTTTAGTATTTATTGATGTGTATATTTAGTTTATTTGTTATGTCTAATTTTTTTTATCTTAGTGTGTGTGTGTGTGTGTGTGTGTGTGTGTGTGTGTGTGTGTGTGTGTGTGTGTGTGTGTGTGTGTGTGTGTGTGTGTGTGTGTGTGTGTGTGTGTGTGTGTGTGTGTGTGTAAGTCAGCACGTACACATCAATTCAACATTAATATCATTTAGGTGTAAAAAGACGAGATGATAAAAAAAACAGTAACAGTATTATTTCCATTGTTTTTTTTTCCCAGGTAATATTAATAATGTTCGGTGTCACCTTGCTGGTTAGAAGAAAAAAAAATATATATATATATTAATAATTCTCCAAATGTTACGTTCATTTATTAGGTCTCACGCGGGACAGTCCTCCTTTACAGAACAAATCACAAAGCAAGTCGTGCGCGTTACACTATAAAAAAGAAAGAAAGAAAGAAAAAAAATGAAAAAAAACCACTCGACGCTACCGAATATTATTTTCTTTTATCACAGTTATCAATTTCTGTCCGTACTTTTTTTTTCTCTCTCTCTCTCTCTCTCTCTCTCTCTCTCTCTCTCTCTCTCTCTCTCTCTCTCTCTCTCTCTCTCTCTCTCTCTCTCTCTCTCTCTCTCTCTCTCTCTCTCTCTCTCTCTCTCTCTCTCACCATCCACACAGGTCACCACACTCAAAGATCACACAACAGAGTGCTTTCAGGTAACGGTGTTGTAGTAGACAGAGCACCAGGAAGTTGAAGGTGTAGGCAAGGTTTATGGGTTCCAACTCCACCCTATGCACACTCCCTTCGTCTATTGTTTGGGTTGGACTGGGAAGGACACGACGGAGAACGAGGACGGAGCCTAAAACGATAGAGTGTAGATGAACAGATCACCTTTAATAGAGTGTAGCATGTACAGGGCAGTGCAAGGCGGAGGGAGTGATTATCAATGTATGTAGTTGTCTTGCCAAGTGTTTAAAGGAGATGATGATGATGATGATGATGATGATGATGATGATGATGATGATGATGATGATGATGATGATGATGATGCCAATATAGAAGAGGAGTACGAGGAGAGGGAAGAGAGGAATGGGAGGAGAAAAAGATGGTGATATGTCTGCTCTGGATATGTAATGGTCGAAGGATTTTTAGTATTAAGAATAACTATCTAGTATTGTATGAATTGTAAGTATTTGTAAGTGTTTTTTTTTCTTTCTCGTAAACAAATTACATTCCATTACTTTGGTTGAAACACGATTATATAACAACAATAATTAAGGTTTTTAGGCATCTCCTATCAATCATTAATAACGAGTTCAAGTAATTACTACACAAAAGATGGCTGGTTGGTTGAAAAAATATATATATATATAAAAAACTAGGTATTAAGTAAGCACTTGAAGAAATTTTTGTTATGTGGTTTTCATTTTTTTACAGAAATATGAATGAAGCCTTTAATTAGATTCCACAGCAGGTGGTGTTGGTGTAAAGGAATAAAAAGACTTATTTCTGACAGCTGCTCGTTGCGGGAGGGAGATGGAGACCAGTGACGGCAGACACAGGCGAGGGAACTGGAGGGAGGGACGAGATGCAAGAAAATAGTGTGAACATTGCATCTGGGAGTGGAGAGAGAGAGAGAGAGAGAGAGAGAGAGAGAGAGAGAGAGAGAGAGAGAGAGAGAGAGAGAGAGAGAGAGAGAGAGAGAGAGAGAGAGAGAGAGAGAGAGAGAGAGAGAGAGAGAGAGAGAGAGAGAGAGATACAGAAATACAGAAATACAGACAGGCGAACTTATAAACAGGCAGGCAGATAAATGGACGGGCAAACAAAACAAAATAAAAACAATTGAGTGTAGATAGCCAGACACCCTCTCACGCCACACCGCCACCACACATTTCTGGCCACACTGGGAGGCATAACTTCTCATCTTTAAAACAACAAAATTTAAAAAAATATATATAAAAAAACTGTGGAATTAAAAGCAATTACGAAAGAATTTGGTTAAATTTTTTGCGTTAGTATGACTGGCACCTGTGGCCACCAACAGGACACTTGGCTGTAGTAAAAGCGGTCTTTGAATTTTTAATAATGAGTTCATGAAATTCCCACGCGGCGCCTCCTGCATGTCCAGCCTCATAGGAGTAAACACACAGAGGCTGAAAGCAAGGCACACATACCAGCGATTAAGTAAGGTTCTCGTGGTCACTATATACACCACCACACTCCAGTCTTATCTCCCTATATAACCTCTAAATACACTGCAATATTACATTAATAATTCACTTGATTACATACAATATGTTTACATAATGCCACTGAACTTTTCGCTTTCGTCTACGTCGCTGTATATGTAAATGTCATGACAGACAAGAGGGAAATGTTTGCATATCCCTTTGGCAGTCAGTGTTGGTGTGTATATCTCCTTGAGTCAACTTATTTAATTCTAGATCATGCAGAAGTTCTCAAACAAGGGTGGGTGTTCCCGAGGGGAGAAGACAAGGGTTTGCAGGGACGCACTGAAGGGTGGCACCGATCATGACGGAAACACAGGAATAATGTTGATGAAATATGGAAATAGAATCCCACTTCAAATAACTGTGTTAATACCTGCCTACTTTTACTTGCTGGAAATGAGTGAGTTTACCATTTCTGTGTTGTACGACAGAGAGAGAGAGAGAGAGAGAGAGAGAGAGAGAGAGAGAGAGAGAGAGAGAGAGAGAGAGAGAGAGAGAGAGAGAGAGAGAGAAAGAGAGAGAGTATTGAAAGTTTTTCCTTCCATTTATTTCCAGATTTCGCGCTTATCTGTCTTTTATCTCCCTTTCCCCCTCTCCCTTTTTTTTTCTCTCTCTCTATATCTATCTATCTGTCTCTCTCTATCTATCTATCTATCTCTCTCTATATATCTATCTATCTATCTCTGTGCGCACGTGTGTGTGTGTGTGTGTGTGTGTGTGTGTGTGTGTGTGTGTGTGTGTGTGTGTGTGTGTGTGTGTGTGTGTGTGTGTGTGTGTAGATGAAGTTGTGGAGGCTGCTGCTGTTGGACATGTTAATGAGAGAGAGAGAGAGAGAGAGAGAGAGAGAGAGAGAGAGAGAGAGAGAGAGAGAGAGAGAGAGAGAGAGAGAGAGAGAGAGAGAGAGAGAGAGAGAGAGAGAGAGAGAGAGAGAGAAAGAGAGATAATGAGAATGAGTGTTACGATCGTGGATTCAAAGGAGCAGACTTAATTAAAAAAGTAAGGAGAGGCAGAAAGTTCATACCAGTTACATTAATTAATCCAGTGATCTTCTATTATCACAAACAAGGCAACAACAGCAACAGCAGAAACAGCAGCAACAGGAGAAACAACAGCAACAACAGCAACAGCAGCAACAACAACTACTGCTGCTGCTGCTACAAAAATATATAGAAACATTAAAACTACAAAGTGAGAATTATTCCTACGACAAACCCAGCGGATAAAAGCTTATGTTACTCTTACATCTGTATATACTCAGTGTTAAATCAATTACCGGAGTGTTATAATTCTGTATATAAAAGGGAATCTGATGCTAACTTGACAATCATAAGCAGGATTGAAGATTATAACAATGAGTTCGTCCCACGGTTGTCATTCCCTCTAACTGGCGGCGGAATTGTGTACGTGCGTTAGAAGGGAATCCACATCGTAGTTTATACTTTAAAATACTGTATCAGCCATGCATGTGAGCTGAGATAATTGAATCAGTGTGAGTGTGTGTGTGTGTGTGTGTGTGTGTGTGTGTGTGTGTGTGTGTGTGTGTGTGTGTGTGTGTGTGTGTGTGTGTGTGTGTGTGTTTGACTGTCAGAGCAGCGGGAGTGTCATGTATGGTACTGGACGTGTTAGTTAGATTAATTACTCCTTTATTAAGAGCATTTACCACCTGAAAACACCATTTATTACTCTCTATAATGGCAAAGGCATAGACTCTCTCTCTCTCTCTCTCTCTCTCTCTCTCTCTCTCTCTCTCTCTCTCTCTCTCTCTCTCTCTCTCTCTCTCTCTCTCTCTCTCTCTCTCTCTCTCTCTCTCTCAGGGCGATGAGTACCAATCACCGTCTTGACAATTACAAAGACAAGCTCGAGTGCCACCCTTGGGGACAACTTATACATGAACGACCAGACGCCGGTAAACTTTTTCTTTTTTAATGAGAGACACGAACGAGCCCAGACTAATGCAACTTGTGAGACGATGAAGATAATGAAAGGAAGAAGGCAGCGAGGGAAAAACAATAAAACTGTTGCAAAATTAGTCGCTCATAGTGATAGTGAGTCCAGGCTGGTTGCACTCACTCATCACACTCTCGCATAAGAAAGCGACATCCTCTCCCGACGAAGACTTGGAAGGCACTGAGTCTTGGCGACACCAGCAGCAGCAGCAGCAGCAGCAGCAGCAGCAGCAGAGGCAGGGAGTGAGTGGCCTTCGCACGAGCCCTCGGCAGTGGAAGGTACAAGATAAATACTTAAAGCTGTCGTTCGCTC
>JAPQNM010000006.1:5808803-5811303 GCA_029783475.1 Metacarcinus magister | reverse complement strand
ACTATTATGAAGGTCCCCCATTGTGCTCCTCACCGATTTTTTTTTCCCCCCTTTCCTTCCTTCTCCTTTCCAGTTTCCTCACTGACTCTATTTTCGCTCGTCTTCCTTTACTTCACTCCCTCCACTCACTCCCTCCCCTCCACTCCCTTTCCCCTCCTTTTCTCCTGCTGTCCTCTCCATAACTGCCACGTCCATCTGCTCCCACTCTTCCTCCCTCCTCCCCCTTCTTCTTCTTCCTCCTCCTCCTCCTCTTCTTCCTCCTGCTCCTCCTTCTCTTTTCTGTTATTGAGGAATCAGTATATTTATGAAGAAAAAAAATTCAAAAGGCTGTCACGAGCAGACGTTACAATCGATGTTTAGATAAGTTACAGCCTGGCGTGTGTATTGGTAGATAACGTGTACACCACAGGAACATAAGGAACATACATAACAGACACTCAAGGTCACTGGCACCAAACACGGGCCCCCCTAGAGAGACACAGACAGAGTTATACAAAGGGTAGACTACACTGGAACGTTACTGAACCACTGGAAACGAGTAAGATTGACCCACACACACACACACGCGGCTACCATGGCATCTCCTCTCCCTCTCATTCTTATCTGTAATGTACATTTAAGTAAAGGTGAGTGAGTGCCAACGATAGGTAGTTAGAGGCACTGAGAAGGGCGTGATAGTAGGTTGTAGGTAAGGACATAGCACTCACTGACACCCAAAAAAAAAGTGACGACAAAGAAAAACTGAAACTCGAACCAAAGTAAAGCTGCACCTTACATTTCTGGGGCGGGGGAGACGAGGGGAAGGGACACGAGGGGATGGAAGGGAAGGGAAGGGAGGCTGAGGGTGAGCGTTCCGGCATAAACACCGTGAGGGGGGAAGAATGGGGAGAGTTTGGACGGGAAGGGGAAGGGGAAGGGGAAGGGGAAGAAGAGGAGGTGGTATGGAGAGAGGAATAGAATGGAGGGAGAAGGGTGGAAGGGAGTGAGAGGAAAACGTGTTTCTGGCACAGTTATGGACATACGCGGATGGCTCTGTTTCCCCTTTTATTTTTTCCCCAGCTTCACCGCCACGCCACCTCCCCATTCCCCTCCACTCCCCACACCTTCCCCAGAAACGGATATAGAACCTCTCGTATTACACATTTGTCAAGACATGTATATATGGTATTTAAAACTCGAAAATACACGCATACACACACACACACACACACACACACACACACACACACACACACACACACACACCACACACACACACACACACACACACACATATATATCTATATATATATATAATATATATATATATATATATATTTGTATATATATATATATATATATATATATATATATATATATATATATATATACAATACAATCATGAAAATTGGTACGCAAGGGTTCTCGGGCATGCTAATCACGAATCTCGAATTAGTTTTGTCATTACTATAATATTTTTATTTTCCATTTTGTGGCCCGTAAATTCCACCAGAATTGAGGTCGAAAAAGTGTTTTCCCATTTTACTATGTAAATGTTAGTCCTAAAGGAAGATTCTATTGAAGTAAAGTTATGGAGTTTAATAATGTCTATCCAATGGAGTCCTCATTTTCCCAATAACTCTAATACTTATGAAAAAAATACAAATTGTGTGAAAGAAATGAATCCATAATACTTTACACTCCTACATCTATAATTACATTCCAATTCCATTTCATTATAGCTTTATAGAACATACGTCTCCTGTTCTTTCTTTTATAATATAGAAGTCTTTTACGTAAACCCAAAATATTTCGAGTAATTTCAAAATATATGATTTATGTCAAAAATTCTAAGGGTGTACCCTACAAAATTTCATGCAAACTTCCACACCTCCGAATCTCATGAAAATTGGTACAATGAGGTTTTCGGTGATGCTGAACATGAATCTGGCCTTATTTTCCTGATTACTATGAAATCAAACTGTATTGCTTGCCTAATAAAAGTAATGAAATAATCATTATTTAACTTTATTGGATGATGCTGGTCTCGTATGACAAAAATACAGAGATGACCTACCCTAAATCTACACAATATAACGTATTGTTTTGGTTACGTGCCCCCTGTGCCCCCCCGGTAAATCCGTAACTATTCTCCCACATGTTCACTGCTGCTGGAGGCTTACAAGTTCACATAACCACAAACAAGCAACAATCACTAGCGTCTGGCAGGGATGATATTAGGTTTGCTCAAGTTATCTAATTAGCATGCATTGTAGGAAGGTGGAAGGGGAGTGGAAGGTAAACTAATAGTCATGGAGCCAATGTGAGCCGAGTATAAGGTGATCCCTGGACTTGAAATTGTAATAAAATAACATTGCTATTAAAAAAAGAACTTTACTATTATTACGAAAGGAAGGAGAGAGAAGGATATTGTAGTGATGATAGATTAATGAAGAAGAGAGAAGAGAGGAGAGAGAGAGAGAGAGAGAGAGAGAGAGAGGAGAGAGAGAGAGAGAGAGAG
>JAPQNM010000006.1:5793803-5801303 GCA_029783475.1 Metacarcinus magister | reverse complement strand
AAGGGAGATAGAACTAAGAAGAGGAAAGGGAAAGGAAGGGATGGAATACAATAGAAGAGAATGAAAGAAAAGAGAAGGGAAGGAAGGGAGAGAGCTAGGAAGGGAAAGATGAGGGAGAAAGGTAGGAAAAAGAAAGGAAGGAGAGGCAAATGAAAAGAGAAGAGAAGATAAGAGAAGATAAAAGAAGAGAAGGACATGGAAGGAAAGGGATTAGGAAAGAACAAACAAAAGTGGGTGTGGCAAGTTTTTTCTTTATAACTTATAGTGGTTAATTGAGCTTCTCTCTCTCTCTCTCTCTCTCTCTCTCTCTCTCTCTCTCTCTCTCTCTCTCTCTCTCTCTCTCTCTCTCTCTCTCTCTCTCTCTCTCTCTCTCTCTCTCTCTCTCTCTCTCTCTCTCTCTCTCTCCTCTTCCGCCTTCCCTCCTCCTTATTTGTTCCCTTTCTCATTTCCTTCATCTTTCCTTCATTTCCCTTCTCCGTCTTTAACCCTGTCCTTAATTTTCTCTCCCTTTTCTCCTTTTTCCTTCTTTATTTTCCCTATTCTTCTATACCTTGTTTTTCTTCCATTATGATTTGCTTCTTCCTTCCTTCCTTCCTTCCTTCCTTCCTCTCCACTCTCCTTCTCTTCCTTTCTTCCTTCTTCCTTCCTCCATCACTTGCCTTCATTCCTAACTTGCTTCTCTCCCATTTGCCTCTGTCTGTTTTTCTCCTCCCCCTCTTTTGCTTCTTATTCCTCTTCCTCCTCCACTTCCTCCTCTTCCTCCTCCTCCTCCTCTTCTTCCTCTTCCGCCTCCTCTCGTCCATCTTCCTCCCAATCAGAAGTAAACATTGAAACCCAAAAAGAAAAAAAAGATAAAAAAAGACGGAATAAAATTGAATGGATAAAACCAAAAAAAAAAAAAAAAAAAAAAAAAAACTCAAAATCAATACAAGAAAGAAAGAAAGAAAGAAAAAAAAATAGAGAAATAAAATCAAACCAACAATACGTTTATAAAATATGAGAAAAAAAAAAAAATTGGTATAGAAAAGGAAAAGGAAAAGCAAGAAACCTTTGAAAGAGAGAGAGAGAGAGAGAGAGAGAGAGAGAGAGAGAGAGAGAGAGAGAGAGAGAGAGAGAGAGAGAGAGAGAGAGAGAGGAAGAGAGAGAGAGAGAGAGGGGAGGGAGAGGTATTTTGGCAATCAAGGTTTCCTCTACGCCGCTAAAACAGACAAGGAGTGAGAGGAGGAAGGCGATAGGAAGAAAGGAAGGAAGAAGGAAGGAAGGAAGGAAGAAGGAAGGAAAGCGGGAAGAGGAAGGAGGAGGAAGGATGAAACGATTTTATTTATTGAATGATTGAGGAAATATCTCTCTCTTATGATTTTCTCTCTCTCTCTCTCTCTCTCTCTCTCTCTCTCTCTCTCTCTCTCTCTCTCTCTCTCTCTCTCTCTCTCTCTCTCTCTCTCTCTCTCTCTTTTCCATATTCATTGCTACACATCCTTTTGTTTTTGCTCTGCCAGTCCAACCATTGCTTTGTTTGTATGTATGTATGTATGTATGTATGTATGTATGTATGTATGTATGTATGTATGTATGTATGTATGTATGTATGTATGTATGTATGTTTGTTTGTTTGTTTGTTTTTTGTTTTTCTCCGCCGTTATATATTCGCGTGTCTATCTATCCATCTGTTTGTATTAATGTTTATATGTTTGTATAGTTGTGTTTATCTGTTCGTCACTATATGTTTCTTTAAATGTTTGTATTATTGTCTATAACTCTCTCTCTCTCTCTCTCTCTCTCTCTCTCTCTCTCTCTCTCTCTCTCTCTCTCTCTCTCTCTCTCTCTCTCTCTCTCTCTCTCTCTCTCTCTCTCTCTTTTTTCTCTGTTAGTCAATCATGTTGTGTGGCATTTCCTTTTTATAAAGAAAGAATGGAACTGACACATACGGAGAAAGGATGGCGAGAGAACAATAAAAACAAAACAAAACAAAACAATAAAACTAAACAAAAAAACTAAACCAAAAAACAAAACAAAAAAAACAATACAAAACAAAAAACAAGAACACACCTATCTATCTATGGCATCCCAATTGCTTTACACCAACAGGAGACACGGTGGTGGGGAAAATTGGGGAAAATAGGGATGATGTATAAAAATAAAAAAATAAAAAAAAAGGAAAACAGATATGATGTAGGAAAATAGGGCATATGAAAAAAAAAAAACAGGGATGTATAATAAAATAAATAAATAAATAAATAAATAAAAACAGGAAAACAGGGGTGATAAAAAAGAAAAAACTGTGAACGAATGGGATGGGAAAAGAATGAGGAGTGACTACCTATCACTATGTAGGGCGTCTATGCATGAGGTGTGAGGGTGTGGGTGGGTGGGTGTGAGTGGGTGAGGGTGGGTGGGTGAGGGTGTGGGCGTGTGTGAGGGGAAGGAAAAGTCAAATAAATGGGTAAGTTATTGAAATGAACTGAAGCTTAAGGGAACATTTGTGAACACTAGTCAAGATTTATGAAACAACTGATGCTATTCTCTCTCTCTCTCTCTCTCTCTCTCTCTCTCTCTCTCTCTCTCTCTCTCTCTCTCTCTCTCTCTCTCTCTCTCTCTCTCTCTCTCTCTCTCTCTCTCTCAATGACGCAATAAGAGTGGAGTCATAAATGGCTGATGAAATTCAATGTCAAAAAATGCTATGTAATAAAATTTGAAGAGAGTGTAAAGAGTCGTTATTGATACTCCAAACCAGTGACCAATCGGGTTATAGGAATCTGACAATGAGAAAAAGTTAGGAATAATCATCAATAACAGGCTATCAAATAAATAAATAAATAAATATAACAATAAAAAAACATATTTGCACCGTTAACAAGTATGCAACTAACCATTACATACTACTACTAATAATACTAATGGGAAAATGGTAAAGCTAATCACATTAATTTATAAGACCATCACTTGAATATACAGCAGCAGTATGAAACCCACACTTGAGGAAAGCATGTTGACAAGATTGAGAAGGTACAAAGAACAGCCACAAGATATGATGCTTACTTAACTGGACAAGACTTTACCTACGAAGAAAAACACTCATGACAACAGAAAACATAAAGAAGCAAAATAATCATACTCTATATATATAAATGATACAAAAATAAAGAAACTATTAAAATTAACGAATATATATTACCTAGACAGCGTTCTTTAAGAGGACAGAGTAAGAAAGTATATAATAAAAAAAAATTAAAGAAATATGTGAGAAAAACTTATATATCCAGACAAAGCGATAGACTAGTGGACACACACGCACACGCACACGCACACACACACACACACACACACACACACACACACAGGAAATGACATGTATATCAATTGACAGGTCGTTAATGGGTTGGACATGGGCAGGACATGCAACAAAGGCAAATATTAAATCCATACAGACAGGCAGATAGACAGAAAGACCAACACGAATACAAAATAAATAGTGTGACATAGAAGACCAACAGTGACAAAAAAAGACGGATTGGCAAACTAACAGACAGACAGACACACACACACGTACTGGACATGGCAAACAGAGAAGCAAATAAAGAAACATCCACAGGCAGAAAGATAATTGAACCCATACAGACAATAAAACACACACACACGCACACGCGCACACACACACACACACACACACACACACACACACACACACACACACACACACACACACACACACACACTAGGCAATGATAATTTTAGCTCACAGAAGAGTAGGTGAAAGTCATGTTGAAGGAGAGTGATGCTGGCTACACTGTCAACGGAAAGCCAGCGAAGGGAAAGAAGATCGGGAGAGGAAGAGGGGAAGACAAGGAAAGAGAAGCCGAGGAAAGGGAGAGGAGATTAGGAAATGTTTCGAAGGGACAAAGTTAAGGGGAAAGGAAGAGGAGAGAAGGAACACAACCTAGTTAGGAAAAGGTAGAAGGGAGAAAACTGGAGGAAAAGAAAAGGAAAAAGAAGGTGAGGGAAAGGAAAGGAAAGGAAGAAGAAGGAAAAGGATATATGTTACAAAAGATAATAAGAATGTGAGGAAGGAAAAGGGAGGAAAGGAAACTTGATGGTAAGAAAAAGAGTAGAGGGAAATAAAAGGCAAGGATGGAGCGAGAAAAGAGAAAGGGGAAAAATATATAGAAGGTAAAACGAGAGGGAAAAAAAAAATCAAGAGGTGAAAAAGGAGCAGAGATGAGAGGAAAGAATGGCAGACAAGATGGATAGATAAAGGGAAAATAAGGGAAAAATACAACAGAAAAATGGAAAGAGAAAGAAAAAATAATACAAGAAAAAGAGAGAGTGAAGGAAAAAAACAAGAAATGGGAAAAAAATAGATAAAAGGGGAAAAAAAAAGTGGCGAGACGAGGTAGAAAAAGACAAACAAAAGACAAACGAGGTCATGCATTGTTTACACACGTGACCAACCATGAAGTCACGTATGTCCTCTCCCCTCCAATACCTCTCCCCTCTTCTCCCCTCCCACGCCTCTCCCCTTCCACCGTGTAATGCAGGTCACACTAACTTCCTGACCTTTCCTCTCCTAAGCCTCTCCTTCCCTTACCTTCTCGAGGGTCAAACGATGTCGTAGTTAATATAGTAGACTCTGAACCTCCTATCCAATGTGACAGGCAGATGATAGGGTGAATAGATCCGGGAGAGGGTAGATGATAGGGTTTCCAGCGAGGTGACTGAGGACAAAGGGAAGAAGGATAGGTAGTGAGATGGGTAAATGTATTTTCTCAAAGGGGAAACGCAAGGAAAAGGTGGGTTAATAGTTGGGTTAGGTTAATGTTAGGTTAGGTTAAGGTTAGGTTAGGTTAAGATTAGGTTAGGTTAAGGTTAGGTTAGGTTAAGGTTAGGTTAGGTTAAGGTTAGGTTAGGTTAGGTTAGGTTAGGTTAAGATTAGGTTAGGTTAAGATTAGGTTTAGGTTAGGTTAAGATTAGGTTAGGTTAAGATTAGGTTAGGTTAAGGTTAGGTTTAGGTTAGGTTAGAATAATAATAGTAGAATATTCTCTATTGGGGAAACGCAAGGAAGAAGGTGGCTATACCGTTAATAATTTGGTTAGGTTAGCTTACTGTTCGAATAGGATAAGTTAGCATAGGTTTAGGATCATTAAAAAAAACTTTCTCTATAGTGGTAGGTACAAAATAAATAACAAAAAAATAGCAATGTAAAGTTAGTGTTAAGTTTTGGTTAATTTGAATATTATTACCATAGTATAAGTTAGTATAAGTTAAGATAAGTTAGGATAGTTACATACACCCTTCTGAAACCCCATCCCTAACATCCAATTTGCATCAGAGTGTCAAACTGCTTTTAATCATGTGTAGACGATCCCATTAATAGTGAAGGCGAGAAGGTGACGGTGACGGTGACGAGGACGAGGACGAGGAGGAAGGAGTGAAAGGAGGTTAGGGTAGAGGAGGAGGCAAAGGGATGGCGGACTGTAGAGGGACGGGGAGGGAGGACGAAAGAGAAGGGAGTGTCAGGGAGAGTAGTAGTAGTAGTAGTAGTAGTAGTAGTAGTAGTAGTAGTAGTAGTAGTAGTAGTAGTAGTAATGGTGATGGGTAGGTGTGGAGATAGCAGCACTATTTTTAGGTTCATGTACACACCAATATTTAACACCACACATCAATAAATCATTTTCCTTTACCCTGGTGTGTGCACATATATGTTGAAGGGGGGAAGGGGGAGGGGATGAGAGGGAGAGACAGATATGAGGCAGATTAAAAACAAACAAATAAACAAGTAAAAATAGCAAACAAACACACTGTTCGCTCGTCAACAAACATCCATTCACAAACATGGAGAGAGAGAGAGAGAGAGAGAGAGAGAGAGAGAGAGAGAGAGAGAGAGAGAGAGAGAGAGAGAGAGAGAGAGAGAGAGAGAGAGAGAGAGAGAGAGAGAGAGAGAGAGAGAGAGAGAGAGAGAGAGAGGAGAGAGAGAGAGAGAGAGAGAGAGAGAGAGAGAGAGAGAGAGAGAGAGAGAGAGAGAGAGAGAGAGAGAGAGAGAGAGAGAGAGAGAGAGAGAGAGAGAATAAACAAATGTACATATATTAAACAAAATTAAATACCTAAAAAACATTCCAAAATTAAAGTATAAAATAAATAACACACCCAAAAAAATATATAAAGACAAAAATAAAGTTAAACATTTCTCCAAAAAAATAATAAAGTATAAAAAACAAAAAAAATCATAATATAGGAATTAAATGAATATATTACAACTAAAAAAAAATATATATAAAAAAAAATCAATCAATCTAAATTCAGTTACAAATCACAACACATCAAAAGAAATTCTCTACATCAGCACCAGGAGTAAGGGAGAACACTAGACCATACTTATTCCTCAACACAATTACAACAGTGACCAAGTGACCGCGCCCTCTATAGTACTCCGACAAGGCTTGGAATACGTTGAAACTATTGAGGAAAATTGGTTTGTATTCCTGGTTTCCGAAGGTCATCAAGGTTTTTAATAAAGGTTTCCATCACGTTAATTGGTCACCTGTTTTTTACCTGAATCAATGTCAGCAGCAGCAGCACACGTGGGGTTTATAATGTGAGTGGGAGATAAGGAAAGAATGTAATGAGGTGTTCTCTCTCGCTCTCTCTCTATCTATCTATCTTTCTATCTATCTGTCTGTCTATCTATCTATCTATCTCTCTCTCTTTTAGTATATGGTAGAATACATATTCCATTCAGTTATCAAAATCGCCTTTCAAAGAGAGTATCGCAAGTATTTACATATTAAAAAAATTGTTAAATACCTTTTCCTGCTAATGTTACAATATCGAGGTTTTCACTGATATACATACATACATACATACATACATACATACATACATACATACATATATATACATACATACATACATTGATCCCAAGAGAGGATAACGGAGCTCTATTGATATCGCCATACAGTTAGTTATATAAGAATACTCCATTAATCCTAAACATTGATCTATTACTAGTTTCATCATTACACTCAATACTTAGCTATTTCCAGACGTTAATGTTAGAGTTGGCCGTTTGTTAAGTTTATAAGTAATGACATTGATCTATTTATTAACCTTTCAATTCAATGTGCATAAGGCATTGCGCAAGGTATTTATTTTTTATACTCCATTGTGAAGAGCTGCAGGAGGCTTTAACGCAATTACCGAGATTAACAGGTAAAATAATCGCCTTGGCCTTCACCTGTCTAGTCCACACCCACCCACCCACCCACCCACCCACCCACCCACCCACCCACCCACCCTCCCTCCCTCCCTCCCTCTCTCTCTCCCTCTCTCTCTCTCTCCTGTGTGTGCGTGTGCGTGTGTGTGCGTGCGTGCGTGCGTGTGCGAGTGTGTGTATGTGTGTGTACTGAACAATGGCTACGCTCACCCTTACTCATGCTCCGGCTTGGCACTTCCCTGTTTACTCACTTCATAAACAAAGAGCACCAAAAAGAAGCTTCAACAGCATAGCA
>JAPQNM010000006.1:5771303-5773803 GCA_029783475.1 Metacarcinus magister | reverse complement strand
GCTTGATCACCCACAAGCTTGTAATGACTGAAATGCACACCCGATA
The DNA here is from genome assembly GCA_029783475.1 of Metacarcinus magister. NCBI lineage: Eukaryota > Metazoa > Arthropoda > Malacostraca > Decapoda > Cancridae > Metacarcinus > Metacarcinus magister. The sequence goes on along the minus strand of JAPQNM010000006.1, from coordinate 5,773,757 downwards.
TGGGACCCGTGTGTGTGTGTGTGTGTGTGTGTGTGTGTGTGTGTGTGTGTGTGTGTGTGTGTGTGTGTGTGTGTGTGTGTGTGTGTGATACTTTCGAAACAAAAAAAAACAGCAAAAAAAAAACTTTAGAAATTATCACGAAATAATGAAATTAATAACACCACACCAAAAGCTTTAGATTCCTAATTAAATTTAACTCTCTCTCTCTCTCTCTCTCTCTCTCTCTCTCTCTCTCTCTCTCTCTCTCTCTCTCTCTCTCTCTCTCTCTCTCTCTCTCTCTCTCTCTCTCTCTCTCTCTCTCTCTCGCTGTTATTACGCCACAATGAACAAGAAATGATGGCATCCTGAAAATTTGTTTTGAATATTTTAGTCAGTCTCTCTCTCTCTCTCTCTCTCTCTCTCTCTCTCTCTCTCTCTCTCTCTCTCTCTCTCTCTCTCTCTCTCTCTCTCTCTCTCTCTCTCTCTCTCTCTCTCTCTCTCTCTCTCTCTCTCTTTTTCCTTCGCTTTTTCTCCTTCCCACATTTCTTCCTTCCTTCTCTTCCTGCTTCTTTCTCTCCTTTCATTTCTTCGTATCTCCATTATTCCTCTTTTCCTAATATCCACTAGCGCTCTTCCATTATTCTTTTCTCCCTCCATCTCCTTCTCTTTATCCTTCTCCTCTTCTTTCGTCTTCTTCTCCTCCTCCTACTCCTTTTTTATTCCTGTGCATTCCGTAATCTATTCATCACCCTCCCATCCTTCTTCCTTTCTTTCATTATTGCTATTCCTTTTATCTGTTTTTTGCAAAACTCCTCCTTCTCTTCCTCTTCCTCGTCCTCCTCTTCGTCCTCCTCCTTTCCTTGTCCTCCTCCTCCTCCTCCTCCTCCTTCAATACCTCCCCTCACCCATCTTTCTTTTCCCTCTGTGCAAGGCGTAATTTTCTCCCATTATAGCCTCCCTCCCACCCTTCCTCTCTCTTCCTCTCTCCCTCCCTCCCTCCCTCCCTATCCACCATCCCTCCCTCCCTCCCTCCACCACTCTCTTAGCAATCATATGCAAATCTGTTGTTACTTTACTGATTAAAGGAAAAAAAAGGAGAGAAAAAGCTTTGGTAAAACTATTCATTGACATTAATAATTGTTTAACTCTCTCTCTCTCTCTCTCTCTCTCTCTCTCTCTCTCTCTCTCTCTCTCTCTCTCTCTCTCTCTCTCTCTCTCTCTCTCTCTCTCTCTCTCTCTCTCTCTCTCTCTCTCTCTCTCTCATTTTTTTCCATTCTGCTGTTGATATTCGTTGCCAATTTTTCAGTTCGTTCGTGTGTTCGTTCCTTTGTTTGTTGTTTATTTGGAGGGGGCAAGAAAGAGTGATGATAGGAGGTGGTGAGAGAGGAGTAGTGGTGAAGGGATGTGGGGGTGGGTGGGGGAGGGGTGGCGGTGCTACGGCCATTAGTTTGACACTTATTGCCTACAAACATCACCACCACCATCCTCTACCACTACCTCTACTACTACTACTACTACTACTACTACTACTACTACTACTACTTCTACCTCGACTTGTGTTACTTCCATTTCGCTACTACTACTATTACTACTGCTACTACTACTTCTACTACTACTACTACTACTACTTCTGCTACCACTACTACTACTACTATTGCTACCTCTACATAACTATACAACCCTCACTGCTACCACTAAAATAATGCCACCACCACCACCACCACCACCACCACAACAACAACAACAACAACAACAACAACAACAACTCGTTACACAGTCCTAACCCACTTGCTTGTCAGTCATCAGTGTTCACCCTTTCTTCACCTCCTCCGATTCGCCCTCATTATTTTTGTCCGCCACCTTCCCATCTTCTTTACGCCCACACATGTACACACTCAACCCCGCAATCTTTTTTTTTTTCTCTCTCTCTCTCTCTCTTTCTCTCTTTCTCTCATTTCCTTTGTCCTCCCCCTTTACGTATATAATCACACACACACACACACACACACACACACACACACACACACACACACACACACACACACACACACACACACAGGCTATAGTTTGAGGGGAGACTCACCAAAATAGTTTCAGTCTGACATCTGCCTCATGTTAAATCTTTGCATTGACTGGACCTTGCAGTTGTGAGGCGAGTATGCACACCACTACAGAAGAAGAAGAAGAAGAAGAAGAAGAAGAAGAAAAGAAAAAGAAAAAGAAAAAGATAAAGATGAAGATGAAGGAGAAGAAGAAGAAAAAGAAAAAGAAGACGACGACGAAGACGAACAATAACAACAGCTACACCAACAACAACAAAAACAAAACCAACATTAATAATAATAATAATAATAATAACAACAATAATAATTATCACAAAGAGGTCACAGTAGAGAAACACAACAACCTCAGTTTCAGGGAAGAAGACAGAAAGACAAGACCAACTTATTTCCTCTCCAAACAAGGGTAACTAAA
>JAPQNM010000006.1:5761303-5763803 GCA_029783475.1 Metacarcinus magister | reverse complement strand
TATCTTACACTTTCGGACGACATTTCCGTAATAAAACGTTACGAGTGGTCGGCTCCGTGAAAGGACTGACAATACATCCTTCCAGATGCTGCAAGGATGCCACTCACTAGGCGGGCAAAACACTGTCTTTATTATCTGCACATGAAGATTTATTTGACAGGTAAAGATTTATGGATTATTTTCGCGATAACTTTTGCTTGAGGAAAACGTTTACAAAAAAAAAGACAAAAAGTTACCGTTAAGTTGTCTATTTTTCACCATTCTGTATCCTTCATTTACTGTTTGTCTTGTGAAACGTGTGTGTTTGTGTGTGTGTGTGTGTGTGTGTGTGTGTGTGTGTGTGTGTGTGTGTGTGTGTGTGTGTGTGTGTGTGTGTGTGTGTGTGTGTGTGCGCGTGCATGGTGCATTTGTAACTAAATGTTTGTTTTCTCTCCTTCCTCTCTTTTCGCTTCGTATATTTCTCCCACACACCCACACACTTTCTCTCTCTCTCTCTCTCTCTCTCTCTCTCTCTCTCTCTCTCTCTCTCTCTCTCTCTCTCTCTCTCTCTCTCTCTCTCTCTCTCATCGCTCCGCCCTGTCTGGCATATATCTTCCCCTCCCTCTCGCTGCTTCCTGTCTGTCTAGCCTCCATCCTCCACCTTCCCATTAATCAGTCTGCCAACCTATCTTCCTCTATACTTATCTATCTAAGCATCAATCTCCTAAATCTTTCAGTCAACCTACCCATCATGATTATATATATATACCTACTCACTTATCACAATATTAATCTAACGTAATACCCTTCTTATCCCTGAGGTTGTGGTGTAGTAGATCAGTAAGTTCATATATTTATTAACCAAGCAATCCATCTATCTAATAAACACTCAATTAAGTCATCAGTCAGTCAGTCAGTCAGTTAGTCAGTCATTGCGTGTATATATCCTCATGTTCATCTCACCTAACTATTCCTTTCTCTTTCCCTTAGTCGAGTCTTCAGCCCAGCCGTCAAGCCTCATCTTCGTCACTTCATTACCAGACTCTATATAAGCTCCATGCGACTTCACCCTCACGCTGCCTCATCGACGGAGCCAAGAGGACGCGTGTGTTTGAACCCCTTGTGGCGGTCCTAAGGCAGCAAGCAAACATTGACACACGCTATAATACCTTACCCACAGCTGCCAGGAGGAGGAGGTGGTGGAGGAAGAAGGATAATGATAATAAAATGTGAAGAAATTGATAATAGAGGAAAATATGTATAAATCAAGAAAAAAATATTCATATGTAACAACAAAAATGATAATAATAATAATAATAATAATAATAATAATAATAATAATAATAATAATAACTACTTTTATTATCACTATTATAAGCATTATCATCATACTAATGTTACGATCGTACCACACAAATACTAATTTATTCATGCTGATACCACACTGAACACTCTCTCACTCTCTCTCTCTCTCTCTCTCTCTCTCTCTCTCTCTCTCTCTCTCTCTCTCTCTCTCTCTCTCTCTCTCTCTCTCTCTCTCTCTCTCTCTCTCTCTCTCTCAGATACCAAGGAATGTCCGCTACAAAACACTTCCGATTTAATATATTACCAATCCCAGGCTACTTTTTCATTTTATTTTCATCCCAAATCAAGACGCAGTGAAGGGTCGATCAGAGAGAGAGAGAGAGAGAGAGAGAGAGAGAGAGAGAGAGAGAGAGAGAGAGAGAGAGAGAGAGAGAGAGAGAGAGAGAGAGAGAGAGAGTTTACTTCACATGAGAGCCTCGCCTTGCCTCCAATACTAAGCTGTTATGTATCTTCCAAGGACCTCCACGAGAACCTTGATATATTGTCAGATTGATCCCAGGGTAATTAAATCCAAGTTTCCTCCCTCTTCTCCTCGCTTCTCTTCACTATCTCCTCCCCTTCTATACCCCTCCAGTCCATATCCTTCCTGGAACTCCCCTCCCCTCCCCTCAACCTCCCTTCTATCTCCTCCCCTCCTTGCTTCTCTCCATCTCTTCCCCTTCCTCCGTTTTGCAAGCTTGACTGACATCAGAGAGTTTCCGATCGAGTGGTACTTTCCGTTGGCTTGATGAGTGTTGTCAGCGTTGGCGTCATCAGCCTTGTGTAGGTCAATGGTAGAAGAGATGGTAGAGGTGGTAGTAGTAGTGGTGGTAGTGGTGGTGGTAGTGGTGGTGGTGGTGGTGGTGGTGGTGGTGGTGGTAGTGGTGGTAGTGGTGGTGGTGGTGGTGGTGGTGGTGGTGGTGGTGGTGGTAGTGTATGTAGGTAAAGACAAGAAAGAGACTACTCAATGAATTTCGTTTTAAGTTGTTCGGGCGGAAAAAAAATTTATCGGAAAAGGACGGAAGTTGTATTTGGTGTTAACTGGCTTTAAGTGGCGCGCCTCTCCCTCTGCTACTAAGGCACTCTCATCGGTAACTCATTTTTCTGGTGGCTGAAGATGTTTAGGCGAGATTGAAGGAGGTGATCCGATAGATTTCCAGAAGGAGGAAGAGAGGTT
>JAPQNM010000006.1:5743803-5756303 GCA_029783475.1 Metacarcinus magister | reverse complement strand
ATTATCTACACCATACTAAATGGTATAACATAACAGTAAAATTCTAAGGGTTTGTAGCTCATATAATGAGAGTCTTTTATCTGTGTATAGATGATGTGTATACAGGATTTACCGCAAGTCCAATCACCAAGAACAAAGCAAAAAAGTAAATGTTAAAAAAAAAAAGAATACTGCTTAAACCATTGAACTACTATACATCTATACTACTATATATATGCTACTATATACTACTACTATTATAAACTACTATAAAGCTACCCATGTAACTACGATAACAATATGATACATAAAAAAGAGCAAGGTTCATTCTGTCCACACGTTCCTCCCGGCAGAGAAAAAGTTTCACCGAGTAAAATGAATTATAGATAAATTAACACAATTTACTTGAAAGAGCACTGACACAAACCTTGTATCTTAAATTTATCATGGAACCAACCTCCACACCATCTCCACCTTTTTGTTTACTCACAAACCACCTCATAACCACATCCTTCCTTCTCTCTGCTTCCACTTCCACTTTCTCTAGTTTCCTCCCTCCTAACTCTCACTCATTCCTCACACGTCACACGCCACACCCTTTATGAGGAAACTTGGATCCGGGACCAACAAACCACAGGCAATTAAAATCACAACCTCCCTCCCTCCCTCCCTCCCTCCCTCCTTCTTCCAATAATTCCCCTCAACAAAAATCAGACTCTGAACCATGAAGGCGAGAAGTTGGTATAATCTCATTAATGACCACTCCAAAACCAAACCCCCACACACATACAAACACACACACACACACAGACACAGACACACACACAGAGACACACACACACACACACATACACACACACACACACACACACACACACCATTAATTAGCCCCCACATCTGCCACTGACAACAATATGCACATGGTAATCATTCTCATCGCCAAAACTAATTCTGGTCTTATTCGGTGCCCGCTTCCGCGATTTACTCTCGTTCAACCCTCCCCTCTTCCCTTCCCGCTCGTCCCCTTGCACTCCCCTCCTCCCTTCCCCCTCGTCCCCTTGCCCTCCCCTCTTCCCCCTCCCTCCCGCAGAATAAAATGAAATACATATATTATCGAGGCGTGATCCATTTATCCGCAGCTGTATGAATTCTTATAATCCAAATGAGACTGATCTTTGAAAGGAGGGAAAAAATGGCATGATAAATATATACGAATTGGGTTCATTTTTTTCGGCCCATTTTATAATATGATTTTTTCTTTCTCCTTGTACCGACATATAAGGGATATTTTTTTATTTTTTTATTTATTATCGCAGGAGCAAGGGAGGCAGGAATGGAAATAATAAGGGTTGAAAGAAAAAAAAAGATGATAAAAAGGAAGGATATAGAAGGGAGAGAAAAATATAAGGTCGGCAGAGACAGGAATGAAAAAATAGGAAGAAAAAAAAAAAGTATAGCAAGGGAAGAGACAGGAGGAGGAGAGTGAAATTGAGAGGAAGATAAAAAAAAGAGAAGCAAACAAGAGAGAGATAAGCTTTTTCCCCTTATCAACGCATTCAAAGACCTAATCCCCTTACTGTCCCACCTTTCCCTTCCCACTTCCCCCTGGCCCTCTTCCGCATTTCAGTCCTCATATAGGCTCACTGGAGGTAGGTATTGATCGGTGTGCTGGGCCCCACGTGAGTCTAGAGTGCCACCTACGAACCTGCGATAGTCGACGGCCCATCCCACCCACCTCTCTCCTACCACCTGTAAGCCCTAAGTAAATGGTGTATTAATTAATGAACCTACGCAGAAACCTATTATGGACGGGAAGGTAATGAAGATGAGGGAAAATTTACATTAACTTTGATACACACTCGCTGAGAATGAAAACGTAATAAGGATGGGATAAAAAAAAGTGTATGTAAGGTGAAATTACGTGTGTTTTGCAGTGTTTTCATGTCTCGTTTGTGGATTAGAATAAGCGAAAGAGACTGTATTATGTTTTATCTTTTATATAGTATTTTTATGTTCACAAAGCTTTGATGTTTGATGAGTTTGAGACACTTTAAAAAAAATATCACGTTCCTCATCTAATCTCTCTCTCTCTCTATCTATCTACCTTTTTCTCTCTATCTATCTCTCCCTCTCTCTCTCTACTCTCTGCTAATACCACTCCTCTTCTATCTTCTACCAGTACTCTGAAGGGAAGGCATTTCTTAGCCGCTCCAACACAACTTTACGTAAAACTCTCTTCTTTTTTTTTTATCCTTCCTCCTTCTTCACTACCTCTACCGACTCCCCCCTCCCCTCCCCTGCCTCAATTCCTCCCAACCATTCTACCTCATTCTACAGCCTACCTTCACCTGTCTACTTCCTCTATAGTACCTTGACATTTTCTTCCTTACCTCCCTCCCTCCCTCCCTCCCTCTATATCCCATCCCTCGTACCCCTTTTATCAACGTTCACTTTTCTTACCTACCTGCTTCCTCCTTTGTTTGTTTGTTTTTAAGCTTTTCTCTCTTTTCCTTCCCTGCCTTCTTCTATCTCTTTTTTTTTTTTCCTACTCACAGCTCTTCCCTATTTGCCTTCACCTTTCCTTGTGCCTCTCCTAGTTTTCTTACTTCCCTAGCTGCTTCTTTTTTTTTTTTTTTTCTCTCTCTCTTCTAAAATCCTCCTCCTCCTCCTCCTCCTCCTCTTCCTCCTATTCGTAGTTCATAGTTTAATAGATACGCTCATTGTACATCAATAGATCTCCTGATATCTATTCTTCCTACGTAACCTTATATAATCCTCCTACTCCTCCTCTTCTCCTCTCTACTCTCTTCATTACTCATTCATTGTTTTCATTTCCTGTGGCATTTTACCATAAGGATTTCACTCTCTCTCTCTCTTTTTCTCTCTCTCTCTCTCTCTCTCTCTCTCTCTCTCTCTCTCTCTCTCTCTCTCTCTCTCTCTCTCTCTCTCTCTCTCTCTCTCTCTCTCTCTCTCTCCTAATTCCGTTTTACAACCATCTTTCTTCTCTTCCTTTATCTTCTTTACGTCTTTCCTTATTCCTCATTTTACTATCATATCGCTCTTCACTCTTTGTTATTAAGTCTAATTTTTCTTTCTCTATATTGCCCTCACTTCCTTGTCTACATCATCTCTCTCGCAAATATTCTTGACTAACATTTACCTTGCATTCTTTTTCTCTCTTATACTCCCTCCCTTCCTCCTTACCATCCTTCCAGCCTCCTTCTCTCCAATCTTTTTCCTCCATCTCCTTTCCTCTTCCCTAAGGAGTCCATATCTTTCCCTTCCTTACCACCCGTCCCTTCCCCACCTCTTTCCTCCCTTCATTTAGAGTGTCTGGATCTGACGTCACCTCCCACCACCCTCCACGGTCCATCCAGTCCTTTCATTCCTTCTTTCCTACCTTCCCTTCCCTTCTCCCTCCCTCCCTCCCTCCCTCCCTCCCTCCCTCCATCCCTCCCTCCCTCTCTCCCTCACTCACTCACTCGATCTTTCTCCCTGTTTTTTCTGACAATCAAACACAAACACACACACACACACACACACACACACACACACACACACACACACACACACACACACACACACACACACACACACACTAAGATCATGTGTATGTCCAAGTTGCTGTAAGTACAAAATGATCCTAATAATGTGATCTAGAAAGGTATTTGAATTGAGAGTAAAAAGATCACTGGATTAAACTCAGCTATTGTATCAACTAAATGTATACGTAGTAGTTAGAAAATGTATAAGCAAGGCTATTGTATGCAAGGGTGTTTTATAATGGTACCAAGGAGCAGCCACATTCTGGTGATTGAATTAAGAACTTGTAGAAACGGATTACCTGCTATTGTCAGTGGATACAACGTGGTAATGAAGGAGGATCGTGTTTGCAGTAACGGTGATGCTAATATTTTAAGTGATAATTTTTTTTTTTTAATGCAATAACGAGAATATTACTAGGTTGTGTGATATGTAGATTCTAAACTGTTATAAACTTAGTCCAACGCCCTTCAGGTATGTTTTGTTTATGCAAGATATCAGTCTAAATGGTTTCAATAACTTAACCTTATTTTTTAAGTTAGTTTTTACTTTCCCAGATAAAAACAACATATGTAAATTATTCATTAAGTAATTTCATAATCTTTAAAAAAATGTTTACCAAATTTACAAGTTATTATTATTCATGAAATTATATCTGAAACATTTAACTAAGAGATGAACTGAGCTGCATATTTTTTTATTAAGTCTGAGAGAATAAATTTTTTCGTTATATTCTATTGAATTCGCACACGAGAGATAGAGTGAGATAGATAGATAGATAGATAGAAAGATAGATACATAGAGATAGATAGATAGATAGATAGATAGATAGATAGATAGATAGAGAGAGAGAGAGAGAGAGAGAGAGAGAGAGAGAGAGAGAGAGAGAGAGAGAGAGAGAGAAAAAAAAACACAACTGCATATCAAACCACTTCAACTTCTGGTCCAAAGTTCTTTACGCCCCCGTGTAAGTGTGAGTGAGGCGACGCAGCACAGGACGATTACGTGAAATTGAAACACAAAATGGAGTCATAAATTTGCAATAAGAGTTTACCTTTGAGTGTGTTGAGAGAGACAGAGATGGAAAGAGACAGCAAAAAAAAATGACGAAAACGCAGTGAAATACAATTAGAAAAATAAATTAAACCATAAACCGATGTATAAACAGACAGAAAAAAAACAGACAGCAGACATGCAAAGGGAAAATATGATACACAAAGAGACAGGAACACGAAGACAAATCGACATAGACAGACTATCAAGGACACTATACAAAAAAATACACACACAAGCAAACAAACAAACATACACACACGCATACATACACACTAAAAACCCAGAAATCAACCAGAAAAAATAAAAAACACACAAGAGAGGAAAGGCAAACCATAACACACAGATTTGAAAATTACACAATCACACACACACACAAAAGCAAACATTTTTATCTCAACGAATAATTTTTTACGGACCAAACCATCAGTTCACACACACACACACACACACACACACACACACACACACACACACACACACACACACACACACACACACACACACAGGCATAGTGCAATTTGAAAGCAATTTCCTTTCTTCTTTCTTTGCTCGCTTTTCTCCATAAGTTTGGCCTCCGAGGAGTGAGTGGTGTCCCTGAGGTATTTGCTTCACCCTCACTTCATCTTGGCCTCGATTAAGCCCCCCAGACCCCCGCACACACTCTGTTCCTCTCTCTCTCTCACGGTGGGGCGGGGCGGAGACTGAAGTGATGAAAGGATAGACACTGTGGTTGAAGGTGAGGTGCCGTAGGGAAAGGGTCGGGATGAGGCAAGGAAAGGATGCAGAAATATAAGGACAAGGTAAAGAACGCGCTGTGCTAACAAGTACGTTTTCTTGTCCTCAATTGTTGGGGGGAAGAATTTTTTTTACTTCAAATTTATACATATGTAGATTGAATTGATTACAGTAGTAGTAGTAGTAGTAGTAGTAGTAGTAGTAGTAGTAGTAGTAGTAGTAGTAGTAGTAGTAGTAGTAGTAGTAGTACAAAGAATGACAACACAAAGCCAGAAGAAAAAAAAAGTTAAAATAAAAAGTTTTCTATGCCTCAAGGGAGAAAAACTCTATGTTCATACGTGAAGACTGAGGGAAAGAAGGGAAGAAAAATGATCCGTACAAGTATTTTTATCCGTGTCTTTGTAGCGTTACTTTTTGCCTTGTGTCTGGAGGTAAATAACAAAAAAAATCAGACATGTGAGTAAACGTGACCTCGCTACTACACAGGTAGAAAGGGGGATGCGGGACACCTGTCATTTATATATACACCATGGTACACTTTCTCTTTTCTTTATCAATTATTTCGAAAGGTGTGCATGTGTGTGTGCAGGTGTGCATGTGTGTGTGTGTGGGGGGGGGTCAGAGAGAAAAAAAAAGAGAGAGAAAGAGCAGAAGGTTGAAGTACAAAAAATACTTTCATACTCTTTGTAACGCTTTTCCTGCCTGCTGAAAAAAACATATATTCCTTTTCTTTTTGAAAGGCAAAAAGACAAAATATATTGAAACACACTGATAGACAGACAGACAGACAGACAGACAGGCAGATAGATGCAGAGATAGAAAGATGTACAGACAGAGACAAACTAAAACGCACATGCACACACACACACGCACACACACACACACATACACACACACACACACACACACACACACACACACATTATATCCTCGTCCATCCCACAAGGTCAGAGATGAAAGGAAAGTCATGACTACAGAGATAGGATAAAAACCTATTACCATCTCTCTCTCTCTCTCTCTCTCTCTCTCTCTCTCTCTCTCCTCTCTCTCTCTCTCTCTCTCTCTCTCTCTCTCTCTCTCTCTCTCTCTCTCTCTCTCTCTCTCTCTCTCTCTCTCTCTCTCTCTCTCTCTCTCTCTTTCACACAGACAAACGACATCTACATTTAGACGCTTTGAAAATGTAGCTTGGAAAAAAAATAACATAAATAAAACATCAGAATACGCATTTAAATAATAAGACAAAATAAGAAAAGAAACATAAAATACCATGTTATGAAGTGTATTCTCGCTCCTCACTCTTACAGATATAGATAGATAAATAAATACGTTAAAAAATAAATGGAATAAAACTATAAACGAATGAATAACTCAATAAATAAATGATTGCAAACCGAGAGAAATAGAATAGAATATGTGCATTCTCTCTGGAAGCTGAAAAATCTCCTTGAAATCGTCTGACTTTTTCTCCTTTTCTTTCTTTCTCTTTATTGCTACGAATTCTTTCTAGTTACTCTGGGGTGGAGGAGGAGGAGGAGGAGGAGGAGGAGGAGGAGGAGGAGGAGGAGGAGGAGGAGGAGGAGGAGAGAGGAGGAGAGGGGAGGAAAGAGAGAAGAAAAAAGAAGAGGAAGAAGAAAAAGAAAATTAAGAAAAAGAAAAGGAAGGAAAAAAAAAAGAAAATGAAGAACAACAACAAGAAAAAGAAGAAAAAGGAAAAGAAGAAGAAGTAGACGAACAAAAACAACAACAACAACAACAACAACAACAACAATAACAACAAATAAACAAACAAACAACAACAACAATACATAAACAAACACCAAAACTAAAACAAAAACAAAAATTACTTTAACAAAAACATTACTGACAAAACCAAAACGAAAACACAAAAAAAATATTCACCCGTGTTGCATACAAAGGTAAAAATAAATAAAAACACACACACACACACACACACACACACACACACACACACACACGCCCCCCCCCCACACACACACACATACATATTACCTGGAAAACCATGTCAGGGCGAAGAAAAAAAGTATTAAAAAAAAAAAAATTTAATCAACAAAATAAATAAATCAAAAAAAGGTCAATAGAGAAAAAAAAGGAGGAATTACCAGCGATGAGAACCAATACCTGACCAGCCTCCATATGACCTCACCTCACCTTTCCCTCCCTCATGACCCTCAATGCTCAACACGGAGGGGAAACGAAGAGGGGCTTAGGGGGCGAAAGGGAGGCGAACGGGGGCGAAAGGGGGCGACACTCCCTAGATGTGCTCGTTTGTATGTATGCTTCCTCGTTTTTTTATGGGGTTGGGGTTAGTGATGGGGCTGATGCAGGGTGTTTGGAGGGGGGGTGAAGGGGTGTGTGGGAGGTGACTAGGGAAGGGAAGAGAAGGGAAGGGAAGGGAAGGGAAGGGAAGGGAAGGGAAGGGAAGGGAAGGGAAGGGAAGGGAAGGGAAGGGAAGGGAAGGGAAGGGAAGGGGAAAGAGTTGGAAGCTTTAGCGAATAGAATCGATAGGAATATAGCTTATACAAGGATATGTCGACCTTAGTGTTGTGATTGGTATTATCTCTCTCTCTCTCTCTCTCTCTCTCTCTCTCTCTCTCTCTCTCTCTCTCTCTCTCTCTCTCTCTCTCTCTCACGCGCACGCACGCACACACGCACGCACACACACACACACACACACACACACACACACACACACACACACACACACACACACACACACACACACACACACACACACAAAACACATTAAAGCAGATAGAGACGAATACTTAATAATGCAAGTATAAGAGAGAGAGAGAGAGAGAGAGAGAGAGAGAGAGAGAGAGAGAGAGAGAGAGAGAGAGAGAGAGAGAGAGAGAGAGAGAGAGAGAGAGAGAGAGAGAGAGAGAGAGAGAGAGAGAGAGAGAGAGAGAGAGAGAGATTGTTATAATCATCTTTACAAAGTTAATATAAACGAAATAAAGAAGGAGGGAAAGACAATAAAAAAGCATATAAACTAAAACGAAAGAAACAATATAAATGGAAGAAAACTAAAAACGAAAGAAAAACAAACAAAAGAACAAAGCACGAAGAAGAAAGAAATGACAAAAAAATAGAAAAAAATTGATATAAGAAAAAGAAAGAAAAAAAAAAGGAGAAGGAAAGGAAAATAAAACCTAAGTAACATTATACAAAAAGAAAGAGGAAAAAAAGAAAGGAAAAAAAGGGAAAGTATAGTAGGAATTTAAGGTAAAAAAAAGCTGCCCTGTTATTGATCTTAAGACACAAGATCAAAAATTCTCCAAAACTTGATTCTAGATTCTTAAACAAAACAAATCTAATCAGTTTTAGACTCCTTTCTGTATTGGAGAGAGAGAGAGAGAGAGAGAGAGAGAGAGAGAGAGAGAGAGAGAGAGAGAGAGAGAGAGAGAGAGAGAGAGAGAGAGAGAGAGAGAGAGCGATAACTTCCCTCCAGGGCTGAGAAGACGACTTTTACTCTCCCTTCCTCCCTTTATCCCTCTCCTCCATTACCTAACCCAGTATCTCTCTCTCTCTCTCTCTCTCTCTCTCTCTCTCTCTCTCTCTCTCTCTCTCTCTCTCTCTCTCTCTCTCTCTCTCTCTCTCTCTCTCTCTCGACTACACCTACTTTCTCATCTGCTTTTACACCTCCAATACTCTTCACCTTCCTTCCCTTCCCTTTCTACCCTGCCGTGCCCAGAGTGCTAAGCTTAGAAGACTTAGGGCCAGTGAGCTACATAGGTTTTGGGACCAGACTAGCCGTCGCCAGCCTTCCTTATTCCCTCCCCTTTCCACCGCCTCCTTCCACCTCCCCCTCCTACCCTAGCTATGTCTCCAACCACCTCCTCTATCCTCTATCCCTTCCTCTGCTTCTCTTCACTCAACTTTGTAATGCCTGTCACCCTCCTCTCTACCTCTCTCCTTCCCTTCTACACCTCTATATCTCTCCCCCACCTTCACTTACCAGTAATCCTCCCACAACCTTTTCTCCGCCCCCCTTTTCTCTCTACTTATCCTCCATGCTTCTTCTACCTTTCTACCTGGCTTTTCCTTTTCCCCTTTCCTCCTCATCCGTGTTTAGTCCTTTGTCTTTTACCTTTATCACCTCTCGTGCTCTCTTTACAGCCTCTCCCTTCCCCCCGTTCTTTGCTATCAGACCGTTACACATCACCACTAACTCGACTTTACCCTTGCCGCCGTCTGGACTCCTGCCAGACTGAAGGCAAAGGCTGGCAGACATTGAGGACACATACTAACAAATGCTTTCATGAGTATGCTCCACTGGCACCTTAATGGGTTTGTATGTGTTCTACCACTACTACAACTACTACTACTACTACTACTACTACTACTACTACTACTACTACTACTACTACAATCACTACCTCCACTATTGTTAAGGATATGACACCTGCTGCTCTTATGACTACGAGTACGACTGCCGCTGCTTCTGTTTCTACGACTGCAAATACCATCATATTACTGTTTTGACCACTACTACTACTACTACTACTACTACTACTACTACTACGTTAACGACTATTGCTGCTGCTGCTTTGACTATCACCTTTACAACTTCTGTTTCTACTGTTGTCACTACTGCAAACACCATCACTACCACTGCTGCCGCCACCACTGTCTCCACCCTCATCAATAACAGTCTCAACCACCACCACCACCGCTATCAACACACAGGAAGGTTTTATCGCCAATCAGCCTGATAAAGATGAGTCCCATGAGAACCGATCGATTGAAAATTTTCCAATAACTTGCAACACACCACACACATAATCACCAACTCAAGCCTTCAAGAATAATAATAATAATAATAATAATAATAATAACAATAATAATAATAATAATAATAATAATAATAGTAATCATTATCAAAACTATTATTATTATTATTATTATTGTTATTGTTGCTATCATCATCATCATCATCACCATGGCGCATTGGTTAGCACACTCAGTGGTATAAGGTTGTAGTCCCGGGCCAGGGAAGGCGGAGACAATTTGGAACGCCTTTACGCTACAATCCCCGTTCACTCCGCAGACAATAGTACTGACCTAAATCCAGAATGTGCCCTTGGGATCAGGCGGGAACAAATAGCCAGCGTTTGTGTTCCGGTGTGTGTGTGTGTGTGTGTGTGTGTGTGTGTGTGTGTGTGTGTGTGTGTGTGTGTGTGTGTGTGTGTGTGTGTGTGTGCGTGTGCGTGTGTGTGTGCGTGTTTGAGTTCCTACAAAAGTCCACAAATGATGAACGCCACAACGGTCCGAAAGTATACACTCCATTTTTCATTTTATAGTACAAAAAAAAATAAAATAAAATAAAAAAACCACTAACTTATTTTTGTTTTCACTGCAAATACGATGAAACCACAACATGCGAAGAATTACGAAGCAAAGGTAAAAATTTAAGACTTTCTCTTTCTTTTATATACTTTTTCATTCTTAATTCTTAAATGATCACCACATACTTTCCTTAACCTAATGACCAGGAAGTAATCACCTTCCTGTACACTATGTTATGTAGGTCATTAATCACTACCTCGTATTTATTTTAATTTTCCTTAAGGGGGGAAGAGGAGAGGTAGTGCAACACGGCCTTGAAACAACACGGCATACCCACCCACCCACCCCGCCCTTGCACACAAACACAGACAAACACACATACATACATACACATATCATTATTATTATTATCATCACTATTTTTTCACTCTTATTAATATTATCATTATTATTATTTTTTTATATTATTACCTTCAGGTAGCACCAGCGAATAACAGGATGTAGGCTTAAAGGAGGTGACGGAAGCGACTGAAAATCCATATTCCAGGGAGAGAGAGCAAGAGCGAGCGAGAGAGAGAGAGAGAGAGAGAGAGAGAGAGAGAGAGAGAGAGAGAGAGAGAGAGAGAGAGAGAGAGAGAGAGAGAACAACTCAATTATATATTTAATAGCATATTTTGTTGCATGCAGCCATACAATATTACAGTCACACGTCTATGTATGTATACGTATATGCATGAACACAGGTAATCATCTATGTATAAATGCAACAACCCTAATAAGCCCGTCTTTCCTTGCCTCTACCCAAAAGAAATGTATCACAGGGATCACGTTTTTCGTCTCCATATCTATACTCCTACACTAAGATGAAGGACGGATCGCATCACCAAAAGAATGGATAAAAAATCGCCCTTAGGATATGAGGCAAGATTTCTGGTGATGATATCTTGTGGTAGGAGGAGGAGGAGGAGAAAAATGAAAAAGACAACGACAATGACTACGATTCCAGCCAAGAAGTAAACGAAAAAGTGAGGTATAAAGGATGAGGGATCTAAGAGGAAGGAAATAAAAGGAAAGAACGTAGGCAGAGAATGGAGGTGAGGTAATATTGGAAGACGTATGAAACAGTAAAGCAAGGCATAGAAAGAAGCGAAAAGATTATGAAAAAAGAAAAAAATGAAAGATGGGAAGAGAGGTATGAAAGTGAGAAATGAAAGCAAGTAGTAATAAGAATGAGGAAAATAGAAAAATGCAGTGGCCCAATATCAGAAAGAAAGAAAGAGGAAGTGGAGAAAAAGAGATGTAATAAAGCAATAAGGATAGCAGCAAGGAGATAAGAAAGATAGAAGAGGTCTTGCAAAATACATTCAACGCTAGAAAGCATAATCTATCAAATAACTTATCCATTTTTTTACCAGCCCTGTCCATTCAGATTAATCTTTCTATATTTATTTTCTGCTCTATTCAAGATCACAAGAACAAATAAAAAAAATATATATATATATATAAAACTACCACAACAAATAATAAAAAAAGAAATATATATAAATTGCAATCCCTCGAATCCACAGATAAAAAGCTACAAAAACGTTAAAAAAATCTGTTGTTGATTCTAAGCTTCGACAAAAGTTAAAAAAAAAAGAAGCCAGATCCAGGGCTTTAGGGTGAACCAGACTCGGTTACATAATACAAACCAGGGTGAGAGAGAGAGAGAGAGAGAGAGAGAGAGAGAGAGAGAGAGAGAGAGAGAGAGAGAGAGAGAGAGAGAGAGAGAGAGAGAGAGAGAGAGAGAGAGAGAGAGAGAGAGAGAGAGAGAGAGAGAGAGAGAGAAAGCAGGAACAAATAATAAAGAAAAAGTAAAAAGATTAATGGACTGAGAC
>JAPQNM010000006.1:5731303-5733803 GCA_029783475.1 Metacarcinus magister | reverse complement strand
GTGTGTGTGTGTGTGTGTGTGTGTGTGTGTGTGTGTGTGTGTGTGTGTGTGTGTGTGTGTGTGTGTGTGTGTGTGTGTGTGTGTGTGTGTGTGTGTGTGTGTGTGTGTGTGTGTGTGTGTGTGTGTGTGTGTGTGTGTGGTGTGTGTGTGTGTGTGTGTGTGTGTGTGTGTGTGTGTGTGTGGTGTGTGTGTGTGTGTGTGTGTGTGTGTGTGTGTGTGTGTGTGTGTGTGTGTGTGTGTGTGTGTGTGTGTGTGTGTGTGTGTGTGTGTGGTGTGTGTGTGTGTGTGTGTGTGTGTGTGTGTGTGTGTGTGTGTGTGTGTGTGTGTGTGTGTGTGTGTGGTGTGTGTGTGTGTGTGTGTGTGTGTGTGTGTGTGTGGTGTGTGTGTGTGTGTGTGTGTGTGTGTGTGTGTGTGTGTGTGTGTGTGTGTGTGTGTGTGTGTGTGTGTGTGTGTGTGTGTGTGTGTGGTGTGTGTGTGTGTGTGTGTGTGTGTGTGTGTGTGTGTGGTGTGTGTGTGTGTGTGTGGTGTGTGGTGTGTGTGTGTGTGGTGTGTGTGTGTGTGTGTGTGTGTGTGTGTGTGTGTGTGTGTGTGTGTGTGTGTGTGTGTGTGTGTGTGTGTGTGTGTGTGGTGTGTGTGTGTGTGTGTGTGTGTGTGTGTGTGTGTGTGTGTGTGTGTGTGTGGTGTGTGTGTGTGTGTGTGTGTGGGTGTGTGTGTGTGTGTGTGTGTGTGTGTGGTGTGTGTGTGTGTGTGTGTGTGTGTGTGTGCGTGCGTGCGTGTGCGTGTGTGTGTGTGCAGTGATGCGTCAAGTCTATTCAACACCAAACATTAAAGAGTTTCCTTACCTTCCTTGTTTTCTTCCTCCCCCCTTCACCCTCCTTCCCTCCCTCCATCCATCCTCCCTCCCTCTACCCCTACCCATCTCCCTCCCTCTCTGCGTACTTCCTCTTTTTATTATCTCTCTCCTCATTTACCTTCCTCTATCCCTCCCTCCTTACCCACCTTTCCAACCTTTCCTTGTCGAGCCGTGTAGACACCAGCGCCTCACATCCTAGCGGCGCCTGTGACAGTCTGATGTGCTTTGTAGAGGAGGCAAAGGAATGGAAGCCTTTGTCCACCTCTAAAGGGGAATGGGAAGGATGTCTCTCAATCCTTATTCCTAATCCTAATCTAATTCCAGTCCGGCTAAATGAGGTTTCTTTGTCGCGTGGAAGAAAATCTGAGCAGCGTCGATATCTGAGACAAGACCGTGTGGGCATCGTGTTACAGCTCTCTCTCTCTCTCTCTCTCTCTCTCTCTCTCTCTCTCTCTCTCTCTCTCTCTCTCTCTCTCTCTCTCTCTCTCTCTCTCTCTTTATACTTTATACAAGGGGCATTTTTGAGAGCTAAAGGTGTCATCCTTGAACGTCATCTATCTTAAAGTACAACCCAAGAAGTAAATATTAACAGTGCATCATACAAATACAGTGGTTGTACACAGTCACATATTTAGTTTGTCTGTTTCACTTTCGTTTATATCACTTTTGTTTGATTCAATTCCATTTAATTCACCAGTCTATCACCACGCACTTCACTGAGCCACGCATTCATTAACACTTTAAATTTCTGGCCTCCGCACACTGCAACACTGAGGTCATCCGGGCATAAGTTCGAGGCCAGAAATTTGTTCCACCACTGGGCGCAGTTTTGCTTGAATTGTCTTTGGTGGTGGGTGGCTCGCTCTCTCTCTCTCTCTCTCTCTCTCTCTCTCTCTCTCTCTCCTCCTCTCTCTCCTACCTCTCTCTCTCTCTCTCTCTCCTCTCCTCTCTCTCCTCCTCTCCTCTCTCTCTCCACCATTCATCTTTGCACCGCCGGAATAAATCAAGACCCACAGAGTATATGTGCGTTGCGTGTCTTCAGATTACACGTCCAACTCACCGTCAGTGGTCTTGAGTTTGGATTGCCTCGATTCCCATCATCTAGCATTATTTTTGTAGGGCTGTGTGTGTGTGTGTGTGTGTGTGTGTGTGTGTGTGTGTGTGTGTGTGTGTGTGTGTGTGTGTGTGTGTGTGTTGTAATTTTTTTTCTTTCATTAATAATAAACAAATTAATAAAAGAGTTCGAGCAAGTTCTGATCCCAATCCAGTACTTGTGATGTGTTTTTTATCAGCCTTTTTGTGATCGCGTTCATTCTTCAGTCTTTTTTCTCTCTTTTTTCACGTTTCAAAAAGCGAGTAACGAGAAGCATTGAATAGAATGAATACCGTTATGGACATTTTTTCGTCCCTCTTGTGTGAAGGAAATTGCATCACCGATTTCATTTTTATTTGTATAACTCAATAGTTTATCGATATATATATATATATATATATATATATATATATATATATATATATATATATATATAATATATATATATATATATATATATATATATATATATATATATATATATATATATATATATATATATATATATATAATATATATATATATATATATATAATATATATATAATATATATA
>JAPQNM010000006.1:5723803-5728803 GCA_029783475.1 Metacarcinus magister | reverse complement strand
CTCTCTCTCTCTCTCTCTCTCTCTCTCTCTCTCTCTCTCTCTCTCTCTCTCTCTCTCAGCACGGTAGCTCCTTCCTTTACCTCTAATTTAATCCTGCCTTCACCTGCGCTGCCGTTCGTCCGCCCTCAAGCCACCGAGCCGCAAGACACAAACTGGCTCGCCGCGTCCCTCCCTGGTGTACGCCGCTCCGCCCTTCCCTCCCCCCCCCCGCCACTCGACGACGCAACAACTCTCCCCCCACCCCACCCTACCCACCCTCCAGGCCACCAGGAGCAAGCTGTGGCGTCCTTCCCGTTGAGTTGAGGAAGATATAAATCAATGTTTACTAGCCCGTCGCCGATCCGTCTTCTCCTCTTTCTCCTATTCCATTTCTAGTGTTCTTATCCGTTATATTATCATTATCATTATTATTATTACGCTTATTCCTCCTCTTCCTCTTCTTCCTCCTCCTCCTCCTCCTCCTCCTCCTCCTCCTCCTCCTCCTCCTCCTCCTCCTCCTCCTCCTCCTCCTTCAAGCCACAAACTCCTACACTCCAGGGTCATGACTTCAGCCAGGTCTCCAGGGCGGCTGTGCTTCAGGAACTTCATGAAAGCGTTTAAGGCTTACTCAAAGTAGGTCTCACACACACACACGCACACGCACACACACACACACACACACACACACACACACACACACACACACACACACACCTCATGGTAAATGTTGTCTTACTCACGCGTTCTGTTGCTCAAGTCACACAGAACTCCCTCCCTCTCTCCCTCCCTCATCACTTCCTTCCCATTCCCCTTCCTTCTCCCCTCCCTTACTTCCCTCCGTTCCTTCCTCCCTCCCTCCCTCCCTCCCTCCCTCCCTCCCTCCCTCCCTCCCTCCCTCCCTCCCTCATCTACAAAGGATCAGGAGACCAGCAAGTTCTCCCAAAACGGCTAAACTAAATGTGCCGGGTTTCCTCTTTTCCTGTTTTCCTTCCTCTATTCTTGGCTCATCTCTACTATTCCTCCCTCCCTCCCTTCCTTCCTCTTTGTTTGTGCTATCACCTCCAAGGACGCACGTCGACACCAACTTGTCAATTTGTTTTTTCTATCTACCTCTCCATCTCTTTCTCTTTTTTTTCTTTCATTTTAGTCTTATTATCAATATTATCATTATCAATATCATTATTATCATTATTGTTATGATTGCTATTATTATTATTATCATTAGTATTATTGTT
The DNA here is from genome assembly GCA_029783475.1 of Metacarcinus magister. Taxonomy (NCBI): domain Eukaryota; kingdom Metazoa; phylum Arthropoda; class Malacostraca; order Decapoda; family Cancridae; genus Metacarcinus; species Metacarcinus magister. The sequence continues at coordinate 5,727,589 of JAPQNM010000006.1, read as the reverse complement.
ATCATTATCATTACAACAACAACAACAACAACAACAACAACAACTCAGTAACAGACGCCTAACACCTGATGCAAGATCTATTAAGGGAAAGTAATGAAGCTTATCAATTAATTACCAGACTGATGATTCCGCTCAAATGCTGATTGGATCCAACCCTTTCAACAAGATTAAGGTTACTCAGCAGCACAGAGGCGGTGTGGCCAGCGGCTCTCCAAACGTAAGTGTTGAGGCAAGGAGTAAGTGGTGTGGCTGTGTGTGTCTCTTGAATGAAGGTCAGTATGGACAAGTGGCTTCTGGCGTGGGTGATGTGGTGATGTGGTCAGTGAGGATAGGGTGTGGTGGTGAGGGTTGTGATGTGGGCTGTGGTATGGCTAGTTAGGTTAGGTTTGGTTAGGTTAGCTTAAATTAGGTTAGGTTGGGTTAGGTTTAGTTAGGTTAGTTTAAATTAGGTTAGGTTAGGTTAGGTTAGGTTAGGTTAGGTTAGGTTAGGTTATGTGGGTCCAGGGTAGGTGTTGTGTGTCCTGAGTGTTTTTGTGTCCCAGGAAGGTATCAAAAGGGTGTTTCCAGAGGTGTGCTGGTAAAGGGAAGGAGTAATGCACGAGTTAATCAAGTGAAACATTATCTTATTCATTATTTACTGATTTAATATACTCCTTTCCTTTCCTCTTCTCTATCTCTATCTCTATCTCTATCTCTATCTCTATCTCTCTCTCTCTCTCTCTCTCTCTCTCTCTCTCTCTCTCTCTCTCTCTCTCTCTCTCTCTCTCTCTCTCTCTCTCTCTCTGCGTGAGATACTTCCCTGGAATATATACAAGGTTTCAATGCCATGATTTACGGAAAACGTTTTCGCAACTGCTCGTATCCGACGCTTCTTCCTATCTCTCATTTGGTATTCATGTGACACAACCAGCGAGAGAGAGAGAGAGAGAGAGAGAGAGAGAGAGAGAGAGAGAGAGAGAGAGAGAGAGAGAGAGAGAGAGAGAGAGAGATACAAGGTGGTCTATGAACAAGCTGAGGTATTCGCTTACACCATCCCTTTTGGAAACGACCATTTTTAAGGCAAGATAGGAAAGGGGAGGAAAAAATAAGGCGTTCAGAGCGGTCGAGGGGAATGTGAGGGAAACCAAGTCTTGATTGAACATTGATAGGCGTATGAGAGTCGATCCCAGGACAAAGAGTAAGCTTGGGTGCGTCTGATATAGCCTTACCGAGGTGGACCACTAGAAATACAGGTGATATTACGGAATGTACTTTGTTACGTGTCTCTCGCTACTAGATGACGTCAAGAATAAAGTTTTGAACATAGGAAGATAGGAAACAGAGGTAAAAGTGGAGGCACACGCTGTACCTGTGTGTAGCTGTGGGCTCTCGTCTCCCGTGGTGGAAATTAATCCGTTACCCCGGGACACAGAAACATAGGCACACATACAAAACAAATATGTAAGGGAAATTAAAAGCCAGGTAACGAAGGCTACCTTTCCATTACCTCAGATTCCTATAGATAAAAAATGTTGATTGTTGTTGATTGTCACTATGATTAACACAAATTGGGTCTAGCACCACAAAACTTGATTACTAACATATAATGAGGTAATAAGACTAACAGGAAGAGAGGATAGAGTGCCATTAGTAGATAGCTAAGGTAAGGTTAGGTTAGGTTAGGTTAGGTTAGGTTAGGTTAGGTTAGGTTAGGTTAGGTTAGGTTAGGTTAGGTTAGGTTAGGTTAGGTTAGGTTAGGTTAGGTTAGGTTAGGTTAGGTTAGGTTAGGTTAGGGGACAGTAATGTTATGGAAAATTATCCTCACCTCAAGAACAGACCAGTGTAACCCAAAGCCAAGTGTTCAGACCGAGCACATTAGTGAAGTGTAATTATTTCTAGTCTTCCCACTTGGATGGCAAAAATGTTGAGTCTCGCTTAAAGATAATAACTTCCTTAAGTCAATGGCAGGATTTGTTGCATCAATCCCACTACAACAATCACACAAAGTACAATTATACTAAAGGTAGATTAGAACACCACACCTCACACTATTCCCATCAATCATACACTTAAAACTAAATTATCTACTCAGTGATGCCAGAATAACAGGTACTGGCCCGCTATACCTGTTCATGGATGCCAGACCCTTAATCCTTCCCTCTCCCGCCCACCACCAGCATCAGCCTTGACAGGAGAGGGAAGGGAGTAGAATAGAACTCCACCAAGACTAGATCGGAAAGGTACAATTATTACGGGACAGCGCTACCTCTTCCACTAATTGACAACTCCGTGTAAGATCGAACACCTTCACCTTTGAATCAGAAGTTGCACCCTCTACCATTGAGAGAGAGAGAGAGAGAGAGAGAGAGAGAGAGAGAGAGAGAGAGAGAGAGAGAGAGAGAGAGAGAGAGAGAGAGAGAGAGAGAGAGAATCATTACAACAGTGCGACTTCCCAGAATTGTTTATTTGTCCTTTTAAAGAGACACTTCTTTTCTTCCTCCTCCTCACCCCAACCTGCCACACCCCTCCCAGCCTACCCTCCCTCTTCCCTACAAAAAAAGTCAATAAGTTCCTCTCACTTAAACCCTCCTCCTCCTCCTCCTCCTCCTCTCATTTTTTTCCCTCTTCCTCCTCCTTCTCATTGTCTTCTTTACCTAAACTTCAGGTGTCTTTTTCCTCAAAGTTATTTCATTACATTATGTTTTTTTGATTCACTTTACAGCTTCACAACTTTCCTTCTTGTCCTCTTACTCACTGTTAGCCAATGTTGCTTCTTCTTCTTCTTCTTCTTTTTTCTTCTTCTTCTTCTTCTTCTTCTTTTTTCTTCTTCTTCTTCTTCTTGTTATATTTGTCTTTTCCTCTTCCTCGGTTTCTATGATGCTTTTTACTTATTTTTTCTATATTATCTTCCTTCTCTTCCACCTCCTCCTCTTCCTCCTCCTCCTCCTTCCTTCATCATTCTTAACACTGCTACATTCCTTTCTCTGTCTTCTACTTCTACATGTCCTCCTCTTCTCCTCTGCACCGCTTTCCTTCATTTTCTTTCTTGCTCCCTCTCTCTCTCTCTCTCTCTCTCTCTCTCTCTCTCTCTCTCTCTCTCTTTCCCCCCCAGACATGATCCCCCCCAAACAGATGCACCTCCCCTCTCCCTAAGGTTTTCCTCTCAAATTCACTTTCAGATGAGAAATGCTCCCTCAGGCGACCCCAACCACCGTCTCTCTCTCTCTCTCTCTCTCTCTCTCTCTCTCTCTCTCTCTCTCTCTCTCTCTCTCTCTCTCTCTCTCTCTCTCTCTCTCTCTCTCTCTCTCTCTCTCTCTCTCTCTCTCTCTCTCTTTGTTACCTACAGAGGAGAGAAGAGAAAAAGAGATAGAGAGAGAAGGAGAAAGAGAGAGAGAAAGAGAGAGAGCGAAGATATAGCATAGCAGCAGGAAGAAGAAAGGGAGGGAAGGAGGAAGAGAAGTAGGATTAAATGGCGCTGAAGTTCACACAGAAGGAAGGAGGAGAAGTTAGGAGGAGAGGAGGAGGAGGAGGAGGAGGAGGAGGAGGAGGAGGAGGAGGAGGAGGAGGAGGAGGAGGATCAGGAGAAAAAAAGAGGAAAGTAAAAGAAGGAGGAGGAAGGAGTTTTATAGGAGGAAGAGAAGGAGGAGGAAGGAGGAGTGCTATAGGAGGAAGAAGATAACACAGGAACAGCAAGGAACAGAAAGTCAATTGGCTTATAATAAGGTTACCTGCTTAAGTGGACTACAGGACAGGAAGGAAAGAATGCGAATAAAAGGAGGCAGGCACGGGATGCAAAGAAAGAATTAC
>JAPQNM010000006.1:5706303-5718803 GCA_029783475.1 Metacarcinus magister | reverse complement strand
CTCCCTCCCTCCTCCCTCCCTCCCTCCCTCCCTCCCTCCCTCCATTCCAATATTTTTTCTAGAAAAAGATGTAGATTATTCTTGTTTTTTCTCACTTTCCCATATAAATTCCATGATAGTGTGTCTATACTACATGGTATCACTTCCTCTTCCGACCAGCTTCGGCTGGAGGGAGGGATGGGTGGGGAGGAGCCTTCCACTTTGCTGTCCTTTTGTCTCTATCAAGTAGATATTATAGTAGTAGTGTAGCTACACGGACAGCCTCGTTAGGTCCAATAAGACTGATGCTGTCTGTTCTTCCTTTGTACTCCTGTGTACTACTACTCCTCCTCCTCCTCCTCCATCTCTCCCACGATCCTGCTTCGTCGTATTTGGTGGAAGTAACTCGATGTGGGACGTGCGTCGGTTTCCTGAGGGAGGGACAAAAGGAGAAAGGGAGGAAGGGGGGGGAGAAAAAAAGTGGGAGAGAGAGAGAGAGAGAGAGAGAGAGAGAGAGAGAGAGAGAGAGAGAGAGAGAGAGAGAGAGAGAGAGAGAGAGAGAGAGGGGGGGGAAGGGAGCCGGTCCGATATATGAAGAAAGATAAATGAACACTCAAAATAGACAGAAAGAAAGAGAGAGAGAGAGAGAGAGAGAGAGAGAGAGAGAGAGAGAGAGAGAGAGAGAGAGAGAGAGAGAGAGAGAGAGAGAGAGAGAGAGAGAGAGAGAGAGAGAGAGAGAGAGAGAGAAGAAAAAAAAGATAATCCTGTGAAACGAACTGATGAGAACTGGGGATATGAGGAGGAGGAGGAGGAGGAATTGAGGAGGAGGAGGAATTGAGGAAGAGGAAAAGGAGGAGGAGGAGGAAGAAGAAGCGGAGGAGGAGGAGGAATAAGAGGAGTAGTAGGACAAAAAGCATAACGAGGACGAGTGAGAAAACGAAAACGAAAATGAAAAAGAAAAAGAAGAAAATAAAACAAGAACAAAATCACAAGAATAAAACAAAACAAGAAGAGAGAAAATAAGAGATGATAAAGAACAGGTATAAAGGAAGGTAAAGGAGGTGGAAAGAGGGAGAGAGGGAGGGAGGGAGGAATCAAATAGGCGTTAGAAGTAAGACTTTTAAGAGGACAGAGAGAAGGAAAATGTGGCTGTTCAAAGAGGAAGGTGAATGGAATGGCAAGAAAAATGAAGGATGTATGTCAGAGGAAAGAAAAAATATTTGAGAAAGAGGAGGAAGAGGAGGAAGAAGAAGAGAAGCAGGAGGAGGAGGAGGAGGTGGAGGTGGTGGAGGAGGAAGATCGCTATTTCTACTACTAAAAAAAAATGTCTTGTTTCCTCCATTCATCTCTTACTTACATTCCTCCTCCTCTTCCTCTTACTCTCCTCCTCCTCCTCCTCCTCCTCCTCCTCCACCTCCTCTTCCATCCTATATATATTTGCAATACACTATACATTCGTTGAGAGAGAGAAAAAGGACAAACAAACATACAGACAAACACACAGACAAACAAAGGTAATTGTCAGCCCTAACTTTTTGCCAAGCGGTGGAAGACATAATCTTATTCACTCTGAAGATGAGTTAGTTAGGAAGCAGGACTGGGAGGGAGGGAGCGGAAGGAGGGAGGGAGGAAAGGGAGGGAAGAGGAGGAAGGGAGGGAGCGGAAGGAGGAATTAAGGTGACGGAAAGGGGAAGGGAAAGGAAGAGGGAAAAGATGGAGAAACAGATTGATGTAGAGCGAGGCTATAAATAGATGAAGGTAAATGTGTGAATAATGAACGAGTGAGTGAGTTTCATTATTTTCTAGCTCATTGAACTGATCCATCTATTCATCTATCTATTATTTTTATCTATCTATCTATCTATCAATATATATTTATCAATCTATCTCACGTCATGGCCTAAGCTAGAGTGAGAAGCATCGAGGAAAATATATGTTCATTATTAGAATCAAACCTAGTTAATCGGTCTTCAACTTAATCCTCGTCCAATATCACAAGAACTCACTTGAAATACTGTGAAGAAGAAAAAAACTGCTAATGAGAGCTGAGTAATTTATAAGGGCAGGAAGGGAGGGAGGGAGGGAGGGAGGGACAAATCTGACATCTGCCATCAGACACAGTGATGCAGCCACTTGTGAAAAGTTACATTTAGATGAATGCAAACATGTGGTGGCGCTACCTTCCTGGTATTGTGTGAAGGAGAACTATAGTCCGACAGATCTTAGCAGAGCTTTCTGGTGGGACAGAATCCAGTCTTCCCATGGGTCCAACGTTGCCATGTCTACGTGAACTAGCCAGTTAGAACTTGATGTACATAAGTAAAAGGCATATAAAATGTTTTAACGAAAATCCATGCAACATAAAATATAAAAAAATCATGTATAAAATAAAAGTTAACGTGCTACGCTTACGATATTCATATGAATATCGAAGCGCGGCATACATTTTTTACAGTGTTGCTTGGAAAACGTTATCACTTTTATCAACGTTCACCGTAGTTCTTATTAAGGTAAATGTTGCAATAACTGTGTTCTAAATACAATATGAAGGAAAATAGCAATAAAATGAGGTATTTCCTATATAAAATAAATATTGTAAACTCCCTTCAAACGGCAGCACTCATTTTTCAACCTCAGGACAGGTCACCTGTTAAGCGCGTACACACACACACACACACACACACACACACACACACACACACACACACACACACACACACACACACACACACACACACACACACACACACACACACACACACACACACATCCTTTTTCCATAAACATGAATTTCTTCCTCATTTTTTCGAAAGCTATTAGAGATATTGGAAATATAAATGCAGCATCTGATAGACCTAATTAAACTCTAAAACTGTCATTATGAATATTTGTTCTATGACTAATAATTACGCAGTAAAATGAAACCGTATATTTATATAAAAACATGACTTTCCTCCTCATTTTCTCGACAGCTATTATAGATATTGGAAATATCATTGCAGCATCTGATAGAACTAATTAAACTGTAAAACTGTAATTATGAATATTTGTTCTATGACTCATAATTACGCAGTAAAATAAAACTTTATATTTATATAAAAACATGACTTTCCTCCTCATTTTCTCGAAAGCTATTAAAGATATTGGAAATATCATTGCAGCATCTGATGGACCAAATTAAACTGTACAACTGATATTATGAATATTTGTTGTATGACTAATAATTACGCAGTAAAATAAAACTTTATATTTATATAAAAACATGACTTTCCTCCTCATTTTCTCGAAAGCTATTAGAGATATTGAAAAAATCATTGCAGCATCTGATAGACCTAGTAAAATTGTAAACTTGTCATTATGAATATTTGTTCTATGATTCATAATTACGCAGTAAAATGAAACTTAATATTTATATAAAAACATGACTTTCCTCCTCATTTTCTCGAAAGCTATTAGAGATATTGGAAATATCATTGAAGCATCTGATACACCTAATTAAACTGTAAAACTGACATTATGAATATTTGTTCTATGACAAATAATTACGCAGTAAAATAAAACCGTATAATTATATAAAAACACGACTTTCCTCCTCATTTTCTCGAAAGATATTAGAGATATTGGAAATATCATTACAGAATCTTATAGACCTAATTAAAATCTACTACTGTCATTATGAATATTTGCTCTAGTACTAATATATACTGAATTTTACTTTTTTTAAAATTAGTTTCTTCCTCATTTTCTCGAAAGCTATTAGAGATATTGGAAATATCATTGCACCATCTGATACACCTAATTCAACTGTACAACTGTCATTATGAATATTTGTTCTATGACTAATAATTACGCAGTAAAATAAAACCGTATATTTATATAAAAACATGACTTTCCTTCTCATTTTCTCAAAAGCTATTAGATATTGGAAATATCATTGCAGCATTTGATACAACTAATTAAACTGTAAAACTGTCATTATGAATATTTGTTCTATGACTAATAATTACGCAGTAAAATGAAACTTAATATTTATATAAAAACATGACTTTCCTCCTCATTTTCTCGAAAGCTATTAGAGATATTGGAAATATCATTACAGCATCTGATACACCTAATTAAATATTACAACTAATATTATGAATATTTGTTCTATGACTAATAAATACGCAGTAAAATTAAACTTTATATTTATATAAAAACATGACTTTCCTTCTCATTTTCCCGAAAGCTATTAGAGATATTGGAAATATCATTGCAGCATCTGATAGACCTAATTAAACTGTACAACTGTAATTATGAATATTTGTTCTATGACTCATAATTACGCAGTAAAATGAAACTTAATATTTATATAAAAACATAACTTTCCTCCTCATTTTCTCGAAAGCTATTAGAGATATTGGAAATATCATTGCAGCATCTGATACACCTAATTAAATTGTACAACTGATATTATGAATATTTGTTCTATGACTAATAATTACGCAGTAAAATTAAACTTTATATTTATATAAAAACATGACTTTCCTTCTCATTTTCCCGAAAGCTATTAGAGATATTGGAAATATCATTGCAGCATCTGATAGACCTAATTAAACTGTACAACTGTAATTATGAATATTTGTTCTATGACTCATAATTACGCAGTAAAATAAAACTTTATATTTATATAAAAACATGACTTTCCTCCTCATTTTCTCGAAAGCTATTAGAGATATTGGAAATATCATTGCAGCATCTGATGGACCAAATTAAACTGTACAACTGATATTATGAATATTTGTTGTATGACTAATAATTACGCAGTAAAATAAAACTTTATATTTATATAAAAACATTACTTTCCTCCTCATTTTCTCGAAAGCTATTAGAGATATTGGAAATATCATTGCAGCATCTGATAGACCTAATTAAACTGTACAACTGTAATTATGAATATTTGTTCTATGACTCATAATTACGCAGTAAAATAAAACTTTATATTTATATAGAAAACATGACTTTACTCCTCATTTTCTCGAAAGCTATTAGAGATATTGGAAATATCATTGCAGCATCTGATAGGCCTAATTAAACTGTACAACTGTACTTATGAATATTTGTTCTTTGACTCATAATTACGCAGTAAAATCAAACTATATATTTATATAAAAACATGAATTTCCTCCTCATTTTCTCGAAAGCTATTAGAGATATTGGAAATATCATTGCAGCATCTGATGGACCTAATTAAACTGTACAACTGATATTATGAATATTTGTTGTATGACTAATAATTACGCAGTAAAATAAAACTTTATATTTATATAAAAACATGACTTTCCTCTTCATTTTCTCGAAAGCTATTTGAGATATTGGAAAAATCATTGCAGCATCTGATAGACCTAATAAAATTGTACAACTGTCATTATGAATATTTGTTCTATGACTCATAATTACGCAGTAAAATGAAACTTAATATTTATATAAAAACATGAATTTCCTCCTCATTTTCTCGAAAGCTATTAGAGATATTGGAAATATCATTGCAGCATCTGATACACCTAATTAAACTGTACAACTGACATTATGAATATTTGTTCTATGACTAATAATTACGCAGTAAAATTAAACTTTATATTTATATAAAAACATGACTTTCCTTCTCATTTTCCCGAAAGCTATTAGAGATATTGGAAATATCATTGCAGCATCTGATAGACCTAATTAAACTGTACAACTGTAATTATGAATATTTGTTCTATGACTCATAATTACGCAGTAAAATGAAACTTAATATTTATATAAAAACATGAATTTCCTCCTCATTTTCTCGAAAGCTATTAGAGATATTGGCAATATCATTGCAGCATCTGATACACCTAATTAAATTGTACAACTGATATTATGAATATTTGTTCTACGACTAATAATTACGCAGTAAAATTAAACTTTATATTTATATAAAAACATGAATTTCCTTCTCATTTTCCTGAAAACTATTAGAGATATTGGAAATATCATTGCAGCATCTGATAGACCTATTTAAACTGTACAACTGTAATTATGAATATTTGTTCTATGACTCATAATTACGCAGTAAAATAAAACTTTATATTTATATAAAAACATGACTTTCCTCCTCATTTTCTCGAAAGCTATTAGAGATATTGGAAATATCTTTGCAGCACCTGATGGACCAAATTAAACTGTACAACTGATATTGTGAATATTTGTTGTATGACTAATAATTACGCAGTAAAATAAAACTTTATATTTATATAAAAACCATACTTTCCTCCTCATTTTCTCGAAAGCTATTAGAGATATTGGAAATATCATTGCAGCATCTGATACACCTAATTAAATTGTACAACTGATATTATGAATATTTGTTCTATGACTAATAATTACGCAGTAAAATTAAACTTTATATTTATATAAAAACATGAATTTCCTTCTCATTTTCCCGAAAGCTATTAGAGATATTGGAAATATCATTGCAACATCTGATAGACCTAATTAAACTGTACAACTGTAATTATGAATATTTGTTCTATGACTCATAATTACGCAGTAAAATGAAACTTAATATTTATATAAAAACATGACTTTCCTCCTCATTTTCTCGAAAGCTATTAGAGATATTGGAAATATCATTGCAGCATCTGATACACCTAATTAAATTGTACAACTGATATTATGAATATTTGTTCTATGACTAATAATTACGCAGTAAAATTAAACTTTATATTTATATAAAAACATGACTTTCCTTCTCATTTTCCCGAAAGCTATTAGAGATATTGGAAATATCATTGCAGCATCTGATAGACCTAATTAAACTGTACAACTGTAATTATGAATATTTGTTCTATGACTCATAATTACGCAGTAAAATAAAACTTTATATTTATATAAAAACATGACTTTCTTCCTCATTTTCTCGAAAGCTATTAGAGATATTGGAAATATCATTGCAGCATCTGATGGACCAAATTAAACTGTACAACTGATATTATGAATATTTATTGTATGACTAATAATTACGCAGTAAAATAAAACTTTATATTTATATAATAACATTACTTTCCTCCTCATTTTCTCGAAAGCTATTAGAGATATTGGAAATATCATTGCAGCATCTGATAGACCTAATTAAACTGTACAACTGTAATTATGAATATTTGTTCTATGACTCATAATTACGCAGTAAAATAAAACTTTATATTTATATAGAAACATGACTTTACTCCTCATTTTCTCGAAAGCTATTAGAGATATTGGAAATATCATTGCAGCATCTGATAGGCCTAATTAAACTGTACAACTGTACTTATGAATATTTGTTCTTTGACTCATAATTACGCAGTAAAATCAAACTATATATTTATATAAAAACATGAATTTCCTCCTCATTTTCTCGAAAGCTATTAGAGATATTGGAAATATAATTGCAGCATCTGATGGACCTAATTAAACTGAACAACTGATATTATGAATATTTGTTGTATGACTAATATTTACTCAGTAAAATAAAACTTTATATTTATATAAAAACATGACTTTCCTCCTCATTTTCTCGAAAGCTATTAGAGATATTGAAAAAATCATTGCAGCATCTGATAGACCTAATAAAATTGTACAACTGTCATTATGAATATTTGTTCTATGACTCATAATTACGCAGTAAAATGAAACTTAATATTTATATAAAAACATGAATTTCCTACTCATTTTCTCGAAAGCTATTAGAGATATTGGAAATATCATTGCAGCATCTGATACACCTAATTAAACTGTAAAACTGACATTATGAATATTTGTTCTATGACTAATAATTACGCAGTAAAATTAAACTTTATATTTATATAAAAACATGACATTCCTTCTCATTTTCCCAAAAGCTATTAGAGATATTGGAAATATCATTGCAGCATCTGATAGACCTAATTAAACTGTACAACTGTAATTATGAATATTTGTTCTATGACTCATAATTACGCAGTAAAATGAAACTTAATATTTATATAAAAACATGACTTTCCTCCTCATTTTCTCGAAAGCTATTAGAGATATTGGCAATATCATTGCAGCATCTGATACACCTAATTAAATTGTACAACTGATATTATGAATATTTGTTCTATGACTAATAATTACGCAGTAAAATTAAACTTTATATTTATATAAAAACATGAATTTCCTTCTCATTTTCCCGAAAACTATTAGAGATATTGGAAATATCATTGCAGCATCTGATAGACCTATTTAAACTGTACAACTGTAATTATGAATATTTGTTCTATGACTCATAATTACGCAGTAAAATAAAACTTTATATTTATATAAAAACATGACTTTCCTCCTCATTTTCTCGAAAGCTATTAGAGATATTGGAAATATCTTTGCAGCACCTGATGGACCAAATTAAACTGTACAACTGATATTATGAATATTTGTTGTATGACTAATAATTACGCAGTAAAATAAAACTTTATATTTATATAAAAACCTTACTTTCCTCCTCATTTTCTCGAAAGCTATTAGAGATATTGGAAATATCATTGCAGCATCTGATACACCTAATTAAATTGTACAACTGATATTATGAATATTTGTTCTATGCGTAATAATTACGCAGTAAAATTAAACTTTATATTTATATAAAAACATGACTTTCCTTCTCATTTTCCCGAAAGCTATTAGAGATATTGGAAATATCATTGCAACATCTGATAGACCTAATTAAACTGTAAAACTGTAATTATGAATATTTGTTCTATGACTCATAATTACGCAGTAAAATGAAACTTAATATTTATATAAAAACATGACTTTCCTCCTCATTTTCTCGAAAGCTATTAGAGATATTGGAAATATCATTGCAGCATCTGATACACCTAATTAAATTGTACAACTGATATTATGAATATTTGTTCCATGACTAATAATTACGCAGTAAAATTAAACTTTATATTTATATAAAAACATGACTTTCCTTCTCATTTTCCCGAAAGCTATTAGAGATATTGGAAATATCATTGCAGCATCTGATAGACCTAATTAAACTGTACAACTGTAATTATGAATATTTGTTCTATGACTCATAATTACGCAGTAAAATAAAACTTTATATTTATATAAAAACATGACTTTCCTCCTCATTTTCTCGAAAGCTATTAGAGATATTGGAAATATCATTGCAGCATCTGATAGGCCTATTTAAACTGTACAACTGTACTTATGAATATTTGTTCTTTGACTCATAATTACGCAGTAAAATAAAACTATATATTTATATAAAAACATGAATTTCCTCCTCATTTTCTCGAAAGCTATTAGAGATATTGGAAATATAATTGCAGCATCTGATAGACCTAATTAAACTGTACAACCGATATTATGAGTATTTGTTGTATGACTAATATTTACTCAGTAAAATAAAACTTTATATTTATATAAAAACATGACTTTCCTCCTCATTTTCTCGAAAGCTATTAGAGATATTGGAAATATCATTGCAGCATCTGATACATCTAATTAAATTGTACAACTGATATTATGAATATTTGTTCTATGACTAATAATTACGCAGTAAAATTAAACTTTATATTTATATAAAAACATGACTTTCCTTCTCATTTTCCCGAAAGCTATTAGAGATATTGGCAATATCATTGCAGCATCTGATAGACCTAATTAAACTGTACAACTGTAATTATGAATATTTGTTCTATGACTCATAATTACGCAGTAAAATAAAACTTTATATATATATAGAAACATGACTTTACTCCTCATTTTTTCGAAAGCTATTTGAGATATTGGAAATATCATTGCAGCATCTGATAGGCCTAATTAAATTGTACAACTGTACTTATGAATATTTAATCTTTGACTCATAATTACGCAGTAAAATAAAACTATATATTTATATAAAAACGTGAATTTCCATCTCATTTTCTCGAAAGCTATTAGAGATATTGGAAATATAATTGCAGCATCTGATGGACCTAATTAAACTCTACAACTGATATTATGAATATTTGTTGTATGACTAATATTTACTCAGTAAAATATAACTTTATATTTATATAAAAACATGACTTTCCTCCTCATATTCACGAAAGCTATTGGAGATATTGAAAAAATCATTGCAGCATCTGATAGACCTAATAAAATTGTACAACTGTCATTATGAATATTTGTTCTATGACTCATAATTACGCAGTAAAATGAAACTTAATATTTATATAAAAACATGACTTTCCTCCTCATTTTCTCGAAAGCTATTAGAGATATTGGAAATATCATTGCAGCATCTGATACACCTAATTAAATTGTACAACTGATATTATGAATATTTGTTCTATGACTAATAATTACGCAGTAAAATTAAACTTTATATTTATATAAAAACATGAATTTCCTTCTCATTTTCCCGAAAGCTATTAGAGATAGTATCTGATGGACCTAATTAAACTGTACAACTGTAATTATGAATATTTGTTCTATGACTCATAATTACGCAGTAAAATGAAACTTAATATTTATATAAAAACATGACTTTCCTCCTCATTTTCTCGAAAGCTATTAGAGATATTGGAAATATCATTGCAGCATCTGATACACCTAATTAAGTTGTACAACTGATATTATGAATATTTGTTCTATGACTAATAATTACGCAGTAAAATTAAACTTTATATTTATATAAAAACATGACTTTCCTTCTCATTTTCCCGAAAGCTATTAGAGATATTGGAAATATCATTGCAGCATCTGATAGACCTAATTAAACTGTACAACTGTAATTATGAATATTTGTTCTATGACTCATAATTACGCAGTAAAATAAAACTTTATATTTATATAAAAACATGACTTTCCTCCTCATTTTCTCGAAAGCTATTAGAGATATTGGAAATATCATTGCAGCATCTGATGGACCAAATTAAACTGTACAACTGATATTATGAATATTTGTTGTATGACTAATAATTACGCAGTAAAATAAAACTTTATATTTATATAAAAACATGACTTTCCTCCTCATTTTCTCGAAAGCTATTAGAGATATTGGAAATATCATTGCAGCATCTGATACACCTAATTAAACTGTACAACTGTGATTATGAATATTTGTTCTATGACTAATAATTAAGCAGTAAATTTAAACTTAATATATATATAAAAACATGACTTTCCTCCTCATTTTCCCGAAAGCTATTAGAGATATTGGAAATATGATTGCAGCATCTGATACACCTAATTAAACTGTAAAATTGTCATTATGAATATTTGTTCTATGACTAATAATTACGCAGTAAAATGAAACTTAATATTTATATAAAAACATGAATTTCCTCCTCATTTTCCCGAAAGCTATTAGAGATATTTGAAATATCATTGCAGCATCTGATACACCTAATTAAACTGTACAACTGTCATTATAAATATTTGTTCTATGACTAATAATTACACAGTAAAATGAAACTCAATATTTATTTAAAAACATCACTTTCCTCCTCATTTTCTCGAAAGCTATTAGAGATATTGGAAATATCATTGCAGCATCTGATACACCTAATTAAACTGCTGGATAGACACCACTTCTAAGAAGGCCACGGGAGTTCGGGTACCCAGTGGGAAAGGTTCCCGCTGGATAATTCTGCATGCCGGCACCAGGAACCTAACCCTTCCTTACCTTCCAAGCTAAGAATGTCGGCAACTATCACGATCAGATGAACGCAGAAACCTTTGAGAAGTGGTTCAAGACACAACTGTTGCCGAATATTCCTCCATCTTCAGTCATCGTAATGGATAACGCACCCTATCACTCCAGGAAAATCGATAAACCACCATTACCATCAAACAACAAAGCAACCATAAGAGAATGGCTGGAGAGGAAGGGTGTGGCAGTACCCGATGGTCTAATGAAAGTTCAGCTCATGAAATTGCGGCTGAACACACCACTGCTGCCGATACAAGTTACGTCATCGACAGGATGGCCTTACAGCACGGACACAAGGTTGTACGACTGCCACCTTATCACTGTCAGTACAACGCGATTGAACTGATATGGGCTCAACTTAAAGGCTACATATAAAAAAGAAATACATTCAAGAATGCAGCCTTAAAGCCGCTCATTTATGAAGCAATAGCCACAATTACCCCAGAAAACTGGAAAGATGCCTTACAACACGCCGAAAAAATACAACCAGACGATGCAAGAAGAGACGTGGTAATTGATCATTTCATCGACTCCTTCATTATCACTCTCACTCCATCTGATGAAGAGGATTCATCATAATGGCTGTCATGCTGCCAGAATAGAGGATTAGGCCTACCGAGGAAACCTCTTTAAAAAAAAAACGCACTGTGACTTTTACCTCTTAGGTGGCGAGGAAACAAAGTCAACATTTCAGTATATACAAATGTAAAGGTCGATGTATAACCAATGTGTGACAAATTATAAAGAGAGAGAGAGAGAGAGAGAGAGAGAGAGAGAGAGAGAGAGAGAGAGAGAGAGAGAGAGA
>JAPQNM010000006.1:5688803-5696303 GCA_029783475.1 Metacarcinus magister | reverse complement strand
AGGTGATATGTAGCTAACGAACAGGTAAGAGGAAGAAGGAGGTAAGACAAGGGGACCAACTTTTTAGGGTGACAGGGATGAGGAAGAAAGAAGAGAGAATAAATAAAAGGAAAATAGAGAAAGAAGAAGAATAAGAAAGAGAGAGATAACAGTAAAATGTGCATTCCTTATTGTGCAGTAACGTTGCAGGAAATGTCACTTCCAATCTTTAGACTGTAAACACAATAAGGAAAACAATAAAATACAACTCGTTTCACCTTCGTGGCTGCAAGGGAGACAACACACTCCCATTAGCAACACTAGTCAACATGGAAGCAAACTAAACATACATCACCAATAAGAAGTCAAGCACTAAGATTTATAAGATTTATGCAAGAACCCAAACTAACAGACACAACATATTTATTTTACATAAATTTCCCTCACCAAGTAGTTGTTGTTGTATAACGTAATTTCAGTGAAGAGCCTACAGCAGGTAAAGGGCCGCCAGGTGTTCAAGACAGGCAGGTGACCCTTGACGAGAAGGACGGGGAGGAAGAAGAGTAGAAGAGAAGGAGGAGGAGGAGGAGGAGGAGGAGGAGGAGGAGGAGGAGGAGGAGGAGGAGGAGGAGGAGGAGGAGGAGGAGAAAAAAATATATAAGATAAAGTAAGAGCATCAGCAGACTTGGTTGTATTGTGCAAGTGCAAGTAAAGTCAAGGCAGCTGGTGTAGTGTAGGCGGCTTGGCTGTTAATCGTAGCGAGCAGCAGCCTCAATCACGACCTTCCTTGCCTCTAGCCGGGGGAGCCTTGTTATTTAGTCAATTATTTGTGATATATTGGCCGCATGGGGACCGCTTGTTTCCTGATAACCAGACATCACTAACACAGACGAGAAGAACGCACGAACCGAGGGAGAGAAGGAGGTAGGAAGGGGCACATGGGGAAGGAGGGGAAAGAGGGGTTAAGGGAGGAGGAAGGAAGAGTGAGGGAGGTAGTCTTTAGGAT
This sequence comes from Metacarcinus magister, assembly GCA_029783475.1. Lineage (NCBI taxonomy): Eukaryota > Metazoa > Arthropoda > Malacostraca > Decapoda > Cancridae > Metacarcinus > Metacarcinus magister. The sequence goes on along the minus strand of JAPQNM010000006.1, from coordinate 5,695,318 downwards.
TTCCTCAGTCCTTCCGCCGTGTCCTCGCCGCAGCGTTTCCGTCACGTCGAGGTGAAGTGTGCGTGTCCGCCGCGCCTCCATCCACCAAGGCAAACAGCCGGCGGACAGACCCGCTAAGCCCACCGCTCTCCTCGCAGCCCCCCGCCCCCCACGCCCCTCCTCCGCCCCCCACTCACTTGCCTGTATGTGTTGCTGTGTTCCCGACGCGACCAGTGTAGGGAAAAGGAAAAAAGATGAGAGAGAGAGAGAGAGAGAGAGAGAGAGAGAGAGAGAGAGAGAGAGAGAGAGAGAGAGAGAGAGAGAGAGAGAGAGAGAGAGAGAGAGAGAGAGAAAGCATTTTTTTGTTCTGTATTATCGCTTCCCGTCGCCATCAGGGCCGAGGTAATGTTTCCAGCAGCACCGTTTAGGCAGCACACCTAGCAGGCCACGCCGCCTATATGAACACTCAGTGCACAGGTTGTAATGCGTTCTGACATTCACTCTCTCAACACCTATTTCCGTCCGACCCGATATTTCTTTCCAATCTCAAAATCCAGTGGCCTCGATTCTTGGGCGGTGTGGCGCTCTCAATCTTCCGGGCAATTGTCGAGCGCACGAGGATTTAAGATCACTCCCTGATATGGGCTGCTGCCGGCCAGTGTAAGGAACCCCCACCTTGCACTGTGCTTTTATCGCCGCCAGACCACAATAGAGACGCCGGCGAAGGGGACGTTACGGAAGTAATTCCCAGCTACTTGTCGTGAATGAACGGTTGTGAACTTGAGGCAGGAAGGAACCGGAGCTCCTGAAACCACACTAGTAACCACCTTGGTAACAGCGCCTGAAGACATTATTACGCCACGTACGGGGATATTGGTGTCACTGCAAGGCACCACTAGGGGAGCCACAACCCTTCTCTCCTACTCCAGCGAAAGCTTGCACAACTTGCACCAACTCGTGTCATGAGAGGAGCTGTGCCGCTGACGCTGAGTGTCTCTCGGAGGCTAATATGGCCTCTGCACCATTACATCTTCCGCTTCCTCTTCCTCCTCCTTCTATGCTACCCTCCACAAGCATAAGCTGTGTTTGGCTGTTCTTGAAGACGGAAAAGGGAAGGGAGAAGGAAGCACTGTTACATTCTGTCACACTCACTCCTCCACGCCAACAAACATTCGCTTCACAGTTTCCACATTGAGTTGACTTTTCCATTCTTTAGGACTGATTTACGGAAACACCTACTCCAAACGCCGTTCAGTTCCCCTTTGATGGTGGCCGCGAGGGTGGGGACGGGGGGAGGGAGAGGCTTTTCAACACTGGAGAGGAAGTGAGGAGGGGGTGAGATGCGAAGAGGGGAACAAGAGGGGGTTAGGCGGGGCCTCCGAAATATACTTCGGAGGCCCCGGGTTAGGCCACCTTCTGCTGTGCCCGATAACATGGTCTTCGCCGGCCAATACGGACCACACTTCATCCTCCTCCTCCCTACTATGGAAGATAAATATTTTCTGTCGACCCTGTTTTCCTTTCCTTATTCGTTTCTGAAGTGAATTTGATATCCTCTCCTGCATCCATCTCGCCTCCTCCTCCTTCCCACACACATCCTCAGTCAACTACCGGTTAGCCCTGAGCGTGCCTCCCTCCCACGCCCCTCACCGTGCCTCCATCAGGGAGAGACATTGTGTTCTGGAGGCCGTGTGGTAGGGCCCCAAGGTAATAACTTCCCGGCCAAGTGGAGACACACATGGAGGAGGAGGAGGAGGAGGAGGAGGAGGAGGAGGAGGAGGAGGAGGAGGAGGAGGAGGAGGAGGAGGAGGAGGAGGAGGAGGAGGAGGAGGAGGAGGAGCAGGAGAAGGAGGTAGGGATGAACAAGGACGAGGAAGGAGAATGAGAAGGAAATTAATTATAAAAGAAAGAGAACATTGCTAAAGACGACGACGAAGAAGAGGACGAGGTTGGCGAGAACGGAAGACAAAACCATGATAGGAAAGGAAGGGAGTAAGCAAAGAAAAAATTAAGAGGAGGAAGAGGAAGAGGAGGAGGAGGAGGAGGAGGAGGAGGAGGAGGAGGAGGAGGAGGAGGAGGATTAAGCCATGAAGTGAGTCATAGCCTTGTGAACTAGAAGTAATATGTAAGAGAGAGAGAGAGAGAGAGAGAGAGAGAGAGAGAGAGAGAGAGAGAGAGAGAGAGAGAGAGAGAGAGAGAGAGAGAGAGAGAGAGAGAGAGAGAGAGAATGATAAAAAAGAAACGAGCATCTGTGAAGGTTTTATTTTTATGAAGGACGATATTGTTGGCTTAACCTTCCTCAACTTTCTTTGGTATTCTATCAGGGGGGAGTTATGGACCAATTTGGCTGCAATCTGTATATATTATGGAAAAGAAAAAATCATATCCAAGAGTCTCCCTACCGCATTTTTTAGATTTTTTTTATCTTCTTTTCCATTTACAACTGAACGGTTTTCTTTTATTTCTTAGAGTATAAACTACAGCTAGCAACAACGAGCCGCCATAAGCCACAAGCCTGATTAAACAGTCCCAGTGCAGCTTAGAGCATCCCCACGCAGATCGAACCAGATGGAACCAGTTCCATTCAGCAGCACCAAGTCCAGCTCACCTTGAACCACCCTGGACCAAACCTATACACCCCGGCTCACTGTATTCCTGTTTGGTACATGTTTAACCCCATACACCTCAGCTCACCGAACACTTTATCACACCCACACCAGACCAATCCATATATATGTTAAGCTACTTACTTTTCAGTTACATTTAATACAATCTGGTTTAGTTTACCCTGGTATAGCCGAGCCCAGCCCACCACAATCAAGCTAAAACAATAAATGCAGACCCAAATAAGGTCATACCAGATCAGGAATATCCAATCTTAGAATTCCCTTCACAACAACCCGCCACGCCATGCTGGCGGCGGCGGCGGCGGTGGTGGTGGTGAAGGTGGTGGTGTGCATCATCCCACGAGGCGAAAAATTATTCATTACTCTTGACTATCTCGAGTGAGGCTGGTGACGCGGCGTGAAATGGGGCGCCGCTGCCAGGTGGGGCTCGGGCGGCGCGGCGTCATGCTACGCCCTCACAATCCCGATGAGACTTGAACCAGAACAGTAACAGCCTCCCGCCCTGAGGTGCATCGGTGGTTCTGTCCGTGCGTCCTGTCCTGGAGTTTCCCATAAGAGCGCTTATCTGTTTCATCCGGGAATAATGAAGTCCACAAAATCAGGGTCCACACAGCATCAGAGGGCGTCAACAAGGCCTCAGTGATGCTCAACGCAGTAGAGCCTTCAAGTCCCTGAAGCTCGGCTCCAACCAACCTGAGTCCACTGCACTTCCTGAGTAACACACGCACCTTTGGAGTCCTGCCAGACAGCTGCCCACGACGCCGCATTCCCGCACCCTGGACCTTCAACTCCCAGTCCTTCCTTTTACCTACCCACACCGTTCTTTATTTCTATAGCCTCTCCCAAGTAAACATATCGTCTCCTTTCCTGACTAAGGCCTTATATTTTTCCATAGTTTCATATTTCTTTTTCTGTCTCGTTTTGTTTGAATGTGGCAGGCGTTCCCGACCCGCCGACGCCACCTCACATCACGGAAAAACAAGATCTGCTAAACACTTTCACACACCCACAAACACCGCGCTGCAAGCCAGTTTTCTTCCCTCAGAGAGAAAGTTGAGAACAATGGTGAAATAGCACACTAGAAAAAAGGATGGAATTTAAAGAAAAGCTGATACCAAAAAAAAATAGGTTAATTCTCCCAAGAACCAGGAAGTCATGAGAATAAATTACATAAAGTTAATGTGTTTACCCGACTGAGACTCAACGACAATAGAAACAACGATAAAATAAGATAAGACAAAAGAAAGATGCGTTACAGAAGCTCACGGAGTATACACACAAAATAAAATACCGAACATGTTTCCTTCTAAGAACCAGGAGCTCCAACGGAAAATATAACGTGAATTTGTTTTCTTTGCGGAGTCTCGTCGCCACCCTTAGCCTGCCTCAGCTTACCTCCGCTCGCCTGCAGCAAAAGAGGACGAGCGAAGGAGGCAGAGAGAAAAAGAGAGAGAGAGAGAGAGAGAGAGAGAGAGAGAGAGAGAGAGAGAGAGAGAGAGAGAGAGAGAGAGAGAGGAGAGAGAGAGAGAGAGAGAGAGAGAGACGGGTAGGAGAGCAGCTCAGTGAATCCTAAATACAATAAGGAAGGAAAAGGACGAGGACAAGAAGAACGACGACGAGGACGACAACGAGGACGACGACGACGACGAGGAGATGGAAAGAAAGACACACACACACACCCACACACACACCCACACATAAAAAAAACCCGCTGTGTGTGCCCCAAGTCCCTTTAAAATCCCTATTCACGTACGAAACCTATAAAAGGAGAGAGAAAAATAAAAAAATATAAAAAAAACTGCACATCGGAAAAGCAAAAACACACACCATGAAAGCAAGTTAACACACACGTTCTTGCTGCAACACACGCCAACACAACCTTCTTTTAACACGGCATTCACTGTTTAGGGTGCAAATGAATGGATTTTGGGGCGTTCGTAATCCGTCCCCCACACCCCCTATACCCTGCTCTCTCTCTCTTCTTTTTTTTTCTCTTTCTCTCTCACACACACACACACAATTCAGGGCGAGGAAGAAGACATCATCACAACTCCAAGAGCCAAGGACACAGAGTTAAGCACCGAGGCAATGCGTAGCTAACTGTATGTCTCCATATCTACATTTTCTTTATCCTTGGGTGAGAATCATTTTGGAAACCACTATCGGATAATATACATAGCTACTTGCAGTTATACATACATACATACAGACTGATATTAACACACAAAATAATAATCTTACCTTATAGTATGAATAAAATAATCTCAGGTGACAAGGAGAAGCAAACAGTAGGACAGCTTACCGTAAAGGTGCGTCCACAGACCTGAAAAGACGAAATTAAACTATTAATTCAAAACCAAAGAAACACGAAGAAGCTTGAAAGGAAAAAAAGGAAGTTCACTATAATTATAACACAAAATTTGCTTCCATACACCTTTTATTGGCACCTGTCCTACCAAACCTAGCCCAACCCAGCCCAGCCCAGACCAGCCCAGCCCAGCCCAGCCCAATCCTCATCTAGCCCAAAACAGCCCAAAAAGACCTACTCCCATACACTTCAACCAACACTATCACCTTTACTAATACAACCTACATAAATCTAGTGTATCCCAGATCAGGCCAATTCATCCCATCCCATCCCAGCCCGAATACGCCAAGCCATCTCGTATAGGTAAGGTTAGGTGAGTCCAACCTATTGAAAGAGTGTTGCTTCATAGATACAGCGGAGTAACTGCAAACCTGGTATTTCCTGGGGTTTTTTAATTTTTTTTTCTCTCTCTCTCTCTCTCTCTCTCTCTCTCTCTCTCTCTCTCTCATCTCTCTCTCTCCTCTACTCTCTCTCTCTCTCTCTCTCTCTCTCTCTCTCTCTCTCTCTCTCTCTCTCTCTCTCTCTCTCTCTCTCTCTCTCTCTCTCTCTCTCTCTCTCTCTCTCTCTCTTCTCTCTCATTTCTATTCCTCTCGTTACCCCATTTCCCATCCTCCTCTCTCCTCTTTCTCTTTCCTCCTCCTCGTCATCTTCTTCCTGTTCCTGTTCCTGTTCCTGTTCCTCCTCCTCCTCCTCCTCCTAGAAATTGGAGACATTCAGAAATAATACGCGTTGTAATACTTGAAAAGGCTTGACATCAATTCGTCAACGGTCCCAGACAACCTGTTACAGAGAACGTCGAGAAGCAAAACATCAGATATTGCTGCCGCTGACGAGGCTGTCCAATCAATCAATAGGACAGAGCAAAGTTCCTGAGGCCTGGAAGGTAGGAGGAAACGTGGCCCCGATCTATTATTAAAAAGAAATACATAAGAAAGAAAAAATACCGAATTGAAAGATCTTGGGGACATAATTATCAAGGACAAATATACGAAATAACTTCACGTCCAGGAGTAAGACAGTTAAAACAAATAATCAGGTTGAAGAGAAGAGGAGGAACGTTTAAATTGCCTACAATGTAAATAGTGAAAAAAAAATATATCTTAGCCTCTTCATTATATAAGAAACAAAATAAATAGAAACCACTTTAGGTCCAAGCGTCAAACAAGGAAGTAGATATTCAAGTCTATCGTGAGGAACTTAAGAGAAGAAACAAGACACTCAAAATTACCAACTCGCTAAGACGACCTGACATTATACGGAGTGCAATTTCGGTCCAAAAATTACAAGAAAAATCGAATTACGAAATAAAAACACATCGAATTACAATGAAAAGACTGCAATAACACACCGTAAGCTCGATTCCAAGTCTTACCAGGAAAAAATTATGATGTATCAACTTATTTTTCCTAGCTAATGCAGGATCTTGAACTAATGTTATTATATACAATAGAATACCCATGTTTTTTGTCCCCTGCAAGTACATGTGTTCCGTTTCTACCTCTATCAGCACGTTGTGGGGGGAGAGGTGGGCTGGAAGGGGC
>JAPQNM010000006.1:5666303-5683803 GCA_029783475.1 Metacarcinus magister | reverse complement strand
TTGGAGGTGAAGCCTGAACTAGATGGTCTTTATAACCCCGCTTTCGTTTTCGTTTTCGTTGATCCGAGAAAGAGGAAGAAAAATAGACAGGAAAAAGTTAGGAGGATGAAAACTGTGAGACGTCTCTGAGGTATTATGTGTGTGTGTGAGAGAGCGAGAGAGAGAGAGAGAGAGAGAGAGAGAGAGAGAGAGAGAGAGAGAGAGAGAGAGAGAGAGAGAGAGAGAGAGAGAGAGAGAGAGAGAGAGAGACCTCCTTTACTCATGCTATCCTCCTCTCAGACCCCTTCCTTTCCCCTCCCTCCCCCCCCCACACACACACACTCTTCATATGCCATACAAGGAATGCAATATGAGGTATCGCAGAGCCTGACAACAACAAGTATATGAACAGGTGTTGGTATTTTGGAGAGGAGGAGGAAGAGAGGAAAGGAAAGGAAGAGAGAAGATAGGAAGAGAGAAGAAAAGGAAGAGAGGAAAAGGAGGATGTTGTGATATTTGGTTGATATAAGTTTCCTTTCCTCCCTCTCGTCCCCTTGCATCCCTCTTTCATTTTATCTTCACGCTAATATCATGAAATAATCTGATATTCATATTATTTTACTATGAACTTAACCACTTATGTTATTCTCTCTCTCTCTCTCTCTCTCTCTCTCTCTCTCTCTCTCTCTCTCTCTCTCTCTCTCTCTCTCTCTCTCTCTCTCTCTCTCTCTCTCTCTCTCTCTCTCTCTCTCTCTCTCTGGCTTTTGTATTCACCACTATTAGAGACGCCTCCTTTTCCTCCTCTTCTTCCTTCTCCTTCCTCTTCTCCTTTTCCTCCCATCATCATCCTCGTCCTCCTCCTCCTCCACTTCTAACTCCACGACACAAAGGATTACATGTAGCTAAAAATAAAAATGAAGATAAATCCGAAGTTTCTGGTGGAGGACGAAAAAGTTTGTCCCGCTGAATTATTGACTTTAGGATAGAAAAAAAAAGTTGGGAGACGAGCGTTATCTTGCTAGGATGACCCACCGGCTTATGTTCTCCCGGCCTTATGGAGGCGAACAAAATAAGAAGGTAAACTTTCTTTGGGGTTCCAAGTCGCATGAGAAAGAGAAAGGGTAAACAATTATGGAAAATTCAGAAAACAGGAAAAAAAAAAAAGTAATGTATATAAAAAAGATGAATAAAAGATGATAAAAGAATAATAGATACTTAATAATAATAAAAGAAAGAAATATAAATATGAGAGAATATGAGAAGTGTTAATTCTATAAAAATTCAATACAGGTGTAAGAAAGAAAATAGAAAAATAATAGATAAAACAATATATAGGAAGGCATGTAAGAAATTGAAGTTGTATTGTTCTTGTTATTCATTAAGAGGAGATAAACAGATACAGACAGACAGACAGACAGACAGAGACAGACAAACAGACAGACAGACACATACAGATAGAAAACTAGCCAGATAGATATCAATACAGGTAGATAGATATATAGATGAATAAATAGATACAGATAACTAAATAGATATAAATAGATACATATAATAAATATAAATAGATACACACAGATAAACAGACAAACAGACAGATAGATACAACATTCAGACATAGATAAATACATAGCTACAAGCAAACTAAATATTTTTCCCCACCTCATCATTACTCTCTCCCTCGTCATCATACATCACCATCACTTTCAACACGAGTCAGATAATTTCCCGCACTGACACTGCCGGAGTCTGAAGGCGAGGCAACGAGTAAAACATGTTTATGGCGAAGCATCTAAACATTCGTGAATCATGTGTGTGTATGTGTGTGTGTACGTGGGTTTTTTTTCACGTACACAGACGGGGGACACACACGAGGGAAGGTAAGTACGAATATAGGTTACAATATTAACAATAACTCATATTAAAAAGCTTTCATTTCACCTAAATGTAGCCTACAATACAATTAGCATTAACTGTAATGAATCGTAATTGAATACTAGTCATAAAAAGTCATTATAATTATTTTCAATCAGCTATTTAATTATTCACTATAAATACATATTGAAAATTATACCGAGAGAGAGAGAGAGAGAGAGAGAGAGAGAGAGAGAGAGAGAGAGAGAGAGAGAGAGAGAGAGAGAGAGAGAGAGAGAGAGAGAGAGAGAGAGAGAGAGAGAGAGAGAATAAAAAGAGAACACTGGTATGCAATGGAGATTTGAAAGTCTCACCGATGACGTCATTGGGAACAACTTTGTAAATGAAATACGAAACGCACAATAATCTTTCCACGTGCACACGGACGCCCACCTGTCGCACATACACGTACACAAGCACGCGTACACACCACGGACCACGGAGGTATAGACGACGTGTGTGTGTGTGTGTGTGTGTGTGTGTGTGTGTGTGTGTGTGTGTGTGTGTGTGTGTGTGTGTGTGTGTGTGTGTGTGATGAATAAACATGCTTCTCTCTTTCCATGTATGATTGACACTTTTATCGTGAAGTATATATATATTTTTTGCATTAATCTCTCTCTCTCTCTCTCTCTCTCTCTCTCTCTCTCTCTCTCTCTCTCTCTCTCTCTCTCTCTCTCTCTCTCTCTCTCTCTCTCTCTCTCTCTCTCTCTCTCCCTTCAAAAATAAATAAAGAATAGCATAACTTGTAGACGCACATCTCCCTGAATTTTGTATACGCTAACCTTCACCTTTCATTCCCCCGTCACTCCTCAACCATGCACATTTTTCCTGCCTGCATTTTCCTCCTTCATGTATTCATAACGCACTATTGTTCTTAATCTTCTCACTTTCTCTCTCCTCTTCTACCCTTCCCTCTCTCTCTTTCTCTTTTCTTTTCCTTCCCTCTGTAATCTCATTGTCTCCCTCATCTTCATACCTTTCCTTCATTATCTCTTCCTTTCATCTATTAAACCTTCCATTTCCTCCTACTTGCCTCTCCCTCGCACTCATTTCTATCTATTGTCATATAACTTTCTGTACACTCCGTCCAGCTTAACTTGGCAGACAGGATCCTCCCAGTCTTTTACTCCGGCGTATGGCATTGGCTGGTGTGATGCATAAACCCCGCCCACTACGTAATGAAGAAGGTCTCTGATTGGTAGTTGCTAGACAAACACAAGAGTCAGACACATGAATGAATTAACTCCCAGAACATTGCTCTTCTCTCATTTAGTTATCAATTTTTTCATTTAGTCATTAATTTGGACATTTAATTATTCATTTATTCATTTATTTATTCATTTTCTCCACGTGTCCAGCTGTATGTCCAATGAATTCAACTTTGAAGACGCGATGAAAAATTTAATCACGTAATCAAGTTCTATTTCTTTCCAGTAATTTCCTCGCGTCAATCATTGTGCGTGTGTGTGCGTGTGTGTGTGTGTGTGTGTGTGTGTGTGTGTGTGTGTGTGTGTGTGTGTGTGTGTGTGTGTGTGTGTGTGTGTGTGTGTGTGCACGAAAAGGATATAGGAGGAAGAGATAGCTGCAAGAAGGATGAAGATTAAAAAAGTAACAAGATGCATCGAAAAAAATGTAGCAAAACAGAAAACGAAGAAGAAAATTTGGGATGATATAAATAAAAAAAGTTTACCTGAAATGAAAGAGGGAATGAAGCAGGAGGAACGAGAGTAGAAAAGGAAGGTAAGGAGAAGGTGGGAAGGATGGGTATAAGGGAAGGATGAATCCCCAACGCTCCTGAGACTTGGAAAAGAAAGGTGGGACGTGAAAGGTAAACACTGACTTCTTGAGCCCTAAAAAAAGGAAGGAAGAGAGAGAGAGAGAGAGAGAGAGAGAGAGAGAGAGAGAGAGAGAGAGAGAGAGAGAGAGAGAGAGAGAGAGAGAGAGAGAGAGAGAGAGAGAGAGAGAGAGATGTAGCAGAATGGCAGGGACGGATCCAGAACCTCTTTGACTGCAGGGGGGGCCATGAAACAAAAATTACATATTTGTCGAGACAAAAATATATGGTATTTGAAACAAGAAAATACACATACACACACACACACATATATATATATATATATATATATATATATATATATATATATATATATATATATATATATATCTATATTATATATATGTATATATATATATATATATATATATATATATATGTATATATATATATATATATATATATATATATATATATATATATATATATATAAGGTTTTGTTAATATTTCAACACAACTCATTCCACAATTCAATTCAAGGGGTTCTCGGGCATGCTGATCACGAATCTGGAATTAGTTTTGTCATTATCATAATAGTTGCATTTTCCATTTTATGGCCCGTAAATTTCATCAGAATTGAGGTCGAAAAGGTTTTTCCTCTTTTACTACGTAAATATTAGTCCTACAGGAAAAGTGTATTGATGTACGACTATAGAGTTTAATAATGTATATCATAATATGTCATCATCTATCCAATAACTCTAATACTTATGAAGAAAATTATAATTTTGTGAAAAAAAATAATGCATAATACTTTACACTCCTACATCTATATTTACATTTTAATTCCATTTCACTATAGCTTAATTGAACCGGCGTTTCCTGTTCTTTCTTTTATATTATATACGTTTTTTACGTAAACGCCATACATTTCGAGTTATTTCAAAATATATGATTTATGTCAAAAATTCTAAGGGTGTACCCTATGAAATTTCATGCAAACTTCCACACCTCCGAATCTCATGAAAATTGGTACAATGAGGTTTTCGGTCATGCTGAACACGAATCTGGCCATATTTTCCCGATTACAACAATATCAAACTGTTTTTTACCCTTACTTGCCTAAAAACAATAATGAAATAATCATTATTTAACTTTACTGGCAGATGCTGATCTCGTATGAAAAAAAAATACAGAGATGACCTACCCTAAATCTACTCAATGTAACGTATAAATATTATTTGGTTTCCATATCTTGAACTGTTTGCGAATTAAAACTGATTAAAACCGATTCAAAGTTATTAAAAGTACTTTTTGCATTTTACATATATTCCTACATTTTAATTCCCTTTCATTATAGCACAAAATAATGCACGTTTCTTACTTTTTCTTGAATATTCAATACATTTGACGTAAAAATCATACTTTTCGAGTTATTCAAAACATGATTTCAGCCATGACAGAGGCGGGTCCAGAACCTCTTTGACTGGGGGGCACCATGAAACATTTGTCGAGACATGTATATATGGTATTGAAACAAGAAAATATACACACATGCACACGCACACGCGCACACACACACACACAAACACACACACACACACACACACACACACACACACACACACACACACACGGGAAAGTGGATGGGGGGGAGACAAATGACAACAAAGAGTTCAGATAAGAAAGTCAAGGGAAAAAAAGAAAAATATATATTAAATAATGTGAAGAAACGTAAAGGATAAGAAAAATAAAGAATTTGTATAGGACTCTTAACCCATTATTACACTTTACATTCACTTCCTTTCCTATACATACCTATTTTCCTTCCTTTCCATTTACTTTCCGATCTCTTGCTATACTATCCCTTTCGTGTCCATCTTTAACTTCCCTTCCCTCCAGTTCCCTTTATATACCTCCATCTTTAAATTCCTTTCCATTTTATTTCCTTACCCATCCATCCACCTTTAACTTGCCTTCCTTTCCCTTCCCTTCTTTTCCCTTCCTTTTCCTTTCCATTCTTGCCCTCACTGTGCCTGCCTTTCCTTCCCTTTCTTACCATTTTCATCCCTTCTCTTTTCACCAATTCCGTTTTATCCACTTCCAATCCCTTCTCTTTCCTTCCAATCCCTTCCCTTCCCTTCCCTTCCCTTCACCCATCATAAAAGTCAATAAGTAAGATGAACAAAGTGACAGAACGTGACAGGGAGGCTGGGAAGGAGCAGAACATTGGCCAAGAGAGAAAATGGATGTAAGAGGTAGTGGAGGACAGATAAAGGGGAGGAGAAAGATAGTAGTAGTAGTAGTAGTAGTAGTAGTAGTAGTAGTAGTAGTAGTAGTAGTAGTAGTAGTAGTGATAATAATGGTAGTAATAATAATAATAATAATAATAATAATAATAATAATAATAATAATAATAATATATATAAGGATTCCATTTCACATTTAAACAACAGAACCGAAACGACAGAAATAAACAAACTTTCAGAGTAATTGTTTCCTTCCTTCCTTCCTTCCTTCCTACCTTCCTTCCTTCCTTCCTTCACTCTCCCTACCTCTTACCTCCTAAGTTTTCAGTTTTCACAGCTAAGAGAACGAAAGAAGAGAAGAAGAGTAAGGAAGATAAGAGGACGAGATAAACGTATTTATTAAGAAACAAAACAGGGTGAGAGAAAAAAATATAACCTTTATTCTTGGCCAATATCCATTTGTCACCACATAATTTGCGTGTGTGTGTGTGTGTGTGTGTGTGTGTGTGTGTGTGTGTGTGTGTGTGTGTGTGTGTGTGTGTGTGTGTGTGTGTGTGTGTGTGTGTGTGTGTGTAACAACGAGATTAATTGATGTCAATCATGAAAAACAATTATCCAGCCGTCATGAAAAAGAGAGAGATAGATAGAGATAAATAGATAGATAGATAGATAGATAGATAGATAGATAGATAGATAGAGAGAGAGAGAGAGACTAGTAATTAATTGTGCATTATGCCTAAAATATCATCATAATATTGTTTATTTATACGTTTTAAATGTATTCAAAGTTTCATAAGAAGTTTTATTGGTTGTTTTCATAATTTATTTCCTTGCCAATGGAAAAGTTTATAAATGTGAGCACAAAAAACTAAAAGAAAAAAATTAAGAAAATAGGAAATAAAAGCATGAAAAAAATATTAAAAAATCAAGAAAAATAATTAAGAAAAGAGAATGAAATGAAAACAAGAAAGAAAGATCAAACACATAAAATAAAGTGTAATCATATATATACATCAATAAAATCAAACTCCTCATATCCATTGTAGTAAATCCTTTCTTTCGCTAAGTCATAATATATATTCAGAATTCCGTAAAAAAAAAAGTCAACAATTTTAAAACTACAACATGATTTTCAGAGCGTCTATTTTCGGGTTCACAGTTCGTCATTTCTGATCAAATTTGCAAATCAGCTTAGGTCTTTTTTTTTCTCTCTCTCTCTCTCTCTCTCTCCCTTTTCTGATTTTACACAAAGGCTCTGAAAGAAAATATAAAAGAGAGAAAAAAAAAAACATCCGCTTACGTGTTGGGACTTAAAGTGGTGATGGTGGTGGTGGTGGTGGTGGTGGTGGTGGTGGTGGTGGTGGTGGTGGTGGTGGTGATGGTGATGGTGGTGGTGGTGGTGGTGGTGGTGGTGGTGGTGATGGTGGTGGTGATGGTGGTGGTGGTGGTGGTGGTGGTGGTGGTGGTGGTGGTGGTGGTGGTGGTGGTGGTGATGGTGATGGTGGTGGTGGTGGTGGTGGTGGTGGTGGTGATGGTGGTGGTGGTTGCAGTGCTTTTATGACAAACGATAAATGAATTAAGAAAACAGAAGAAGAAAAAAAGACAAAAGAAAAGAACAATAAAACAAAACATTCGGTTGTAACTCGTTATGCGCTTATTGTCTTTCTTCTTTATTTCCGTGGAAGGAGGGGAAGGGAAGGGAAGGGGAAGAGGATAGGGAGGGGAAGGGAAGGGAAGGGAAGAGAGGAGCCGGAGAGAATCTAGCTCCTTATATTTTGTTGTAATTAAGTGACTTGAATGTATTTATTTTATACTATCGTTATTATTATTATTATTATTATTATTATTATTATTATCATTATCATCATCATTATTATTATCACAATCATTACTACTACTATTACTACTACTACTACTACTACTATCAATTTCGCAAAAAATCGTGTCTCCTCCTCCTACTCTTCCTCCTCCAACAACAACAACACGACCACCTCTGCGTCTCACCTTCTCTCTTCCATAACTTTTTCACTCCATCTCATCGACACAAATAGACACAAACCCTTACATGTCAACAGCAAACTCTTCCCCCCCCTCCCTTCCCCCCCCAGCCCCGGACCCTGCCTACGCCCACACTGCCTTCCTCCCCTCCCCCTATTCCTCCACCTCCCACCTCTGCCAGAATCTAAATTTGGCTCATTTTTCATCGCCAAATTAACTGGATGATGAGATAATCCTGGTTGGATGTGGGCGGATGTGGAAGAAGGGTGTAGGAAGACGGTGAAGGGAGGAAGTGTGGAAAAGTGAAAAGGAGGAGGACGGGCGTGTATAGGGCCAGAAGAGGATGAAGGGTGAAGGAATAGGGTGAAGAAGAAGGAAGGGAGATGCAAGAGAGTATGAGCTAGTATAGAAGGCTGAAGACTGGACTGAAGTGTGTAGAGGGCATGAGAGTAGAGGTGGAGAAAGTCTTAAGGATCTAGAAAGGGTATGGAGTGGCTGGATGATTAGTCTTCTCGTCCACTACTTCTTGTTGGGTTATAAGATCCTTTATACATTGGTTATCAACACCAGACACTCACTCGCTTATACTATAGTTAAGTAAATCCCTTGAATATTAAAGCTTCAGTAAATTAACCTTTGGAGCAGTCTACCCTTCTCTGTTTTCCACGTTCATATTACCTAAACTCTTTCAAAAACAAGAGATCTGATCACTCAAACATGATCCTGAATCTGAATCTCTTGACCTTATCTTTTTTCTCAGCCGATCAACACTCAGCATGATTTTTTCGTCTCCATTCTTGCTTGAAAAACGAATGTAGTCGAAAAAAAATGTTGACCTATTTTACGAGACTCAACTGTTCCTCTGACATTTCCTAGCACGTTTTCTTGCGTGATAGACGTCAATTTATCCTTCAGTCTTGGAACACTTCTATCTTTGCAGTATCCTTGGCGAGGCATGAAGACCAAAATTAACCCTTGCCTTCCATCTGCCTTCCAATAAGACTCAGGTTGTAATCGTAATCTTTTTGAGTGCCAACCTGTGCCTCATAGCCTTTCAGTCCTATATATTTCCTAAGACTACTGCAACCGCCTCGTTTCACCGCTGATGTATATTCAAAGTGACGGTGACTTGGAAAAAAAAATATGTCACTCTGCCCTATCATTTTTTCACTCGCTCGTTTCATTTGATGGTCGATTTTTATTTCTCCATTTCTTTCGTTATATTGAAGATTTGATAGTTGAGACAAAATGGTTCCTAATATTAAAAGATAGATAGATAGATAGATAGATAGATAGATAGACAGAACACCACACCAATATAACCCAGACTTTCCTTTATCCTCCCTTCCATCCTTTCCATCCCTTTCCCTTACCTTTGAAATTCCTCCTCCCTCCACCCATCCCTTCCCTCTCCTTTCCTTCCCTATTTCCCCTCAAGGCAGAGAATAAAAGGAGTCGGTAATAATCGTGGAGGCAGCGACCTCTTTCCCCCTTCGTCCCCGTTACGCCTCATCACCACGGAAACACAGACGGGAAAGGCACTGTAAGCAAGATGAAGAAACCGCTGAAAAATGGTGAGAGAGAGAGAGAGAGAGAGAGAGAGAGAGAGAGAGAGAGAGAGAGAGAGAGAGATGGCTCCTTCCCTCATTCCCTGAAGCTAGTACTCAAATTTACCCCCCCCCCTTTCCCTCCTCCCTCTGACCCTCTTCCTGCCCATCCTACCATCAAGTTCCACGCCTCCTCCACGCCTCCTCCACGCCCCCTCCACGCCTCCTCCACGCCATCAAAATAAAATATGACCGAGGAGATTACAGGTAAATTAGAATCCAATTACGTCACATTACCAAACAACTTTCACTTTCTGACTAATTCCGTAACCTGGAGAGAATAAGGAGGAGAGAAACGAGGAGGAGGAAGGAGGAGGAAGAGGAGGAGGAAAAGGAGAAAAAAGATGAGGGAAGGACAGACGAAGGATAATCAGGAGGAGAAAGGAGGTAAGGCACAATCAGTATCCTTCCATCCATCCTTCCTTTAATAATTTACTACTTTTTCATCTTTCTATCTCTATCTCTCTCTCTCTCTCTCTCTCTCTCTCTCTCTCTCTCTCTCTCTCTCTCTCTCTCTCTCTCTCTCTCTCTCTCTCTCTCTCCTTCGCCAATACAAGAGGACAAAAAAAGGGAAAAAGGAGGAAAAAGAAAGAAAGGAAGGAAAGTCAGGTAATAGGAACGACTGTGCGTGTGTGAGGGAGGGAGGGAGGGAGGGGACGGGGGGGACGGGGGGGGGAGGAGGGAGGCGGGGGGGAGGGAGGGAGGAGGGAGGCGGGGGGGAGGGAGGGAGGGGGGACGCACCTTTTGTTTGGGCCACAATACCGGAAGTGTCCCCTCCAACGCTTCCTCATTACTCACACTCTTTTTCTCTGTGCTCCCTTTCCATAAATAGAGCATTTACGCCCTTAACCCCCAACCAATTCTCTCTCTCTCTCTCTCTCTCTCTCTCTCTCTCTCTCTCTCTCTCTCTCTCTCTCTCTCTCTCTCTCTCTCTCTCTCTCTCTCTCTCTCTCTCTCTCTCTCTCTCTCTACGAAGCTGGGGAAGCGGGTTACAGCGCACCACAGTCCCCCGCGGCGTGACAGGGACAACTTTTCTCATTAAGTGGTCACGATGATAAAGGAGCGGGGGGGGGGCAAGGGGGCTGGGGGGAAGGGGGCAGGGGCAGGGGGGGAAGGGGGCTGGGAAAGGCAGGAAGGGGATAGGGAAACTGAAAAGGATAGAGGGAGCACAGGTAAGGGAGAGGAGGGATGGGTGAGAGAGACAAATAGAAGCTATACTCATTCCCACGTTTTGTTTTCGTTGGAAGTGTGATGAGATCGGCAACACAGGTGAGAGGGAGATAGACAGGTGAGGCAAGGGGGAGCAGCACCTGACGCTTGTTAACCTGTCTCTTTTTGTATTACGTGATGCTCCACCTCAATTAGGGTGAGACTAGAATAAGGATAGGCGAGGTACTACCCAAGAAAAACACCTGATACCCATTCACCTTTCACTCTCTTCAATTAGTACTTTAAGCTGTTAGTGCCCACAGGTATGTTTGCTTACAACGTCCCCTTACAACTCATTACGCCAACCTCCTCGCTGCATTACCGTATACAGGATTTGACCCGCATGAACCAAACACTAGCGAGAAAGGTCTTGATTCCAGTTCACATAAGGCAATGATGGAGTTTATAATTGTTCTAAGAAGGGATGAAGGAAGGGTGCTCTAAGGATGGCTTAAGAGAGCTCTTCGGCCTCGTTCAGATTCAGTGTTGCGGAAAAGTGAGCTTCCTTGGGATCATTTTCTGCTGCAATCTGTGAGTGACTGACACTGAAGACTCTCCTCTTGGCAGTGATAGATTTCCAACGCACGCCTGGGATATAGTCTAGTCCTTCTCTTCTTCTTCTTCTTCTTCTTCTTCTTCTTCTTCTTCTTCCTCCTCTTCCTCTCTCCCTCTTCCTCCTCCTCTATTTCTAAGCTGGCCAAGTGGAAGAAAACTTTGGAGCGCTTCGTATTTTATTCTGCGTAAAACCAACACGAGAATTTCATCTACGAGTTCCCTACAGATGTGAGACTTTGACCTTTGTTAGTCCCGCGACTCCAGTTCCATTATTGCTCCATGCGAGTCTAACTTTTTGTTTGGTTGTTGGGTGTACGGTACATATGTGTGTGTGTGTGTGTGTGTGTGTGTGTGTGTGTGTGTGTGTGTGTGTGTGTGTGTGTGTGTGTGTGTGTGTGTGTGTGTGTGTGTGTGTGTGTGTGTGTGTGTGTGTGTGTGTGTGTGTGTGTGTGAGTGAAATTATTTCTGGCATGCTGCAATATATCATTTTATCTAGCACATCATTTTATCTATGCAGAACAAAAATATATAACTGGTATTATAATTGCGTAATAATGGACAGCACAGAATCTAGGGTAAAATATAAATATAAATGTGCAGTGAAAAGCCCTTTAAAGTTACCCTATATTTGCTACGGAGTCAAGTGCACTGAGTCTGGTGAGCGAGGATATCTTACCCTTCTCAACATTGACTGATTGCTCCGTTCAAGGCAAGATGGACCTGCCTTCCTTGCCTAAGAACATCAACAAGGTAAAAAATAAATAACTGGCCAAGTCTTCCCACATGCACTACTAGCTAACGCGATCGAAGTGGGTTTACGAGGCATCTAGAGTGCCTCGCCGCCTCACCTGCCTGCTTATTACCAAAATCTGCAAGTGTAGTTGTACGGGAGGAAATTAGAGTCAATTAGGAAGCCGTTTGCATCAAAAGCTCTGCCTACTTCACCCCTCCCTCCCCTGCACTCTCTCTGTCTGTTTGTATGTATGTCTGTATCTCTCTCTCTCTCTCTCTCTCTCTCTCTCTCTCTCTCTCTCTCTCTCTCTCTCTCTCTCTCTCTCTCTCTCTCTCTCTCTCTCTCTCTCTCTCTCTCTCTCTCATTGTCACAGCGTAGCATCATTTCATTCTTTTTTATTATATAATTATTCATTTTATTATAATTTTCGTGTAAATATGATTTTTCTTCTACTTAATATATAACTAATTATTCATGTTATTCTATTTTACGCAGAATTATCAATTTAATTATATTGCATGTGTAGCTATCTACACATTTTATTTTATTTTACATGTAATTATTGATTTTATTCTATTTCAAGAGTAATTTTTTTTTTTCAAAGTAATATGCAATTATTAATTCTATTATATTTCAAATGCTATCATTAATCACAACATATTTCCCATGCAATGGTTCGTTATTCTATTTTAAGTATATTTATTGATTTTATTTTTCCTCCGTTACCCGCAGACAAGTTTAACTTAAGACCCTTTCAAGCGGGAAGCATCCGATTACCTCAAGAACTAAATTGACTCTTGACCTCTTCTAGGAACTCCACCACCGTTATACTCCCGAGGCAGCGATAGGTGGGTGTTTTTCCTACATTTACTCGGCAGCTTGGGGCGGGAATCCATTTGAGTAAAAGGAAAAAGCATCATTCAGCCCACAGATTTCCCCCACGCCACGGTAGTTCAGAGCCTTTCCCGAGATGAGTGATGGTGCAGCTCACAACGTTAAGGCGGCGGCGGCGGCGGCAGCACGCACGAGGCTGATACACTACACGCCACAACTTATGTCTCTATGGGTTCTGAGGCTTCCAGGATGTAAAGTTTGCAACATAGTGCTTTCCTCTATGTAACTTGTCCTTCTTTCCTTCCATGACACTCACCTGCAAGGCATCAATATCAAGGCTTTCCTGAAAACCTACACAGAGTTCTCGCTTATTCTTTTATTTTGTGATACAGGTTATTTTTAACATTTCATTTGTTTTTCCTATATTTTTCTTTTTGAATTAATAAATTGATAAAAAGGATGACGTTGAATATGTGTCATGTTCCCAAATTCCCCTGAAAGACAGTGTTCCTTTAGACATAGACAATGATCATCTATACCCGTAATAGCCACGCCAAGAACCAATGCAAGGGAAACCATTAGAACTATCACACCTACGACAACGAGAACGAGAAATGCCAACCTTACATCCGGTTAAAATGGACTTCTAGACAGGACACAGCCTTACCCAACATTTATATTAAACTAACATTTATATTAAAAGACAAATTCAGCACCTCTTATCGTGTTCCAGTCGTGTTCCTCCAGTGAATACGACTACCACGGTGGAAGGAAGGAGGAATGAAGGAAGGAAGGTCGGGCAAATTCCGCTCAGAACTTCCTCACTCAGAACCAACTTGCACCAATGAGTTCTGGAATTTACGTGCCTGGAGCCTTTTCCCCAGATATTTTCCAACTGGAATTCAATAGCCCCTCATTTTCTCCTTTTTTTCTGGTCAAGGTTCTCAATCACGTGGACAAGTGACGGGTGTGTAAACTTTAAAAAATCGTTTAGGTAGTTGGAGAAAAGACAAAAGTGCCCCAGATTCCTACAATCTTTACATTGAAAACGAACATAAAATAAATAGGACAATATCTTTTCAAAATTGAGAAAAGAAAAGAAAATAATAACACATTAAAATAAAAAATAACAGACCAGTAATGAGTATTGACCAAACCAATACATAGGACGGTAAAATATCCTCCCAGCCTATACCTCTAACCTCCTCTCCTTACTTTCTACGATCGACTATAAATTTTACTATGCCGTAACCTCTCCTTTCCCTCCCACAATCTACTGCAAACGCTGCCAGAATACCATAAGAGGTGAGGGATGAGAGGGAAGGAGAAACTCTCGCTGTAACAAATGATGGAGGAAAAGTTGCCTTCACGGATGACTTCCTTCCCCGAGGCTGTCTCACTGAGGAACGGGATCGCGTCTCGGGGAGCAGAGCCTTCACGGGTAAACATTTATGTCCCCCAGGCCCTAAACAGCCCTTATTTGGGAAAGGCCTCGGGAATTGGAGCAGGGAATCTAAATGAGGTTTCTAAGGTGTGTGGTGGGTAGAAAATATGACTTCAATTTTTCATACTGTCTTGCTGCCTTCTATCGTTGTTTTTTTTATAGTTAATGCTCTTCTGAACTTGCTAATTGAATTCCATCCCTCCTGCACAAGACTTTATACCTAATATCGCCTTTTTCTGTCCACCTCACTAATGAAAGAGTTAACCAGCATCACCACTCTTTCATCCTTTTCACTGGTAAGCTCTGGAACTGTATCTAATTTTGTTTTTCCACCTTCCTACAACTTCTTCAGTACTTTTAAGAAAAGTATCATAACACACCTTCAAAACTATATTGGCCAATCCTTTCAGAACTCTAATATAAATACTTTCTGAGAATAGTAATTTTAGCAGGATTATATATACTTTTTGTAGCCCTCAGCCTGCCTGCCTCAC
Organism: Metacarcinus magister; assembly: GCA_029783475.1. Classification (NCBI taxonomy): domain Eukaryota; kingdom Metazoa; phylum Arthropoda; class Malacostraca; order Decapoda; family Cancridae; genus Metacarcinus; species Metacarcinus magister. The sequence goes on along the minus strand of JAPQNM010000006.1, from coordinate 5,669,016 downwards.
ATGTATAAAGGAAAAGGAATCGAGGCGGGAATTAAACCCTTTGGGAACACTAAACTATTTTTTTAAGCGTTTGGATTCGTGGTACTCAGGAAACGAAAAATATTTAATTCATTACTTTGGTGAAGTGGATCCGGAAAGAAAAAATATATAACTAGATACATACGGATAAAGCCGGAAAGAGAGAGAGAGAGAGAGAGAGAGAGAGAGAGAGAGAGAGAGAGAGAGAGAGAGAGAGAGAGAGAGAGAGAGAGAGAGAGAGAGAGAGAGAGAGAGAGAGAGAGAGAGAGAGAGAGAGAGAGAGAGAGAGAGAGAAATTAACAGAATAGTAAAACAATACGTATATACATAAGTAAGTAGGTAGGTAGTTACACCATTTTTTTGTGCTTTTTTTTTTTTGTGGGTGAGTTAGAAGGACGCAGCCAGCCGTAACTAAGGTGCATTGTTCTCCTGAAGGTGCGAGGAGTACTTACCTGAGGACAGGGTGGTGCTGGTGGTTGGAAGTAGCTTAGCAACAAGCAATAGCAGGAGGACAACGAGGAGGAGGAGGAGGAGGAGGAGGAGGAGGACAAGGACGAGCAGGATCTGGAAAAAATGAGAGAATTAAGATGAGGACAGAAGGTGAACAAAAACATAAGAACATTGCAGGAACAGGTAACACTCATAATATACGTTTACCTGGTTAAAAAAGGAGTCATTATTTTCTTCATATTTTCATAACCAGTAGAGAACAGGACAGGAAAGTTAGAAGGTAAGGTAAGGTAAGGTAAGGTAAGGTACAGTAAGGTACGGTAAGGTAAGGTAAGGTAAGGTAAGGTAAGGTAAGGTAAGATAAGGTAAGGTTAGGTTAGGTTAGGTAAGGTAAGGTTAGGTTAGGTTGAGAGCAGGACAGAAAAGTTAGAAGGTTCCTCTCCATTCACTCTTACAAAAATAGCTGCGTTTCAGTCCCTTTTGTCATAAGCTTTGGTTTTGGATGACTCTTATGCCACACCATTGTTCCCGCTCGAGTAATTCAGTGGTTGTTGTTTTTTTTATAATAGAGGACTAAATAAGTGACACATAGACGAGATGAGTGTAGTAATAGGAAGTGAAGGGTGACAATGAAGCGGTGAAGACAAGAACAAAGAAGCAGAAGAAGAAGAAAAGAAGATGAAGAAAATAAGAAGAAAAAAAACAGGAAGAATGAAACAATGGGAGAGAAGGGTACAAAGAAAACAATAAAAAAAAACAGAAAAACTAAAAAGAAAAAAATACTAGCAAGAGAAAAAAAATATCAACTAGGAAGATAAAAAGATAAAGGTAGAGGGAAAAGGACAGAGGAGAGGAAGCAAGGGAGATAAGGCGAGTGTGTCTGGCAGCAGGTTTCCCTTTCCTGTATCCCTCTGGAGCCAATTAAGTGTTAAGCAGCAGCAGACGAGACTTTTACCACAATACGACACCACCACTGACCTTCCCTCCCCCTGCTGTTGTTGCCAGTAGTGGTAGTGGTGGTGGTGGTGGTGGTGGTGGTGGTGGTGGTGGTGGTGGTGGTGGTGGTGGTGGTGGTGGTGGTGGTGGTGGTGGTGGTGGTGGTGGTGGTGAAAAACGTAATTAGTGATATATCAAACGAGGAACAAAATACGATGAAGAAAACATAGGAATTCGTGAAGAAAGTTATGAAGAAGAAGAAAAAAAAACGAAGAAAATACATATAATCACAAAGGATATAGCAAAACAGCGAGGGAGAGAGATAGAGAGAAAGGGAAATAAAGACCTAACCTTAGATACCTCATCACCTCTTTAACTCCTTCCTGTTCTGTCTTAACTCTTCCCGTCCATTCACTTCCCCCTCCGTCTTACATAATTCACCCCGTCACCTTCTAATTACTGTCCATTACCGCCCCACAGCCTCTCACCTCCCCGCTCTGCTCTCCTTTCTCCCCTCATCCTCCTATTCCATCCCTTACTTCCTCTTCCTGGCCTGTCCGCTCAAAATCATCACCCACCCCGCCCACCCCGCCCCGCCCTGCATCGCCCCGTCCCCTACGCTTCTGCTGCGGAAAAGTCGTTGTCACCTGTCTGCTTCACCCTGTCACCCACGCGTTGAGAGAGAGAGAGAGAGGGAGAGGGAGGAGGGGCGTCACCCTAAACAGGAGATGCAGGACGTACCATTCTAACACACACACACACACACACACACACACACACACACACACACACACACACACACACACACACACACACACACACACACACACACACACACTAGCAGGCAAACCAAGCCTTTCCCGCCACATCTTGCCGTTCATAAATACTACAATGATTGCCAAAGTGAATTGTAATCATAAAGTCATGAAAACTGGATAAAATATAACGTAATGAAACCAAGCAACGCGAACATTATGATAACACATCTTTATGCCAGTTTGGTGTGCAGTAAACTGAGACAACAAAAATTATAAGTGGTCTTCCTGAAAGCTAATTAGCAAGTGTCTGTTTACTTCACATTAAGCAGCTGTCTGTGTCGGACATGTGCGCGTTAGGGTAGCACAGGATACTATGACTTAAGGTAAGGTAAGGTAAGGTAAGGTAAGGTAAGGTAAGGTAAGGTAAGGTAAGGTAAGGTAAGGTAAGGTAAGGTAAGGTAAGGTAAGGTAAGGTAAGGTAAGGTAAGGTAAGGTAAGGTAAGGTAAGGTAAGGTAAGGTAAGGTAAGATAAGGTAAGGTAAGGTAAGGTT
>JAPQNM010000006.1:5656303-5661303 GCA_029783475.1 Metacarcinus magister | reverse complement strand
TGTGTGTGTGTGTGTGTGTGTGTGTGTGTGTGTGTGTGTGTGTGTGTGTTGTAATTTTTGTGCTTACATTAATAATAAACAAATTAATAAAAGTGTTCGAACAAGTTCTGATCCCAATCCAGTACTTGTGTTGTGTTTTTTTAGCCCTACACTCTGCTGGGTGAGTGTCTACAGCCTTTTTGTGATCGCGTTCATTCTTCAGTCTTTTTTTCTCTCTTTTTTCCCGTTTCAAAAAGCGAGTAACGAGAAGCATTGAATAGAATGAATACCGTTATGGACATTTTTTCGTCCCTCTTGTGTGAAGGAAATTGCATCACCGATTTCATTTTTATTTGTATTACTCAATAGTTTATCGATATATATATATATATATATATATATATATATATATATATATATATATATATATATTATTTATTTATACCCACACAGACACACACACACACACACACACACACACACACACACACACACACACACACACACACACACACACACACACACACACACACACACACACACACACACATTTCACTCCTTACCAAGAAAACAATGTCGGTAAACATCCCATGAATACTGATGTGGGTGGCGTTGAACTTAGTCCCAACCCAACCCAACCCAACTCAACACTAACGCCCAATACCCTTCTCCTTTCCTCTTGAACAGACATCCCAGCCCTCAGTACACCACACACTGCCTTTAATGATACCCTCTCTCCATACAACAGATGAAGGGTATGTAAAGGAGATAAAGGAGAGGCAATGCTTACCTACAATGCCATGCGAGATATGAAAGGAAGAGAGAGTGAGGGTGGAACTAGAGAGAGAGGAAGTAAGATAAGTTGGTATGAGGGTAAGGTGGAAAGAGATGAAGGGGAGGAAAGGATGAAAATACGAGGGAAAGAGGAGAGAGAATGAAAGGAGGGAGGAATGTTGCAGTGTAGGATGGAGTAATGTGGGTAGAATTACAAGGGTTAATCTGGATGAAGATACAGAAAGACAGACAAGACACCGGCTAAATGATACAGGGATAGAGAAAAGAATAGACAAAAATAGAAATATAGACAAAGAGAGAATGTACAAGGAAGATAGAAAGATAATAAGAGAAGAAATGGGAGAGAGGTAGAAAGGTAAGTAGATAATGAGAGAAACTAGCAAGGGTGAGCATGTAGACAGGTAGAAGGCTAAATAAAAGATGGACAGAGGAAAGATAGATAAGGGGGAAAGGAAAAAAGAAAAAGATGAATGGTAGGTAGAATGGACATGATGATGGCAGGCAGGGAAAAAAGGACTAAATAAGGAAGACAAAGGGAATGAATGGAAGGAAAGAAGGAAGGAAGGAAGGAAGGAAAAGAGGAGAAAATAGTCAGGCAAGTAGGCAAGGTAGGAGAGTAAAGAGAGAGAGTGAGAGAGAGTGAGAGAGAAAGAGAAAGAGAGAGAGAGAGAGAGAGAGAGAGAGAGAGAGAGAGAGAGAGAGAGAGAGAGAGAGAGAGAGAGAGAGAGAGAGAGAGAGAGAAGGGAGTGTATCTGATGAACGGAGTAGTAGTGAGAGTCTGGCAAGGCAACGCATCACTGAACACCTCTGAGCTCGTTATCACGGCAATATTAATTAGAGAGAGAGAGAGAGAGAGAGAGAGAGAGAGAGAGAGAGAGAGAGAGAGAGAGAGAGAGAGAGAGAGAGAGAGAGAGAGAGAGAGAGAGGTTAAGTAAATAGACACTTGATACAGAGGCACAGTGGCACGTTAATAGCTTATTCTAATTGGTAGAAAGTGCCTAGAATAGTGTCCCCTGATTCGTTAAGACAAATTAGAATTCTAGACATAAAGGTGAAGTGTATTATTTTAAAACTTAACTACTTAATGAATCATGGAAATGCTGAAAACCTTGACGCAATAATTATAACATAAATTTAGCTTAATGCGCGACACGTTAGATAAGGATAAAATAGCGAAGTAGTACTAAATCTGTATAATGGCTAGAGAAGAGTCGGGAAATATTTGACTATATGTAAAAAAGTTAATAAATAAAAAAACATCATGAATTGCCTCAAACTCGATAAAACAGATATAGATGGATCCAATTCCCTTTACATAGAAGTCATGTGAAATAGTCTTTGGTGTTACCTGTTAACCTAACAAACTTTTAAGTCATATACAGCTTCACACCGAAAATCAAAAATGGTATAAATTTTCGAAGACTAATCACCCTTCATCAAACGAGTCCACTCTAATGAGCGATCGGGAAAGTCAGACATTAATAATTTTACTAAGGATGCATTTCTCTTTCAGTCTATTAAAACCCCTACACGAGGTAATAATATTTTTCATTTAACGACAGTGATATTATTTATACCTGTGAACCCGACGAACTTTTAGCAATCACAGCACGGTGATAATTATACTTAATATTCACGCCATAACAAGAGGTAATGCGCTTTTGGCACCTAATTATAGGGAGTCTGATTCTGTAAACATGAAAAGGGAGTTGGAGTCGGGAAATTAAATCAATAACTAGATGATAATTGCATAGAATAAATTTACGATAGATTCACAGCTAAACTTTAACTTCATTGAAAGTGAAAACACACCATACAAAATACATGAAGAATAGATCGATGTATAAAGAGTAATAGATGACTAATTATTTATTGAAAATGATCGGCTATTAGAGAAAAGCTTACAAGATATGAATTAAAGCAGACTTTGAAGTAAATATTGTGTGAATCTTAAATAAACATTCAAAAAGGCAACACGAATGAAGCTAAAAAATAATCTCTCAATTGTCGTCCGATTCGTCAAACATCAGTTGTAATAATTTCAAGAAACTGTTCATAACCACCGGACGTAATAAAACGACTATATTTGCGAGCCCACACCTGAAATACGCGGTACAACTCTAGTCGCCAAATTACATTACAAACCACAACTTATTTGGAAATAATACAAAGGCGAGGGACAAGACAAGACAAGACAAGACAAGACCCGACGCTGCGTAATTTATGGCGCGGAGAAAGATTAATGTGGTTAGACATGTTCTCTTTCCTTGAATGAAGGATGAGAAGTTATCGAATTTCCAAATATTAAATACTTGTTAGTGTTTTCATTGCGACAAGTGGAAGATTGTGAGTAAAGTGAAAGAAAAAGATGCCATCCAGTGTAGTTAAGACATTGAAAGTTCTTAAAGGTAAATAGTATATAAGTAAACCGTTTCACTACTTAAACTAACAAACAGGAAGATTATCTATGATGAAAAAATTTTCTAAAATGTCTTAACAATTGTAAACGGAAAATTAAAGTTTCCATTCACAAAATATTTCGGTCACGGTCGCCTATCTTCCTTACTAATCATGGAGAGAAGTAAAGGTAATACTTTGCCTGAGTTAAATTATTCCCCAACAGGAGGCATCAGCATTAGTGGTAGTCTAGTCTAGTCTAGTCTAGTCTAGTCTAGTCTAGTCTAGTCTAGTCTAGTCTAGCATCCTCCACTGTACGCATTCCTTACTGTACAATGTTCATGTCTGTTTTTTACAAGGTACGTACATGGTGTTCCCTTGTAACCGTTTCCTACCGACACGTTGCCAGAGTGAGTGCGAAGCGAGAGGAGGTTTGCTGTACGTAGTTTGCTATTAGTAGTGCGTAGTTCAGCAGATACACTCGTAATAGACCAGCAGCTCTCCTGGAATCTGTTGTTCCTAGGCAATGTTATGTAATCCTCCTCCTTATTCACCCCTTGCTCTCACTCGCAAAGGTGATTCGCTGTCGTGGCTTAGGAGAGACAGACTAGAAATGTGAGTTTCAGGCAAATGAGTACGATAAATCTAATGCAAATTGTTGTTGTTGTTGCTGTTGCTCTTTTAGTGTTGATAAGGAAGAGGTTGATAAGGAGTAGAAGGAGGAGGAGAAGAAGGAGGAGAAGGAGAAGGAGAAGGAGGAGGAGAAGGAGAAGGAGGAGAAGGAGAAGGAAGAGGATGAGGAGGAAGTTAACTTTCTCTTGCTGCTTACAAACTCTTGTTGGTCTTTTCTTGATACGGAAGAAAAAAAAATCTAGAGACGAAATGATCCTCTCGCACTTTCCTAATAGTTGCCAATAAAACTTTTGTCATCTTCTCCTCCTCCACCTCGACTTCCTTGTTGCCTGGCGGGGCGGGGCGGGGCGGGGCGGGGCGGGGCGGGGCGGGGCGGGGCGGGGCGGGGCGGGGCGGGGCGGGGCGGGGCGGGGCGGGGCTAAGCCGAATGCAACAGGAAGTGGTAGAAGCGTCGGGGGTGAGACAGACGCCTGGGTATGATGGGTCTGTAATAGGTCTGTGACAGGCTGCGGACGTGCGTATCCCGACATGTAACAAAGTGCCTCTCCACTGCTGAGTTATGGGACAATACTTCCACTTTGTCACGGCATCCCCCAGAGACCTGCACTGCCATAAATCCAGATGAATGGCCGCCTCTTGGATAATGGGTGAACACTTTTTGTGGTGCGGTTGAAGCGAGTCATTCCGGTTCCCGCCACCCAAACATTATGCTGTTCCAATCATTGCCATTGCTTATTTCAGGTTATAGTGTTTCCTCATCTATGCTACACATGGACATAATCTACGGAAAAAATGCCAGTGTGTGAAGGTGTTTAACGTCAAGGAAAACCAAAAAATAATCTACAAGAAATGATATCTCCATACACAGAAATGTATACATCAGCATTGAAGGTGGGAAGATGGTGTTCTTGAGGACTGTCAAGAAGTTGGTATTATTTTAGTTTTACAATGGGAGGTTGAGACACAAACCTACAACACTTAAGCTCTGAATTCATTCCTGTTGCTGTCTGTTCTTCCTTTGTACTCCTTTGTACTCCTTAATGGCAACAAGTGTGTTGGATACGCGTGACTGAAACCCAAAAACTTCCGGCATATACTGTGTTTGAACAGAAAACAATCACATCAACGACTACTGTATTGCCGTACATGGTGGGCCTACGTCTCCATGCGGCCTCAGGAAGGAAAACGGATATATC
>JAPQNM010000006.1:5633803-5651303 GCA_029783475.1 Metacarcinus magister | reverse complement strand
CCTCGCCCCCCTCTCCTCCTCCTCCCTCGCCTCCCCTCCCACCATTACCCTGTCATGATAGGTTTGTGAGAGGGTTAACGAAAGGCGCATTGGTAGGGTGTGGTAAGGCAGGGTGTGGCTCGAGGAGGAGGAGGAAGAGGAGGAGGAAGAATAGAAAGAAGACAGACAGACTCTATCCAATCCTTCTTGTAGGTGTCATAACTTCCTCTTCATTTCCTTCCTCCTCCTCTTCCTACTATTGTTATTATTTCTTCTTTTCCTCCTCCTCCTCCTCCTCCTCCTCCTCCTCCTCCTCCTCCTCCTCCTCCTCCTCCTCAATAAAAAGAACACATTTATCTCGATGTAATTCACTCGACTGAGACACGTTCAAACAATTCTCCATTTATTCTCCTCCTCTTCCTCTTCCTCTTCCTCTTCCTCTTCCTCCTCCTCCTCCTCCTCTTCCTCCTCCTCCTCCTCTTCCTCCTCCTCCTCCTCCTGCTGCTGCTATTTCAACATTGCTTGCCTAAAAGAAATAATGAAATAACTATTATTTAACTTTCCTGGGCGATGCTGGTCTCTTATGATAAAAATACATAGAGATGACTTTCCATAAATCCACACAATACTACGGATTAAGGTCATTTGTTTCCCCTTTCTATAACTGCAACGGATTCAAACTATTTTTTTTTTCTTCCATTTTTACATTTATACTTACATTCCAATTCCATGTTATGCTGAACACGAGTCTGCACTCACTCTTTCCTCTGTTGCACTCTTCCTCTCTCTCTATCCTCCCTTTCCCTTTCATTTCTTTTATTCTTATTTCTCCTGTCAAACATGCCTTTACCTTACATTGCCTTCCCATCACTTCTAATACTCATACCTCCCTTGTTTCCCCTACTCCTTTCCTTTCCCTTTCTTTCTCCTCTTCTGTTCTCTCCCTTCTGTTCCATGAATTACCACTGCCTTCCGTCCCTTCTTTCCCTTCTTTCTTCCTCCCTTCCTTATCCTCTCCCATATCCCCTCCCCATTATGTCCCCACTATTAAGGGGTGTGTGGAGGCTGTGGAAGAGAGTTTCATCCGCGTACTTTCCCCTAAATATCCTCCTCCCAGACATCCCTGCCGACTTGAAGACAGCAAATGTCACCCCAATCTTCGAAAAAGGCGACAGATATACACCAGGGAGTTACAGGCCCATTACCTTGACATCCGGTTGTCACAAAAATCCTCGAAAACATTATTAGAGACCAAAAAAAAGTTGTTATCTAGAATGTAACTCAATAATCAAGGCCTCGCAACGCAGCCTTGTAAATAAAAGAACATGTTTATCTAATCTACGTACATTTTATAATTAGTTTATTTTTTATCTCTCGACATTGTGTATCTTGATTTTCCAAAGGCGTTTGATAAAGTTCTCCATAACAAGTTAATTAATGTTCAAGGTGAAGCAGCTTGGGATGACAGGTAATGTTCACGATTGGATCAAAAAGTGGCTAAACAATATTAAAACCAAGTGTCTTTATCAATGGTTCAGTGTTCGGTGTTCGGTGTTGCAGTGTGTGGTAGCAGCACTAACCACAAATACAGGAAGTAAAGGACGCAGTATTCAAACAATCAGACACAATATAAAAGCAGTATTAGCTTCCCCAAGGCCACCCAAAGCACTTCACCTCCAGTCTGCACTACATTATACTCACCAACATTTCCTTTAAATATGCAGCGCCTTTTAGCCAGGTCGTTGCCGCGGTTTCCTGTGAAGCTAAAATAATACCCGGATGTTTTTCTGCCGTCACTCTTTACGAGCCATCTTAAGCCCAAAAGGTATTATGGTTTACTTCATTTCTCGTGTCTGGGATCAAAATAATTTCCACATTTCCGTACCGAGAAAGTTTGAACACGTAACACATATTTGAGAAAAAGTCTGACCAGCCTTTTACAGCGAGTTTATTTCATTTGTAAACGCAACTCACGCGCGACTCTCACTACAGGAACATTTGCGTGTGCGTGTGATCCCTCTTGCACGCTGGGTTTGGTTATACACTGTTACCAAAGTCTTTATATTCACTAGCCTTCCTATTAAGTAGTAGAATGAATTATAAAAGAGCTCACCACTATTAAAGAAAGCGATGAGGCCACCACGAACGACTCCACTGCAGGGATATAAATGTTAGGATCTATTTTAAAGAGCTGTTGGAAAGGCAAAGGTTATATTACGGTTTCTTTTAAATTGCCTTTAATACACTCGAGCAGAAAGGATGATGATGATGATGATGATGATGATGATGATGATGATGATGATGATGATGATGATGATGATGATGATGATGATGATGATGATGATGATGATGATGATGATGATGATGATGATGATTTTATTTTCCTTATTTATGCTTCTCTGAAAAATTAATCTCTCACACACACACACACACACACACACACACACACACACACACACACACACACACACACACACACACACACACACACACATTAAAGTGACAGAACGGTACAGGAGCACCCACCGAAAGTTCAGGCAGTGAGAGAGAGAGAGAGAGAGAGAGAGAGAGAGAGAGAGAGAGAGAGAGAGAGAGAGAGAGAGAGAGAGAGAGAGAGAGAGAGAGAGAGAGAGAGAGAGAGAGAGAGAGAGAGAGAGAGAGCATCAATATGAAACAAGTTCTTCCTCCTCCTCCTCCTCCTCCTCCTCTTCCTCTTCCTCTTCCTCCTCTTCCTCCTCCTCCCTTCCTTTAGCAGCAAATAGAGTGAACGGGGTTAATTGGCGCAAGAGAAGACGCCATTAGGACGAAGAGGAGGAAGGAAGGAAGGAAGGAAGGAAGGAAGGAAGGAAGGAAGGAAGGAAGATAGAGGAGGAAAGAGGAAAAGAGAGAGAGAGAGAGAGAGAGAGAGAGAGGAGAGAGAGAGAGAGAGAGAGAGAGAGAGAGAGAGAGAGGTGGAGGCCTGAGGAGGTGAATGAAAGTAAAGCAAGGAAAGGAAAGGAAAGGAAAGGAGGGAAAGGAAGAAGGAAGAGAAGTTTTCAAGTGTTAATTTTCACCTGAAACTAGCGAGTAGAAGACGTGTCAGAGTTAGGAAGGAAGGAAAGAGGAAGAAAAGAGGAAGAAAAGAGGAAGGAAAGGAAGGAAAGAGGAAGAAAAGAGGAAGGAAAGAGGAAGAAAAGAGGAAGGAAAGGAAGGAAAGAGGAAGAAAAGAGGAAGGAAAGAGGAAGGAAAGGAAGGAAAGAGGAAGGAAAGAGGAAGGAAAGAGGAAGGAAAGAGGAAGGAAAGAGGAAGGAAAGAGGAACACATGCAAGAAGAAAAACGAGAAGAGAAGGAGAGAAAGAGAAAGAAAACAAAGAAAAGAAGAAAGAAAAAATATCAGATTGTTATGAATTGAATGATAATTATTTGATTGAAAGGAAGTTGGAGAGGTAAATCTGTTTAGGTAATAATTATAATAGAAATAGTGATATCAAGATTTTTTTTTTTTTTTCTCTCTCTCTCTCTCTCTCTCTCTCTCTCTCTCTCTCTCTCTCTCTCTCTCTCTCTCTCTCTCTCTCTCTCTCTCTCTCTCTCTCTCTCTCTCTCTCTCTCTCTCATGCCCGTCATCTTACTTCCTCTACACCTCCCTCTTCTCTTCCCCTCCCTGCCTTCCTTCCTCCCTTCCCCTTCCCCTTCCTGCCTTCCTCCCTTCCCCTTCCCCTCTCCTCCCTTCCTCCCTTTCCCTTCCCTTCCTCTATCTAATATCCCTTCCTAAGGCAGTTGTTTCCTCTGGTTCGTCCTTCTCTAACTAACACAGGAAGCAGAACCAACCTCTTCCCTTTTCCTCCTCCTCTTCTTCCTCCTCTTCCTCCTCTTCCTCCTCCTCTTTTTCTTTGCTTTCTCCTCTCATGTCTTCCTCCCATCAGATTGCTTTTCATTAATTTTTTTCCCCACTTCTCTCCTCCTCCTTTTGTCTCTCTTCTTTCTTTCTTCTCGTCATGGTGTTCCAGTTTCCCTCTCCTTCTCTCTCTTTCCCTCTCTTTTTCCTCTCTTTTTTCCTCCTCTTGTGGCTTCTTCGGTGTCTTCTTTCCCTTCCCTTCGCTTTACCCACAGAAATGAGTTACAGTTCAAAAGCAAGGTGGTCAGAGGGTTGTTTCTCTCTCTCTCTCTCTCTCTCTCTCTCTCTCTCTCTCTCTCTCTCTCTCTCTCTCTCTCTCTCTCTCTCTCTCTCTCTCTCTCTCTCTCTCTCTCTCTCTCTCGACCTTGGGAATTTGATCTTTCTTTATACCTTTCACTTTTTTTTTCTATTCTTATATTTCTCATTTTCTTTTTTTTTTCTATTATTTTTTTCTTATTATTATTATTTTTGGATTTTTTTTCTTTGTATTAATTCGTGTTTTTTTTCTTTTGTTTTCACCAATGTTTGCTTTTGTTATTGTTATGGTTATGGTTATTGTTATTATCCTCCTCTTCTCCTCTTCCTCTTCTTCTTCCTCCTCCTCCTCTTCCTCTTTATATGTATTTATCTTTACTTTTCTTTGTTTCTCTTGACTTTTTATTGACGTAATTCCTTCCTTTGTTTTATCCTCTTCACTTTCATGGTCACAACCCAAATCTTTCTCCAAAATTCTCATGTTTCCCTTCTCAAGCATCCTTCCTCCTCCTCCTCCTCCTCCTCCTCCACTTCTCCTTTCCTTCTCCTTCTTCCTCCTTCTACAATTGCTACCGCTTCGTAAATCCCCAAAAAGACTTCCTGCTTCTCGTGATCCTCCTCCTCCTCCTCCTCCTCCTCCTCCTCCTCCTCCTCCTCCTCCTCCTCCTCCTCCTCCTCCTCCTCCTCCTCCTCCTCCTCCTCCTCCTCCTCCTCCTCCTCCTCCTCCTCCTCCTCCTCCTCCTCCTCCTCCTCCTTCTTCTTCTGGTTCCTTAATCATTTTCCTCCCTCCTCTGATCTCCCCTCCTCACCACTCATATTTATAGTCTCCCCTCTTACCCTCTTCCTCCTTCTTATCTCCCTTCTCCCCTAAGTCTCTCCACTGGCAAGCATTCGTTATTTCCATCCCTTACACTTCTTCTTTAGGGTTTTTTTTTGTCCTCCTCCTCCTCCACCTCCTCCTCCTCCTCCTCCTCCTCCTCCTCCTCCTCCTCCTCCTCCTCCTCCTCCTCCTCCCTTTTGTCTCCATCCATTTGTCTGTCCTTAGATCGTCTCCCTTCCAATCCTTTTGTTCTCTCATATTTATCACTCTCCACCCTTCACCTCATTTAACGTTCCCTTTCCTTCATATTAAATGTATGCTCTCTCTCTCTCTCTCTCTCTCTCTCTCTCTCTCTCTCTCTCTCTCTCTCTCTCTCTCTCTCTCTCTCTCTCTCTCTCTCTCTCATTCTATTTTTTCTTCTTTACCATTTTCCACCACCACTATTACCTCTTCCTCCCCCTTTCTCATCTTCTTCCCCTTCTTTTCTCTCCCTTTACACATCTCTTTCAACACCTACACATATGACCTGTCAGTTATAAACCACCTCCTCCTCCTTCTCCTCCTCCTCCTTTTCCTTCCTCCTTCTCAGGTTTACACAAAGGCGATAAATTGGATGGATTCAGGACGTCCATCTTGTGCATGGCGGGAACTCATGACCTACACAACACCTTAGGGGCAGGACGTTATATAGGATGGTGCAAGACCTTTCAAGGCATCAGGTATAGTGACGCTGTTTCAAGGCCGATGCATGAAAGGCCAATATATGTATTTCTGTGTGTGTGTGTGTGTGTGTGTGTGTGTGTGTGTGTGTGTGTGTGTGTGTGTGTGTGTGTGTGTGTGTGTGTGTGTGTGTGTGGGTGTGTGCGCGGTGGCCGGAGAGGAGAAACTTTGCTGCCATACAGAAGTGACGTTGTCGGGCGAGCATCTTAATGAGACAAGTTTCAGGTGACAGTGGCAGCGGCGGAACCACATTGGCGACTTATTAATGAGATCGTGGTGGTGGTGGTGGTGGTGGTGGTGGTGGTGGTGGTGGTGGTGGTGGTGGTGGTGGTGGTGGTAGTGAGCTGTTATTGATGTTTTTCAGGTTTGATTAAAATAGAAAAATGTGTTTGTGTGTATGTATGTGTGTGTGTGTGTTACTGTCACCGTAGAAGGAGTAAGATTTAGTGTATTTAGGAAGTTGAATGGGAAGGGAAGGGAAGGGAAGGGAAGGGAAGGGAAGGGAAGGGAAGGGAAGGGAAGGAAAGGGAAGGGAAGGGAAGGGAAGGGAAGGGGTGAAAAAAATATTGGAACAGGTAAAGAGGGCAGACAACACAAAGGGAAAAGAAGAAGTTTGTGTTGACCTCGCCAGCAAACAGCAGCAGCAGCAACCCCAATCCCTCTTCTTCTTCTTCTTCCCCTCCCCTCCTCCTCTTCCCCTCCCCTCCTCCTCTTCCTCCTCCTCCTCCTCCTCCGTCTGCCCTTGCCGCCATGACCCAGAAGATGGTGTTTGGGCAAGGCTGTGTAGTTAGCAATATTGCGGCTGAGTCAACCACACACACACACACACACACACGCACATGCACACGCACACGCACACACACACACACACACACACACACATACACACACACACCATCAAAGGACCGTGCATGTTGACAGGTGTGATGCTAAATATCTATAGGGCGATTCCAGGATTCCAGCTGGCTTGGCCCCACCTCACCTTCCAGGAAACTCTTACCAAGGCCTTCATTGACCTTCCCGCTCCCTCCACCACCACCACCACCCTGCCCCCCTGCCTCCCTCCTCCCTCCTCCACTTTATACGCATATCACTACCCCTAAGCAAGCAGACTTTCTATCCTCTAGGTCAAGGTTTACATATGAAGAAAAAATATATATTGCATCCTATAAGCATGAAATATTATGGAACATTGAGGGAAAAAATGTAGTTAGGTTTTCTTTCTTTTTTTGAACTGTTTATTTATTTTTTTTACTTCGTGTTATGATGATTACTATGTGTTCGGTTTGTTGTTTAATTCTTATAGCATGTCATTACAACATGCATATCATTATTATCATATATGTTATAATGTTTTCAGTTTTACTTTTTCTTTTGTAGCCTGATCGCGTCGTACATGTGGCAGCGATGCGTCTCCCCTTGAGCTAAATTGCACACTTAACCAGGAGGGGAAAAGTGAAATTCTGCTTATAATTCATACGGGTATTTGTAAGGGGAGGCAGCGCAGTTGTTATATATCCACGCATACATACAGGTTCTTGCAGCATATATATATAGAGATAATGTAGCAGGAACATCGTCTCGGCAGAAGAAAGTCATGTAACGCTTGTGTTATTTATTTGATCTCGTTCAGGGTTATGGCAACTATATACGTACATACAATATATTCTGAAGTATTGTTGGACCTTTAAATGTTGGATATTCCTTCACATAGTTGAGAGTTGTGGATGAAGTTACTTGCAAAATAACTAATGTATGTCAGCCTTCTTCCATGTTTGGGTGTCCAGCACGTCTATTCATAGTTTGTTTTACATATATGAAAACTAATAGATTATGACCGACCATAACAACCGGAATACCCAAACGAGGGAACGAGCGGTGGTTCAGCATCGTGAGCCTCCACTGGCAGAAGGTAAGAACACGGGTGCGTCAGAATATAGTGAGGATTATTCAAAGCTGAGGAAACTTATACTACTTAAGGCGTCCCAAGGGTAAACTACTGCCGGGAAGTGATTCTTAAGCCTTATGTGTGTGTACCAGGGAAATTGAGGAAAACACACACACACACGCACACGCACACGCACACGCACACACACACACACACACACACACACACACAAGGAAAGCATATTAAAAAAAAACATAGCAGGCTTCAGGCAAGTAAATCTTATAACTCACGATTTCCTGGGAAGTGAATTCTGGCCGAAGCTTATCAGCCTATGACTCATGGAGTGAGTTTAAATGTTTCTGATGCGGGAACTAACAAGATTAAATTCACTCACATTTCAACATGAGCAAAAAAAAATTAAATAAAAAAAAAAAGTACATAACCTTTTAACTCACTTGTTATTACATTACATTATATTACACGCGTTAAGTTCAATGTAACAACACTATACCACATGTAACACTCTTTATTAACCTTCAAATACAGGTTAAGGATAAAACAAAAATAGTCATTACTGTACATTACGTGAAACTGACACCCATTTCTCTAACACCACCCCCTTGATCCTCTCCTATCCACCCTTTACAATGTCGTAAGTCAGTTGTAAGTTGTAGCCAAACTGTGTCCTCCCCACCTCACAACCACTTGTCAAACACATGATCCACTAACCTATTGTCAATCTAAGACCCGAGAACAAAGGGGAAGGGAGAGGTTTTGCTCATCAAGTTACTGAGTGATATCTATCGGAAGAAACAGGAAGCAGGAAGGAGGAGGAAAGAAGAAGAAGAACAATAACAAAAGCAGCTGATGCAAAGTAATGTCAACAGGAAGATTACTATATCCTTGCAGCTTACACACCTCCTTCCCTTCCTCCCTTCCTCTCTACGTCTTGCAGGTATTTTATAAAAGTGTGATAATGAGTTGCAATGCGTCGCTGGTGTTCTTGATGAGTCACCCTTCTCAGAAAAGGTCCAACACTGCATCCACTACCTGTCATCTTGGTGAGAGAGACTGAGTAGGACGAGGCGGGGAGGGGAAGGAGAAGGATGCGGAGTGGAGTGGAAAACGGAGGAGGATGAGGAAGGAAGGGGCTGCACCCACAGGCTCGCGTGGGATCCATTAACAGTGTAATGAGATCAGCCTCAGAGAACTGGCAGGAAATTCCCTTGATGTTCAGGTTAGCAGCGACGTTTAGTCTTTACATTCATAAGCGTCACGTGTGTAAAACCTTGGCGTGTGAATTACGAAAACTGACTTGTCAACAAACAACCCTTCGCGCCTTCAGCAAGCTTGGGCAGATGTGTTGCCTCACTCCTATTGCAAACACACTTGTTATGCATCAAACTTGTCCTTACACACTGACATATTATGCATGTTATTCGTGACCAAGTTATAATGTTGCATTCATCTATCTTTCTATCTACGCCCACCACCCACGTGAAGAGTGTGGTGGGCGGGGGCCTGGACCACATGGGAGGAGCACTCACCGGTGTTCGGGTGGTGGGTGCCTGGGTGCCTGGGTTGACAGCGGGGGTGGTGGGTAAGGGAGGAGGCGGCTGTCCCCCAAACGGCAGTGGTGTGCATGCCGGTGTTTGGTAATCCGTCGCTGAGTTCCAGGTCAAGTGTGTGGCGGTGTACATATATCCATCACGAACACTCACAATCATCACCAGTGTATAAACCTCACACCAGGTGCCTACTCACTGCACCATTATGTCTACACAAACACCAGAGGCTAAGTGCATTTTACTTATTACAGGTGCAAGTTACAGAGTACTCGAAGTAATGTAACCAGGATGGCGATCAAGGTTAGACTGATTTTCCAGCACGTAGCGGTGACTCACGACCCCATTGGTTCGAACGACTCGAACGATGCTGAACCACCGCTCGTTCCCTCGTTTGGGTGTTCCGATTGTTATGATCGGTCATCAATCTATTTGTTTTCATATATGTAAAACAAACTCTGAATAGACGTGCTGGACATCCGAACATGGAAGAAGGCTGACATACATTAGTTATTTTGCAAGTAACTTCGTCCACAACTCTCAACTATGTGAAGGAATATCCAACACTTAAAGGTCCAACAATACTTCAGAATAGTTACCATAACTTTGAACGTGATCAAATGAATAACATAAGGGTTACAGCCGCCTTGCTGAATACATGACTCTCAGTTACATGACTTTCTTCTCGTAAAATGCAGAACAAAACAGAATATTACCGTAAAGCGAAGGGAGGGAAGGGAGCGAAGGGAGGAAAGGGAGGGAAGGGAGAGACGTAACAGGAATAACGTCAAGTAATTTTGTATGCAAGGTAACCGGAGGGAAATTGCTTTTTTACTAGATATAAATGCCTCAGCGAGAAAGAACATTTGTGTGAATTGTATCAAACGTTTCTTTCTCTCTCTTTCTCACTTTTTTTTCTCTCTCTCTCTTTTACGTACTTCTTTTAGTGTTAAAGTATCAAATGGCAATTTTCATCCTCCCTTGAAACCTCCCTCCCTCCCTCCCTCCCTCTCGTTCCTGCAGGTAATGATGTCTTATCTGCTCTGCTAATGACGCACTGAGTACCTCAAAGCCTGGTCATCAGGTTTTGAGCATTACTCTCTACCCTCCGTACCCCAAGAGGCCAACTAGACCATTAAATGCACGTAATGAGATAACTATGATAATACCAGGAGCAGGAGGAAGAGGAGGAGGAAGAGTAAGAGTAGTAGTAGTAGTAGTAGTAGTAGTAGTAGTAGTAGTAGTAGTAGTAGTAGTAATATAGTAGTAGTAGTAGTAATAGTAGTAATAGTAGTAGTAGTAGTAGTAGTAGTAGTAGTAGTAGTAGTAGTAATAGTAGAAGTGATAGTAGTAATAGTAGTAGTAGTAGTAGTAGTAGTAGTAATAGTAGTAATAGTAGTAGTAGTAGTAATAGTAGTAGTAGTAGTAATAGTAGTAGTAATAGTAGTAGTAGTAGTAGTAATAGTCGAAGTGGTAGTAGTAATAGTAGTAGTAGTAGTAGTAGTAGTAGTAGTAATAGTAGTAGTAGTAGTAATAGTAGTAGTAGTAGTAATAGTAGTAATAGTAGTAGTAGTAGTAGTAGTAGTAGTAGTAGTAGTAATAGTAATAGTAGTAATAGTAGAAGTAGTAGTAGTAGTAGTAGTAGTAGTAGTAGTAGTAGTAGTAGTAGTAGTAGTAGTAGTAGTAGTAGTAATAGTAGTAGTAGTAGTAGTAGTAGTAATATATATATATATATATATATATATATATATATATATATATATATATATATATATATATATATATATATATATATAATGAATTATAAAGGTTATAAACAGAATATGTGAAACTACTTTAAAAAAAAGTATTTGAGAGCCGAAAGAGCTGTTTGGGAGCCGAAAGAACCGGCTCTATTGAGTGAACGTGAACTAAAGAACCGGCTCCCTGAAAAAAGCCGGAATTTCCATCACTTCTTCAGATAACAAAAAATAGACTTGACAAATATTTAGAAGCCAATCCACAACTAAAATAACACTTCAAACCTTTTATTTATAGTCATAGAACAAATATTCATAATGACAGTTGTAGAGTTTAATTAGGTCTATCAGATGCTGCAATGATATTTCCAATATCTCTAATAGCTTTCGAGAAAATGAGGAAGAAAGTCATGTTTTGGAAAAAAGATACCGTTTCATTTTACTGCGTAATTATTAGTCATAGAACAAATATTCATAATGACAGTTGTACAGTTTAATTAGGTCTATCAGATGCTGCAATGATATTTCCAATATCTCTAATAGCTTTCGAGAAATGAGGAAGAAAATAATGTTTTGGATAAAAGATACGGTTTCATTTTACTGCGTAATTATTATTCTTAGAACAAATATTCATAATGACAGTTGTAGAGTTTAATTAGGTCTATCAGATGCTGCAATGATATGTCCAATATCTCTAATAGCTTAAGAGAAAATGAGGAAGAAAGTTATGTTTTGGAAAAAAGATAAGGTTTCATTTTACTGCGTAATTATTAGTCATAGAACAAATATTCATAATGACAGTTGTAGAGTTTAATTAGGTCTATCAGATGCTGCAATGATATTTCCAATATCTCTAATAGCTTAAGAGAAAATGAGGAGGAAAGTTGTTTTGGAAAAAAGGTACAGTTTCATTTTACTGCGTAATTATTAGTCTTAGAGCAAATATTCATAATGACAGTTGTACAGTTTAATTAGATCTATCAGATGCTGCAATGATATTTCCAATATCCCTAATAGCTTGCGAGAAAATGAGGAAGAAATTCATGTTTTGGAAAAAAAATACGGTTTCATTTTACTGCGTAATCATTATTCATTGAACAAATATTCATAATGACAGTTGTAGAGTTTAATTAGGTCTATCAGATGCTGCAATGATATTTCTAATATCTCAAATAGTTTTTGAGAAAATGAGGAAGAAAGTCATGTTTTGGAAAAAAGATACGGTTTAATTTTACTGCGTAATTATTAGTCTTAGAACAAAATTAGTAGTAGTATAAGTAGTAGTAGTAGTAGTAATAATAATAGTAGTAGTAGTAGTAGTAGTAGTAGTAGTAGTAGTAGTAGTAGTAGTAGTAGTAGTAGTAGTAGTAGTAGTAGTAGTAGTAGTAGTAGTAATAGTAGTAGTAGTAGTAGTAGTAGTAGTAGTAGTAGTAGTAGTAGTAGTAGTAATAGTAGTAGTAGTAGTAGTAGTAGTAGTAGTAATAGTAGTAGTAGTAGTAGTAGTTTCCCAGAGAGACAGTAAGCAGCTGCCAGCATTATGGACAACACTCAAGAGAAGATAATACATAATCAAGACAGACCATTGCATGTTAAATAGTGATAAGATCCTGTGACAACCTACACGGTGCAGCTGGCGGCTAATCGCTTGTTACATCAATGCCAGTAGCTCAGAGTCATCAGTGAGGGGGAAGGACTTTTAGAAGAGTGACATGATTAAGGTGAGGGGTATATTCATTGATCTCTCCCCTCTATAACTCTTATCTGTTTCCCTGTTTCCCTGTTTCCCTGTTTCCCCTTCACCTTGATGCTACGCCGCGTGGTCACTCATATAAAATTGTCTTATGGCGTGTTTTATGTGATACTTGTATGAAATATCTTGGAATAAATACTCCTACACGGCTGTTCTGGTTAACACTTTGGCTTATTTTAGGCCCTTATGGCTCGAGAGTAGGCCTATAGGAATATGTATTTACGTTGTGTCAGTATTCTTAATGCAAAACGTATTATGTATAGTGCTGTTGTTTCTTCTACTACGTTATAATACACCTACGTAAAGAACATTCTGATTAATGGGTTGGCTGGCACACTGGAGTTTCCCTTTAGATGGAAACACACGCAGGTAGGAAAATTAGATTAAGGAAAGAAAAAAAACATATTCCATACTCGCTGCGTTAACTGGCCACAACACACTATTATTGAAGGCCCGAAGGAGGGACTGAGAGAAAATGAACGTGGTGTGACGGTCTTGTAAATAATAAATAAATAAGAGTTTGAGCCAGATAAAGAAAGTATTTTAGTCTTAGGTTAAAAAAAATAATAATAATACTCTCTCTCTCTCTCTCTCTCTCTCTCTCTCTCTCTCTCTCTCTCTCTCTCTCTCTCTCTCTCTCTCTCTCTCTCTCTCTCTCTCTCTCTCAAGATGTATGAGCGGCACGTGAGGGAAGGCAGCAGGAAGACTGAAGAAATTTATATTCAGAATTATAAGAAAGTTGACTAACTGTGTGTACGTGAGGAGAGAAATATTGTTCAGAGTAAAGCAAGTATTAGTGAATATAATAGTAGATAGATAGATAGATAGATAGATAGATAGATAGATAGATAGAGAAAAAGAAAGAAGAGAATCAGGGTTGCCTCACGATCCCTTTCCCTTTAACTTTTGATCCTAAACATTATTTGTCCATACATTCAGAAAAATGTACTGCAAAAATGGTACCGTAAATATTTAGTCATCTTTACCCTAGCATTCCGAATGTAAAACACACACACATATGCACATATAAACTCACTCACTCTCTCTCTCTCTCTCTCTCTCTCTCTCTCTCTCTCTCTCTCTCTCTCTCTCTCTCTCTCTCTCTCTCTCTCTCTCTCTCTCTCTCTCTCTCTCTCTCACACACACACACACATACGTTTGAATACACCACGGAGATAGATTCATTGTATTGATCAAAGCATAGGAAATAAGTCTCAAGTTAAACGACAATGCTGTAATGAGTATTTTTTATAAGTTATTACTATAAGTTCCGTGATTCCAAAGCAGAAATGAGATAGAGCTGGGCAGGGCATTAGTATTCATATTTACAACAACACACTCACAAAGGAAGGAGGGAATTACATTTTTATTCAATTATTCGTAAAAGTTTAAGTTTTCTTTTCAAAATATTATTCGCTTACAAACAATCAATAGTTTCCATCTTAATATATAAACAAATGGAGATAAATGGATTGATAGAAACGTGGATGGATTATTAAAGATATATAATGACAAATAACAGTAGATAGATACAAAGATACAGATAAATCCACACATACCTATATATAGATAGATAGTTTTAGATGTAGATAGATAGACTACACGACTATATAATCTTTTCAGCATTAAGTTGAAATTCGCGCTAGACTGTGTGTGTTTCCTTCTAATTATTCAGTGTAATGATAACATGTAAATATGCAGTGTTTGGATGGCCACGTTTCCTGGGAAAATAACTATAGCTACGTATTTATAAACCATACGAAGTGAAGTGAAATTGCCAGTGTGGAGCGAAAGGATGGGATGCAGTGATGTCTCGTGAATGGAGGTTGGTTGGAATTGAAAGTCGAATGTAATTGGCAGTCAACCACAGCCCAAATAAGGGTCGATATTTTGTTAATTGTTTTTAGTGGCAATTCACGCGCCTAGTTAAACCATGTGTGGGCACGCTTGTTCGCCTGTCTCTTGTTCCTTAGCATCGTACGTGTGGCAGAGGTGAGCCGAATGGAAGGTGAAATGGCAAAACTATCCGTATCTTTCATCATTGTTTTAAAGACATTAAATTCCTACTACACTTATTCGAGTGATTTACCATTTTTACACATGCATCAAAGCAATATTTCTGCACAAACACTGATATTAAGTAGTAGCTCAACGTGGCAACACTCAAATTTAACTGGTTTTTTTTTATATATATAACATCAAATATTGGTAGTTATAACCCTGACACTCGCAGTTGATGGTTCTGTGAGAGCTTCACGGGGCTGCCACCAGACGGCATGACGCTCGCTGCCTTCCCTAATAGGAGAGGAAAGGACAGTCAAAGCCAATACTATAGATTACCGTCTTCGTTCACGGGTGAGAGTGGTGTGTTAATATATGTCACATCTATACTCATATCAAGTAAACAATGTCCAACGTATACTTGTATGGAATTCATTATGCACAAACATCCTTTTTAATTCACTTATATGAGCTACAAACAGTGTTATACAAGTAGGCGTTTAAGTCCCGACGGTAGAACTTTTACTATCATATCACCCAAATATCTTCCACCGCAGCCTTGGTTAACTAAAGGCACAATAAACAAGCACACTCACCCTAGCACCCCGTCATGATAACCCTAAAGGCACGTATGACCCTTAATTAAACGTATAAAAGTAACTAATTAATTAACTAGTCATTAAGTTAAAAAAAAATGCTGGGAAGTACGCTTTGTAGAGTGATTATACAGTATAATTGAGGATCATATTAATAAGGGTTAGTATCTACCTAAAAATCCTTCAAAACGCAATCCAAACACTTATGAAAAAGGGTCGAAAACCACAAGGCAATTTCGATTCCTTTCCTGAAGACTGTTTGTTATGGTTTTGTAAGTCTGATGAAAACGCTGAAGGAGTAAACGTAACCAAGAAGCCGCCTGGAAACAACCTCTCCACTGCCGCCGAGTGCCGCCCTTCAAGGCAACGCTATGAATTACCAGCCCACACAAACACCAAATTGCCTTGCTTCACTCTGATGCATCTCTCTCTCTCTCTCTCTCTCTCTCTCTCTCTCTCTCTCTCTCTCTCTCTCTCTCTCTCTCTCTCTCTCTCTCTCTCTCTCTCTCTCTCTCTCATATCCTCTTTCCTTCTATCTTTCATCTTATCTCCTTCCTACTTTGCTAACACTCTCTCGTCTCATATCTCCCTCCCTCCCTCTCTCTCTCTCTCCTCCCCTCCTTTCCTACCTCTCTTCCCAGCTAGAGTCAAGGTCGGAGGAAGCGGAAGGAGGAACGAAACTGAGGAAATGAAAGGAATAAGAGCAGCAACCGGTGAGAGGAAAGAAAGATGATATAAAGAAAAAATACATTAAGCAGGTTTAGGTGTGAGAAGAAACAGAGGAATTGTGTTGAGGCAAATGGACGCTATATAAAGCCCATTGTCTGCTTGTCCTTAGTGCACCTTCAGTCTGATTGCGTATTAATTAAGAGAAGTCTGAATGGCCGGTGAAATGAAAGGCGTTGCGATCGTCATTTGTCTCTAAGCTGGCAGCGGCGTCAGAAAAAAAGTTGCATCGGAGTCCCAGATTCGATTCATTCCGTCGAAGTTGATTGATATGGTTACATCAGGAGAGTTAAAGGGAATCAAGCGGAGTGAAGATGGAATATTCCTTTAGGTTACAAATGTGGAGGGAAAATAATAATAAAACAGAGCTGATATTATGCACTGTAGGCAAGGAAATTCAAACACGATGATTGGAGAGACTATGGATTTTTGTTTGAATCATCGAATACTTCATCTCTCTCTCTCTCTCTCTCTCTCTCTCTCTCTCTCTCTCTCTCTCTCTCTCTCTCTCTCTCTCTCTCTCTCTCTCTCTCTCTCTCTCTCTTCTTATCATGCAATTACACGTATAATATTTCACATTTCTATAACTCTACAATCCATTACGTTGCAACACACACACACACACACACACACACACACACACACACACACACACACACACACACACACACACACACACACACACACACTAATCGCTTACATATCACAACAAACATTAATAATACAAACTTTTCGGTGACAGCGTGCCAGGTATCCGTAAAACTATGCATTCACGGTACTACCTTTTTGGCTAACCAACCAAAGTAAAACTGTAAGTGAGAGGTGAGTGGGAAAAAAAAAGTGCATTGTTTGTTAAAAATTGTTTGACAGTAAATTAATTTCCACACAATAAGCATGATTTTCTTCCTAACAAATTTTCAGAATATAATTATAGTCACAATGGGTTAAGGTCTCGGCAAAGTGACTGAAATTTTTTTTTTGTATACTAGTACAGTTGTGAAATTTTAGTCAGAGCTACAGCGGTTATATCTGTGTTATATATCAGTAAATGTCTAGATAATCTTGATCATGATGAACGTATATTCCCTTGGTAATTATCAGCCTAGCTCCAGTTTATTTGTATAAGTTATTAGCGAGTAAGTTTTTTTAACGATTAAAAAAATATATATATATAAAAAAAAATTTAAACAGGCTACCGTTCCTTATGCATTTAATTTTTCTTTCCGTATGTTCGCAATAATAAAATAATACCGTAAAGAGTGAGGAATCAAGAGGTGGTATTATTGCATCACATTACGTTAGGTGACACACAACTCTTGACTACCTGTGACTTTCCAATACACATCAACAACTAAAAAAAAATTAAACATAACACTCCTAGACATAATAATAACGAGAACATAATAAATAGTAACAATAAAATATCATAAAAATTGAGAAAAGATCACTGTTTCCTTACCTCACACTTTTCTCCGACATCACGAGGCGGGGACCTGCTCAAACAAGTCTTCCTTATTTCCTCCTCCTCTGCTTATTTCCTCTAGCCTGCTGCCCTCCACTGCCTCCCACGCACGCAGAACACACTCA
>JAPQNM010000006.1:5611303-5628803 GCA_029783475.1 Metacarcinus magister | reverse complement strand
AGCGTATTTGTCCTTGTATTTGTAGTTGTCCACATCGAAACCACAGACTGTCACCATCAGGAAAATGTGTTAGGCTACTTGCCAAACCAATGGTGCTTTTTAATAATTAATTGACCATTCGTACACCATCACAGCCTTCTTCTTGCAACCTAATATAGGCCTACTGTATTTTTGAAGTGGGAACTTAGTATGGTTACATTGTGAGACTTTATTTTTGGCCATAACTGGACTGATCAACTACTGAAAACTTCACAGTCCAATCTACAATGTTGATGAGACTGGTATAACTACTGTGCAGTCCAGACCATCAAAGATTGTGGCTCTACGAGGCAGGAAGCAAGTTGGTTCTCTAACATCAGCAGAGCGTGGGGTATGTCAGCAACAGGATCATTTGTTTCACCCCTCTTCGTATGGCCTAGAGTAAGGATGAAACCCGAGTTAATGGATGGAGCTCCACCTGGTTCAATTTATGAGTGCCATAAGTCAGGAAGGATGCAGACTGATATGTTCACAACATGGTTTCAACATTTTGTGAAAGTTTCTGGAGCTTCAAAGGAAAATACGGTGCTTCTTATACTGGATGGACACAAGACACATACTCAGAACCTAGCTGTCACACTGTGTGACATCAGGTGCAGGCGCTCTATAGATGCCAGCTATCAACGCTTTTCAAATTTTCCCGGCACAAGATCCACCATCTCTATACCATACTTTCTCCTGTAGTTAAAGAGGAATCAACCAGTCAATTACTAACTTTCTAAAAATAAACATAAGCATAAGACTTAATACAACTACAACAATAATATTAATTTCCATCTATCTCCTTCCTTATCCTCATCCTCCCTGCAGGTTGGTGGAGGCATAACAACAACAACACACTGCCCAGTGAAGAGAGGAAGTCTCCCGGTCAGCTACCACGCCTGTGACCACCCCGCAGGACACCACCAGGGCGAATAGGGTATAATAGACCGTCACAGCCCTAAAACACCACCAACAAACAGGAAGTCCCTCTGCTAACATAAAGGCAACACTCCCGACATCAACCAGACCAGACCAGCAGCACCAGGCGTCCAACCCTCACGACAACCAGCTGTCATCCGTCTCACCAGCGCCTTGAAGAAGACGGGTCAGCTAACACGCCTGTGACACCCTCACAGGACTTCACCAGGGCTCATATGATAGACTAAATCGTCGCAGCCCTAAACAACACCAAGAAGAGAGGAAGTCTCAGGTGTGCTCTGGTAACAATGTTAAGGTTTAGGCATACAACTCAACTGGTATATAAAGTGTAGCAGTTCTAATCATCAGTCTTATGTAATGGCTTCTCGCAGTATATAACAACCATTGATATTAGCTTTTCTATCACCTTATCCAGCAGTAAAAGGGAATGTTATATTTTTTTCGTGTTTTCAGAGTGATTCATTTGCATTTCTTACCACCGAATATATAAGATGTTGTATATCATTCTTAAGTAATACCAACATGTATACAAGTTACTATTGTTATTGTTATTGAAGCATATATCTTCCACACTATTATGTAAGGATGTGTAGCTTCCTTATATTGTTATGTTGTTATGTTTGTGTGCAGGAACATGTCCGTTGACTTGAGTGAGCTGAAGCGGAGTGACTTCCCATCATGTGTAAGGAAGGGACTCTACAGGCTAGGTGAGTAAGGTTCAGGTTAGGTTGTATTATATCTTACCCACTCTGTGTATCCTATGTGTTATGACTGATCTTATCATTATTCTTACGAAGTGCTTACAGATACGGCAGCCATATCCCATTGTCATCCCCTATTCATACGGCATGCGCCGGCGTCACTCACCGTGTTCGCATTAAATTCAACATTTTTTATCGTACAAAGAGTTTCAAAAACACTAAAGTTATCAACAGAATAATCCGCTATTCGTACAGCCTGTGCCTCATTATTTACCTGGTAAAGCATCTTTCAAGTTATGTTAGGTTAGGTTTGGTTCAGTTATATAAGCTTTTTATATTGTACTACCCAAAAGTTAGGCACGTGCCATATCTATAACCGAGCACTATGAGGATACGGCGTACGTTAGGTTATGGTTAGGTTTGGTTAGGTTCGGTTATATAAGCTTTTTATATTTTATTACCCAAAAGTTGGGCATGTGCCGTATCTATAACCGGCTGCCGTACCTGTAAGCTGTGCCTATAAGTGCTTACAGATACAGCAGCCGTACCCCATTGTCATCTCCTATTGGTACGGCTGCCGTACCTGTAAGCACTGCCTTCTTTATATCTTAACCACTCTGTGTAGCATATGTGTCATGACTGATCTTATCATTATTCTGATATACACTGTTGTATATTTAGTTATAGAGTTTACAAAGAGTTTTTTTTCCAACTCTGTCTTAAGAAGGTGATGAGTTTGTTATTTTGTGTCATGCAACAATACTGCATCTCAATGGAAGGCAGATGAATGGAGTTAGTTGTAATGACAGGGTAATACACTTCAAATATGTGAGTGTGATGACATTCCTTGCTGGACTGTTAGACTGACAGCTTCTCCCTCCCAGAGGAGGTGCTGCACATGCCATCTGTTCCCCACCACCATGACCTGCAGCAACACATCATGGACCAGTTTGTGTTCTGCTGCCGGGACTCATCCTCCTCCAAGATAAGGGTAAGGCTTCTGGCTGGTTACTTTTTTGGACATATCCTCACAAAGCCAAACCTCACTACATTCACAGTGTTTCCACCCAAGCTAATTTCCTTGTTCCTGGCAGGCTATAGGCCCTGTGGAGGAGCTAGTGGTGGTGCGGGAACTGAGTCAACACCTGGGCAAGATGGTGGATGCAGCCTCACGCAACTCCCTCTTCATCACACTCTTCCACCCATCCTCACATGACCCTCGCACACCACACAAGCTGCGCATCCTCTCGGCCTTGGTGTCGTTGGCCATTGCAACACATAATGTGTCTGTTCTAGAGGCCACAGCTGTGTGGATGCAGGTAAAGATATTTTTTCCATATACCCGTACGTATATTGTAGTGTCACGTCACGCCTTGTCTCGACTACTTCCTTTTAAGGGGATGACAACCTGTTATATAGATAGATAGACTAATGATTACACAAACATTTTTTTCTTGTTTGAAATTGGTTGGTATCTTATATTGACTCTGGAATTAAAACTCCTCAGCACAGAGAACCACTGAGATCTTAAGTTAAAAATCGTGCCAGACTGAAATCCTTTGTCTAGTAGAGGTAAATAAATGGAATATGGATTGATTGAGAGAGTCAAACGCAACACACTGAGATGGTTTGGCCAAATAATAAAGGATGCCAGGGAGTGAAAGTACAAAGAGTGTGTGTGTACATGAGCAAAGTAGAGGCAGTGATGAACCCTCGTGAAATGGAACGACAAAATGCTAGACTATGTGAAAGAAAGGAGAGAGAGGAGATTGAGAGGATCAAAGCATACTAGGAAGGAATGTAAGGACAGGAATAAGTGGAAACAGACAGGAACACGCATCAGATAGATAGGAGGATAGGTGGAAATCTTTGCTGATAGTTTAAGTAGTATAAGAAACAATACTGATACTTTAGGTGTCAATTATGAGGAGTGAACACCCAACCCTTCCACCACCAGCAAGTCTGTTGTCTCAGTGGCTGGAGTGGGGAAGTGTGCCGAGGACTGGTACAAGATTACTTCCAGCTCACCCCATCTGCCCCACCACACTTTGCTGTGGCCCTCAGAGCAATGCCCACCATGGCCCCACTCTTCACAGCAAACCTCATCACCACACTCTCACAGCTTTATGCAAAAATAGGTAAGATTGTTTTGATATTGTATGAAGGTAAAGGTAAAACTGACAGTGGAGGTGCGTACACTTTCTTGTTGCTTGATTAAACACTTATCCATCTGTTCTTAGACCTTGATCAAACTAGCAGCATTTGAGCATTTTCTCCTTCACAGCCCTTACTACTCATTTCTATTTCTTAACTTCCTCCCCAAAACAACAACTTATTTTCATCAAATTTCCCACTCTGCTTTATACCAAACTCTTCATCCACTTTCCTTTGACTCTCTCACCAACTCCTTTACCTTCCTATTCAACAACTTGTACTCAGTTCTCTTCACTCTTATTTATTCTTCCATATTCCATTGCAGCATTTTCTTACATGCTCTTCTCTTCCATTCTATAGCCTCCTTTATCTCATCTGTCCACCCTTTCTCTGACTCCAACCACTTCTGCTGCTACTGAGGTCACTGCACCTTTCAACACCCTGGAAACCTCACTAACACACTCCCTCTTCAGCGTCCACCAGGTACTCACCATTTTCGTTCCCCCCAATCCATGCCTCACTTTCCAACCACACCTGCTAACTCAATCCTTTCATTCATATCTCCAATTAACATTATCTTATTTAATATTTTCAGGTAGTGGTGAGATGTGTGAGCATCCCCCTGATGCCCTGGTGAGCACAATAGTGTGGTGGTTGAAGGGAGCCCCCGGCCTGCCACCACACCTGGCCCTGGTCCCCCTCACCCACCCCCTTCCTGGTGTGTCCCTCCCCATGACAGCAGTACCCCCACTGGCACCCCTCATGAAGTAAGTGTGTGGGTGTGCGTGTGTGTGTATGTTTCGGAAATTATTGAAGTATATTTTCATGGCAAAGCATCAGTTAAAATTGTATATTCGTGGCATAAATACTCCTGAGAAAATTGATACAAACAAAAGATTATTATAGATGGATACTCAAATATGATATTCTTCCCCCCCCATCTGTTTCTCCTGCTCTGTTATTCTAGATGGTGTGTTGAGGCACCCTTCTTTGAGCAGATCAATAACTCTTCGGAAACATTGAAGCGGAAAGTCAAGATGATAAAGACGGTGACAGAACTTGAAAAAGCTACAGTGGGTCCCTCCCCGTCTTCCTCCTCACCTCCCCCCTCTTCCTCCATGTCCTCCCCCCCTCCTGCCTCCTTTAAACCACCTCCATCATCAGAAACCAGTAGTGACCTCTACTCTCAACTGCACCTCTCCATCCTGCAAACACTTCAGAATGTCCCCTCTGTTCGGGCACGCATGACACAAAAACAGGTGAGCTTAGAACACTATTTTTGTAGCTGTTATGCACTCCATGTTCAAACGTTCACTTGTTGTCTTTTTTTTGTTCATCAACTGTTACCTTAATTTACCATCACAAAAATTCTGTTGATTTGCATTCAATAATACTTGTGTTTTCAACCAACAAAATGGTTTGGAAAGTTAAGGAAATAATGATTTGTTGAACTTGTCTGAAAGCTTAATGTAACTATCATGAACACATACACTAATAGTTATGGATTGACTAATATTTTTAATGTAAGTCCGTTATGATTGATGTAACAACCTCCCTCCCTCCTTAGGTGTTGTGTCCAAAGCATGTGACGTCAGTGGTGGATGCTGTGAGTGAACGGATCAGAGGCAGCAGCAGCAGCAACAACAATGGCACTACTTTAATGGAAGATGAGGAAGCCACAGACTTGGCACTTAACAGACTGGCACAAATTATCCTTGTGGCACTTCAGACAGAATCTCTTTCTGGATCTCTAAGTAAGTACGGTGACTTCATAAAAACACTGTAACTCGTGCTCACCTAGCAGTAAATAGATATGGGACTAAGTTGTTCTAAGACTAATAATTACGCAGTAAAATGAAACCATATCTTTTTTCCAAAACATAACTTTCTTCCTCATTTTCTCGAAAGCTATTAGAGATATTGGAAATATCATTGCAGCATCTGATAGACCTAATTAAACTCTACAACTCTCATTATGAATATTTGCTCTAGTGTGTGTGTGTGGGGGGGGGGGGTGTCTGGTGCTTCCTCTAAGAGACCAGCAATGGTCTATGCCACGCGCTGATGGTTAAAACAGGCGTTGCATATAATTATGATTACATGTGTGAGGAAGACTAAAATAATAAATGGGTACATGAAAAAGTGTAGTATTAGCAGGACTTGTACAAGTTACTGAAACAGGATCCTTCTTTTACAGGTGATATGTGGGACTCCTTGCATAGGTTACCCAAGAAGAACAGACTTATATCCACCCTCCTCTCTAGCCGGGAAGCAAGGTGACAGTGAGACACAACAATGGACCACTCCTCCCTTCCTCCCCAACTTCAGGGAACTATTCAAACAAGCAAAACAATGCATACAACCGCACCAACCAAAACTGCCGCTAGGCATGTGTGCCCAACAGGTGTCTAGAAGATTAATATAATAACCCTCTGCCAAATAGATTTGATTTAGTAATGCTGCTGAAAAGAAATCGAAGTCAAAGCAGTCTTTATGAAATTAACTTTGAGTGCTCGTAAGGATTAAGTACTTTGTCATTAACAAAATTCAAGTTTAGATCGGGCACTATGTTTAAAGTACCCAATCTGCTAGTGGACTGATTGCTGTCTCATGGAAGTCAAGCCTTTAAATATAAAGATAAGGTCAAGTTTTAGTCTCATGCTTGTCTTCAGGGCATAGACTGTTCATTTATCGTTATATACTTGAAATAGAAGTTCAAGTGTAAGTATTTATGGAGTATGCTACACTTTTGTATGATGAACAAATGGTTTTAAGTTAAAACCAAAGGTCTTTACTTGACATGATTTTGTACTTTTAAGCAAGGTATTGAACTTCATTAACAAGTAAGAAATGGATGAGCTCAAGAGTGTGATGTTATTCCCTGATGGTCGTGTAAACAAGCGGATCAACGAGCCACACAGCAGCAGTTCCTTGAGGCAGTAGACAAGAGAGAACGAGAACCCAGCATGGTCATCCTCGGCGTGCCAGTTATCTGGAGGCAGATTGATCTACCTGATATCACTGGGACACATTGCAGGTTGGGATGCAAGGCTGGTGAAGATGGAACTTATAACCGACACCCAATACTACTGACAAAAGTATGCGGAGTGCCATCTTGGAGAACAGTAAGCAATTGAAGACAGCGGGAGATAATCTTAAGAAGATCTTCATAAAGAAGGACTGCACCTGTGTGTCAGAAGAGTGGCAGAGGCTTTGAGAGGTGGAGAAGGTCGTGAAGATGTTGGGTGTAATTTGCTACAACATACTGGAGATTACGCTCTATAGAGATGGCATGGTGATCGATGAGGTAGCCGAGATAAGGCACACACACACATACTCATGCACTCCTCATTTGGTCCATATGCGAGAGCCTAGTGGCTAGCGTGCGGGTAGACCAGCTCAGAGTCCCCAGTTCAAGTCCTGCAACGAGCTGGCCGCTTATCTTTGGATAAACCGCCAAGTGGCCGAAGATCACCCACATGCTGTCATAACACTATCCTCGACGGGGCTGCAAAGCAAAATGCAACGAGGAGCTTCCGCTGGCAGGATGAGCCTTTCAACAAGAAATGAGGCGTCACTTAAAAAATCTAACCTGCGCTACTAACGGGTGGAGGCCAACCACATCCAAAAGGCTCCATCAAGCCTACTGGCGCCATAGATTCATTGCATCATCCATATAAATATTAAACAACAATAGTAACATTACACATCTCACTCTAACAGGGAACCATTCTCACTATTTCCCACTCTATTATCTACTTTTCACATAGGTCAGGTGACTGGGTACAGTGTTCAGGTCTTAGCCGTAAGGTTCTGAGTTCAATCTTGGCTACCAGAGTTACATGGTCTATAGCTACCTAGTTCGGGGGGATTATTTAATCACTTTTTTACTATTCACATGGAAACTTTTCACACCATTTAGTAGACTGATTGGTGACAATAGATCATGGTGCCGCAACATCGAGGTAATTTGGCACCATTTAGTAGACTGCCACCTATTCATACAATTTTAGAACAAACAATTAATATAAAATTAATATAAAATGGAGGCAGGGAGACCGATCTCTCCTTGAAGACTTAGTGGTTAAGTGAGAGGAGTGCATGTGTAGGTATGTAAGGGTTTGTGTGTGTGTACCTTGTCAGGGCTATCCACTTTTGGGGAATGGCATGGTATACGGATAGAGAGCTAAAATGTCAACAATTCTTTTAATACAATTGGCCAGGCCTTGTTTTGGTGATGAATGTTTTTATCCCACAAAACACTATTACCCAGTGGATATACAAACTACAGAAATTTTAATAAATATTAAATAAAGTACATACACAGCCATAACTAGTCAATTTATATCTTATCACCTCATGCTTAAGAGGTAGAGATGTTCTCAGTTCGATAACATTACAATATATGCGATATAGATATGTCAACAATGTCACACGTTGTCAAGATATAAAAGAAACAACCTACTAACATTCACCTATACTCTCCTGCCAGTCTGTGTTCTCCCTGATCCTCCTCTCTAGGGTATGAGGGTATGACTGGATGCAACTAAGGCTCACCATGGCTTACCTTACAACTACCCTCCTCGACTGGAATACATATATTAGACTAGTATTAACATTCCAATATGAATATCTGTTCTCTGTTTCTAGTGCCTTGCCTTTTGACATGAAATAATTATTTGTGTATTTTCATACGAAGTCTGTTTTTTAACTGTGCAATTCAGTGCACTACCAACCATAATTAACTTCTGATAATGATTAAATATAGCTGCTCTGACATGCTGTAAAATAATCACCATCTTGCAATTACATACATCCAGAGATTCTTGTAACTAGTCTGATTGCTGCTTCAAGTGTTCCGTCGGGTCAATTTCGGTGAACTTATCCGTTCCTTTCGTTCTGACGCGGATCTTGATGGGTGCTGGAGAATCTTGCAGCTTGGTTTTCTGTTCTTCAGTTGTGGGTAGTGCTGTGTACACCAGAACTGTGCATCCCTGGCTGATGTGACCACACTCATAGGCCATGGCAAGCTGGTTCACCAAGCGCCGCTCCACCTCAACACAGGCATCAAAAACATTAACATTTCATAATCAATATTTCACTATAACATACTATTAACATACTCAAAGTTTTTTTTCATGAATAAGTAAAATACATGAGATACAATAAATGTAAGCTCAGTGTACTACAACTGTGTAAATACCTCATGTTTGATGGATCGAGCCCCATAGTACACATTGTAGCCGTCAGCCAGGACATCAAGCACCATGGGATCCCACTTCAGCTCAATCTTGTGTTTCTCCTTTGCCTGGAACACCACACACAGGTATTAAAAAATAACCCGAAATACACTTTAATGCACCATGATAAGTAAAACTTCAATTGAAGGAATGATGAAAGTTTATGCTCGTGATGATGATTGTAAATTTCCTTCTAAATATTAGTTCTTGCTTATGAGATGAAAACTGACAATTATGTTTCTTGCAATGAAGCAGAATGAACAAAAGCTACTATTACATGGAAAACATTATAAGTGAATGGTGATGATACACACCATAATGTTCCAGCTTCCCACATGAATAGTTACCTGTTTGGCCCACCTATCCAGCTCAGCTTTTACAAGTTTCAAAAGTTCTTGTCTTGAAAAGGGAACAAAGTACACAATTTCATTTATCCTCCCAAGAAACTCATCCCTCTGAAAGTGGTGCTTCAGGATGGGCCTCACAATCTTTTCCTTAAATCTGCAAGGAATAAAGGTAAAGGTGAACATCATGATTATGTTATACCGGTACAATATATAGTTTTGTTATAAATAATAATTTATTTTCACCAATATACCTTTGCATGTTAACCCTTCAAGGAATGGCATATACTATTTACAGGAGGGCAGGATTTCTGGCTCCTGCTGGGATTGCAAGGTTACAACTCCTTGGCTTATGTCTCGCACCTATTTTCTGCTACGTGAACAGCCCCAAATTGTCTCTGTCTAACCCAGGATTTGAACCCGGGACGATAATCAGTCTAATACACAAAATTTGAAGTCTGGTTTCTACTGAAAGTGTCTACATCACTCGCACCATTGTAAAGTATGTTGAGTTGTAAAGTATCGTTAAGTTGGGGACTGACTCAACTATAATGTTTACTAAGTGTCTGTTGGTTAGGAGTGTCCTTCATCTTGCCTTCTTCCAGGTACCAAATTGTAACACTTAGTCAATTAAAAATTCTGCCTTGGTATCCTAGTATCCAGTAGTGGTTTACGGGAACATTTGTAAAGCCACACTCAATCCACACCTGCGGGATATGGTGATAGTTTCGGTGATCTCTAAGTCATCGGGTTCACCTTCAAGGCGTTGTTTATTAATCTGATCAGCTTCTGCCCTCAACTGCATGCCATACTCTGCTATTTCATCACTTGCCAAGTTAGAGGTCATGATGAAGATGGCATCCTGCAACACAACACAATGTATCATCATCAATATGCATTATCACGGCTGGATCACTTAGCAATGAAGCAACTCAATACCAGCTTAAAATTCACAGAAAATACAAATGTTAGTATGAACTGACACATGCAATTCCATTCTCCAATAAATCTATAGCATATCTGATTGCACAAACTCGTTGGTAATACATTCACTTCCATCTGATGGTCAACTGAAATTTGTAAAACTGACATCATATTGAGGATGCAGCCCTATGGACACACATCCATTTTGTTCATGTTGAGCCAAGAGTGTGCCAAAGCAAACCAACTATAAATCTAAATTACCAAGGAAGCCAAACCAATATGGGGTGTACCTTACACTCAATGGTTTTCCCTTTGCCATCAGTGAGCCTTCCCTCATCAAACAGCTGTAGAAGGATGGTGAGCACATCTGGGTGTGCTTTCTCCACCTCATCAAACAGCACCACAGCATTGGGGAAAGCCTTCAGCTTCTTGGTCAGCTGCCCACCATCATCATGTCCAATGTAGCCAGGAGGAGATCCAATGAACTTTGCCACCTCATGCTTCTGTTGGTACTCAGACATGTCCATCCGGATGAAGCCATCCTTCTTCCCCTTGTGAAGGTACTCAGCCACCTGCTTGGCCAGCTCTGTCTTACCAATTCCTGATGAGCCCAGAAAAAGGAACACGAGTGGATGCTCTTCATCGTACCAACCATTCTCCTTGCGCCGGATGGCCCCACACACAGTGGTTATAGCTCCTTCTTGTCCAATGATACGTTGTTTGATCCTCTGCTCCAGAGGGAACTTTCTCCTCTCCTCCATTTCTAGTTGCTGCTGCTGCTGCTGGTATTTCTCGGAATGTTTCTGCATCATTACCCTTATGCCTATGTCCTTGGCATAATCCTCTGGCCTGAAATGATACTCATTCACTAGCATGGGGTTACCACCAGCCTCCAATAGGTAGCGGACACTCTCCTGGTCATGGGCCAACACAGCATAGTGGAGGGCAGTGCATCCACGGAACATCTGGTTGTGATTGAGCAATGCACTAAATTCACCTTCCCGGATGGCCTCAACGTTCACTGGAGATATTCGGTTCTCACGAGCCACCTGGAAGTGTGAAGAAGGACTCACTCAACACGAAAAAGGATGAAGCATGAAAATGTATTTTCCTACACAATACACATCCTAACATATATGACACACATAACAGTACTACAAATACACTTATTGTTACACTCACTTGGAATATATTTGAAAAGTTATCAGGCACGTTAGGATCTGCTCCTTGGCTCAGTAAAAACTTGACTGCCTGTGACTGGCCGTTTATGGCAGCAGCATGAAGTGGTCTCCAGCCATACGGGTGTTGGCAGTTGACATCAACTCCTTTCTTAATGTATTCCTGTGATATATCGTTCCTGTTAGACAAGTTACATGTACCTTCTTATAACTGAGGGCATTCCACTCATTAATAATCCTGATGGAGAAAGCACATTGCCCTTCAGTGCGGTTCTCCATTGATTGGGTTTGGCAAGCTTGAGTGAATAGCATCGTAAGTTGGTGATCAAGTCAAATTTGGTGACTGGGAGGCCATCGTACCTGTGGAGGATCTTGTACACCAATATCTATACCTTTTTTATAAATATCTAACATACTTGTGCATCTCATTATACATTATAAATCAGTAACATTCATTATACATCATACTGGTTGTAAAAAGAAGTGAGTTTTAGTTTACATAATCATTATAATACCCTAAAACATAAGGAATGTTATTTTTGTATACCTTATAGTTGTTGTCTACTGTTAAGGTAAGTAAGTTAGGTTATAAGCAACATTAGGTTTAATTTGGAAATTACCATTAACCATTAACTTTTTTGACATTAGGAGATTATATATGGCAGTTAAAACGGTAAAAGCCAGTTATAAGAATATACATGGTAGAATATTATCAGTGGTTGTGCTGGAGAAGAGAGGCATATTAAAAAAAGAAAAAGAAAAAACAACAATGGAAATTAGTATCAGAATCCTTGAAAAACATCAAAATTATAGGGAAAATATGTTGTCTAATTGCAATTTAACTATGATAATTCTGTAAAATAAAATGTACCAGTGAGGTAAATGGAGTGTCATGTTTGGTGGTTTCTTCAATTGGTAGGTAAAGTGGAACCTATCTATGTTAAATAAGATTGACAGTATAAAATTTCAACTAACCAACAAATATTCGTAAATTTTTAGATTTAAACCCATTTCACTCTGCACTCTGGTAAATTATGTTGACTGAACCAAACTAAATCTAGCATTACCTTTCCTGCAAGTGGTAATGAAAACAGATAAATTTCTAAGACACATCAAAACTCATACAAAAAAGATTAATCCTCACAAGTTATTAAAACAACAAAATCTACCCTGATATTTAGATCAAAGGCATCCCTCTCAATAACTCCAATTGAGTTTTCAAATTCACCTTAGATGTAAAATAAATATAGCATCATGCCACCCACCTTCATTCTTTCGACGTTCCCCACCATGGCCGCCAATATGAACTCCCGCTCATTGACTTGTTTATCAGTTCCATTCCAGCAGGCGGCCAGCAGCAGACCCAAGGTAAAGGGGTAGCCGCGCCACGCCTTCCCCTTCCCGGTGGTGTGGTCCTTATCCTGATCTCCACGCCGTCCTTCCTCTGTCGCACCAATGTAACTGTGCCTTGTATACGCAGCATTAATGTAAAGTGCCTTGGGTAATAAGTCCAGGCTGAAGCAAGTGTTAGTATTTCCCTGCCATGTGGCTGGGAGTGAACGTATCATCGAGTGTACTTTACATTTTCCTTGCAGTAATTCATCCCTCAATGACGATGGCACTGCCAACAGTATTCTCCGTCTTTCACAGTTATAATTACTTAATCTATTTATGATTTTCAACACCTTTCTAACAAACATTGTCTGATGTAATCGCTGAATATTCCAGTACAAGCGACACTTATACTAGGCCGCTGCCAGCACTCCTTGCTCGGATGTAAACAATACAAAGTGGGTTGCGTCATTCGTTCGGGATCAAAGTACACGGACTCGCACTGTACCCATTACATATATTTTCCTTGCCGTACAACAAGAATAGTTATACACTACGGAAATTCGCCTTTTGCTGTGAAAGGAGCGAACTCACAACCTTTACGTCACGAGCCGAATACTGTAGAGCCATCCGGGCCCATTTATATTAGAAATGTGAATACACTAGGACCCTCCCTTCATTGGACCATGACCATGATAATGTGAATCGGGTCTTACTCACTCTATTATCATCATCTGTTTCTATAACAATCAAATAGATGGCCACGTCAACTCTCAACTGCACCTTTTCCTACCCGTCATCCCAACCCGCTCCCGTGGGTCAGTGGTTAACGTCCCCGCTTATAATCCGGGAAGACGTGGGTTCGAATCTCGCTCAGATTGCTACGGATTCTTCACTGATAGGGAGTGGTTACTGTCGGAGCCTTCGAAATATATTTCGGAGGCCCCGTTACTGTCACCCTTGAGCAAGGGGATGAGGTTATGATATGTGAAACACACATATATGCGTGATATGCACCAGAACTGGTGCCCTACGCATTACATATATATAACTCCAGTAATCTTGGCTACCCACTTTGCTTTCACATTTTTAAAGGCCACCTTTATCTTAAATCCACAACATTTACAAACCTTTTATAAATCCTTTTTGCCCCCCATCTCTTCCACATACTCCATGTGACCATGCCACCTCAGGAAGATATCGGTAATGAAAGTGTGTATGGAAGCTTTAACACACCTAACAAGAATGAAGGAATTAAATGCGAGATATACACCCTATGCACCACAACTGGTGCCGTGCGCATTAGTTATCACAAAGTTAAGTGCTAGAGGTGAAACACACATTTCTTTAGTAATTTATATTTCAATCAAATATCCTATATATTTTTCTTGCATCACTTAAAATTACAGGTAATACATTTTATACATCACTGATTAAGTAATATACATACATAAATACATTATACAATGAAAGGCAAAAGTAATACGTAATACTCTTGATATTGCCAGCAAGCCACACTTGAAAATCCTTGTGTACCCAAATCAAACCATTTTTGTATGAGTAAGTGAGTCAGTTTTTGGAGGAGAAGAGAAAGATAAACAAAAAAATAATAAAAAATGTAGAACAAACTGGAAAAAAATAACAATAAAAAATATATATATATATATATATATATATATATATATATATATATATATATATATGTGTGTGTGTGTGTAAAAAGAGAGAGAGAGAGAGAGAGAGAGAGAGAGAGAGAGAGAGAGAGAGAGAGAGAGAGAGAGAGAGAGAGAGAGAGAGAGAGAGAGAGAGAGAGAGAGAGAGAGCAATTTGTGTCAAGAAATGTCAGAATAAACAGTTAACCCTTGGAGTACTAGAAAAACATCCACCATAGCATGAAGGTGAGACAAATACCAATGACTGTGCCCAAGATAAGGGTGTCACGTCTCTTGCGGAT
Source organism: Metacarcinus magister (assembly GCA_029783475.1). Lineage (NCBI taxonomy): Eukaryota > Metazoa > Arthropoda > Malacostraca > Decapoda > Cancridae > Metacarcinus > Metacarcinus magister. Next base: position 5,614,016 of record JAPQNM010000006.1, on the reverse strand, counting down.
GTTGATTTTGGTCATGAGTGAGTTAACTAATGGGAAGCGGTTGGAGAGATCATTAACCTTAGTCTGGATCATCTTGAAAGTCTGCCGCTGTGTCTTGAGGTGGTCCCTGGTATCCATGGCAATGGTGATCTGCTCATCAACCAGTCCCTCAGAGTTGGCCAGGTGCTCACTCTCCTTCAGGTAAAGATCACGGCGGGAGAGACCAGCCAGACTTTTCCCTCCATTACGGCTCGTCCCCAGCAGCTGTTCTCTCTCTCTCCGGGATTTGATGGTGTTGTTGGTTCGCTGGAACTCGTGTGTATAGTCCTGTGGATGGATGAGACACCTTTTTATGTACAGTAATCCTTCCTAAATCTGGAGCAGTTTGGCCAAGGACATGAGAGGTCCATGAAGTTTCCGAGTATGCAAAGTAAATACATATGAGTGATACATTGATGTGTGATGGCAATAAAAACGATTAAATGTAATGGAGTAGTAAAAAAAAATTAAATGTAATGGAGATGAGGCGTCGGAGGAGTATGTGTAAAGTAACGCAGATTGACCGAGTGAGAAATGAGGAGGTGCAAAAGAGAACTGATGGTGTGAGAGTTGGGTGGTCGAGCAGAACAGAGATTGGTTGTTTGTAAGAAACTCTTTGTTTGCAGCTTTCATGTTTAGTAATGCAAGTAAAGTGTAGGCGATTATTTGCTGCCAAGAGTCAATAGAGTTGCCTGTAAACCAAACTGAGTGTTTTGTGATTGCCTAAACACTTTTTTTAACAACACATGATTACCATTCACCCACCACTGGAAGCATAAAGCTTCTATGTATGGTATATTTGTACAAAGAAATTCCTTTGATAATTCTGACATAATTCATTCAAAAGATTTACTGATGAATTAAAACATTTAACTGTAATTATGGATATATCAGCCAATGGCTTTATATTCATATTCATATACATAATGCATAGCACTGTGGATATGTACAGAACAGTCCACACATGCAGCCAGGATGGGGCAAACTGATCATTTAATAACTTATATTCATTGTTTGAACGGTTATCTAACAATTACACCCATCAAAGGATGCCTCCATATGTTCTAGAAATTTGGGTAACTTCTGATCTCAAGCTTGCCAGATGAATGGTTCAATAACTGGATACACACACATACATACACCCCACCTGTCACCCGGCAAGGCGTGGGTTTGAACCCTGCACAGGTCACTATAGATTTTTTACCGACAAGGAGCGGTGTGATGTGTAAGAGGTCTTGCCCTTACCCATAGATCTGTTTCTATGAGCTCTGAGTTTTTTTTCGGGGAGAGTAATGGGTGATGATCACGAGTCCAGGGCGTGATCCTCCAGACATAAACACACACACACACACACACACACACACACACACACACACACACACACACACACACACACACACACCTGTAGGATGTCACGGTGTCGTTGCAAGGTGTGGATAGTGGCCACTGAGGAGCCATGGGGACAGTTGTTCATCCTCTCATTGATGTCTGTGAGTGCTGTCAATAGCTGCTCCAACTCAACAGAAATTGTCTCATACCTGAAAAATGTACACTTTTAAATGACTCACCAGCAATGTCCTGAGTAACAAACACCATTCAAAATAATAAAAAAAATGTACAAATACAGTTGATTCCACTTTCCAAGCCTGTAGATGTTTTTGCATAGAATTTATTGTGTATATTATTTAATGGTCCATATCAACTGGTCCCACAGAATGAGACATTTAACAAACTAGTTATCATAGCACAGGAATACAGATGAGTGATTGGTGTACAGCACAGTATGGTTCCTGCACAGATGACACACTGCTACCCAGGGAGAAAAGTGATATTGGAAAGATGTTCACATGGTCAAGTGGAGCATACTGTGAAGGGTGTGTGGAAAACCATGTGTCACATACCATAATAGTTTGTGTGTATGTGTATATATGCAAGACATTATTGCTCATCATGGTTAAATGTAGTATGTAGTACCTGCAGTTATCGTGAGCATAATGAGGAAGAAGAAGAAATCCTCAGCATCTGGACCCATTCCTAGTTAACTTTGGGATAATGTTTCTAATTTGCCACATATAGTTTGAAGGAGCAAGAGTGTAATCACTTGTATACTGAACTCCATTATTCCAGGAACTACATTTCACCTGGAAAATACCACAAGAACACTTGATATTCCAGCAACCTTCACAGCTATTCAAGCAAACACAATACTTCAAAGTTGCTCCATAAATTAAACAACATGTAACACTCAGTCTTCAATGCACTCGTGGTTCAGGGGATTCATTTTGCACCATAGGCAGCGCTGCATGCAGTGCTTCACTCCACTGTATTAATTAATTATACAAAATAATTCAGATTTAGCAGGAGAGCTAATAAAATAGCAACACTAAGGCCAAACTTTACCCTATGTCACATCCCCACAACTGCAATCTATATATGCCAAGTTTCATGTACTTCTATTTTTTTAGAAGTGTTAGTGTGGTGGTGGTCTGGTGTCGTGCCTTGCCACGGACCTTGGTGGTTGTGGTGCGAGTGACCCTCGTGCAGTGTGGTAGGATAAGGATCAGTCCCTTCTACCCAGAGGCAAAGATGCCAAGGAATGCATGAGAATGTATGTCTGTCTTGGTCACCCTTCTTCAAGAGTGATGCCAGCCTAGTATACACATACATACATAGTGACTAACTTGTAACTCCAATA
>JAPQNM010000006.1:5593803-5606303 GCA_029783475.1 Metacarcinus magister | reverse complement strand
TAAAGAAACGCAGTAGGTCTTGTGCGTGTCGTCAAGTTTGGTGTACAACAGTCTACTAGTTTGTTTAGGTACATGCATGGTTAAGCATCATTTAATTTTCTTCCTGACTGGTGTTATTTTATATGAAGTACCAGTAAGTACTGCCGTCATATATTGTTACTTTGAGAAAGAGTTGCCGTTGTTGGTGTAGAAACAATAGCCACCTTGTTAACTTTTGTGATGTTTGTGGTTTAATCTAAGGACCACTGCAGCACTAGACTCCACTAGCCAGTAACCTTATAAGATGCAAGGCAATTTTCTGGGTCATTTTTTGGAAATAAAAGTGTCTAATAAGCCATCAAATACAGTAATCTATTCTTCTCTGCTACTGCTATACTCCATGTTTCAGCCCCATATTGTACAGTTGGCACAGCTACTCCTTCATACAACCTTCTCTTTATATTCATTCTCATCAATCTGTAACTAAACTTAACACTTTCTTCATTCCTATTAATACCTTTTCTCTACCACTGATCTTAGACTTCACCTGCCTTTATTCCTCCATCTATGTATAGTAATCATTCAAACTAAATATTAAAGTCACTCCACCTTCTCGGGCAGATCAACATTCATCCTTCTACCACCAACACTCCTAGTTTTTCTGATTGGTAGTGTGCAGGGCACCAATTTTGGTACATATCACACATATATATGTACTATATAGTGCATCTCACTCATTACTTTACTCTTACTCTCATTCACTTTCAATTTCTTCCTCCGACACACTCGTCCAAACTCCTCCGCCAGCGAACACAATTGTTTGGACAAGTGTGCGGAAGGAAACTGAAAGAGAATGAGAGAAGGAGTAAAGTAATGATAAGCATTAAGGAGGTTGGTGGTAGAAGGATGAATATTGCACTGAATGGTGAACTGCTTCATGAGAAGGAATGTTTTAAATATTTAGGATCAAACATATACATATAATGAGCACATTTGGTTTTGATTGTCAATAATTTGTAAAATGCAGGGAAGTTCAGGTGGGGTCAAAAAGATAAGGAACCCAGAAAACTAAAAGATTAAATAAGCAAAATTAAAATTATTTATCTATCTACTATTCATAGTTTCTGGTGCATCGCTTCCTTCGGAAATGTCCCCAAGGGGATGGCCACAGCAGAAGAGCTTCCACCTCTCCCTATTCATACATTCCTTCCTTGCTTGTTCAATTCCTCTCCCTTTGTCAGCATCTCTCATGAAAGTATCCTTTATCCTATCCTTCCATCTTATAAATAGCCTTCCTCTCCTCCTAGAATCCTCAATTTCATAGAACAATGAACATGGCAAGAGTAATGGAAGTGTATGAAAGATTTGATAGGTTTGGTGAGGAAGTGAATGAATTTTGGAATTGTGTTGCTAATATACAACACTGAGCTGCTTTGTTCTCTTTTAGAAAATGGATAACCAAAGGAGGACAAGGATGTCAACACCTTCTATACGATGGGAAGGCAGAATCCAACACTATTAGAGGGACTATAGGAGAGTGAGGATTAAGTTCGGCAAATAAGAGTTGCATGGATGGAAGTGGAAGCTCTTCAGCTGTGGCCACCCAGCTTACGGGAGTTCACTGGAAGACGCATTACAATAAACATATGAATAAAATAAAAAAAATTCTAGAATCACTTCCACAATCATTTCCACCAATGAAACCAGTTGGCTTGACATCAGTTGATAATTTCTACCCACATAATTATCAACAGCCTCCAACACAAGGCATCATCTGTCTTTATCAATACGAGGTGGGAAAAATATACTGTGAGCAGGTCCACCCCCAACCATTACTGTGTGTGAGATAGATAGATAGATAGATAGATAGATAGAGAGAGAGAGAGAGAGAGAGAGAGAGAGAGAGAGAGAGAGAGAGAGAGAGAGAGAGAGAGAGAGAGAGAGAGAGAGAGATAGAGATAGAGATAGAGAGAGAGAGAGAGAGAGTGAGAGTGAGAGAGATGGGAGAGGGAGAGGGAGAGGGAGAGAGAGGAGAGAGAGAGAGAGAGAGAGAGAGAGAGAGAGAGAGAGAGAGAGAGAGAGAGAGAGAGAGAGAGAGAGAGAGAGAGAGAGAGAGAGAGAGAGAGAGGAGAGAGAAATTGAAAGCAGAATATCAACCATTACTACTCGTCAGTCTTAAAATTATAAGTACCAAATAAATATCAAAATCATCTTGTTTGTTACACAGAAACCAAATTAAATTGAAATGTCTTAAATTGTGCAAGTCAAGAATGAATCACAAATGTTAAGTTATCTAGTTTCCCTGAATTAGAGCAGATATGTATTGTAAGATAACCTTTATATTTTAGTTGGTAGATGAAAATACTTTTCCACTACACATCATTTAGGTTTCCTTGAGTCATCTACCAAAGTGTATAACTTGTGGGGAGAAAAATCATACATAATTTCATTCACCATATTTTACTTTTAAATAATGATCATCATCTTTCCATGTCACTGTCATCACACTGACATTATCCTAAAACGTAAATTACCTTCTGGTCAAACCTACGAGGGTGAGGCAAGAGTGACACTGATTCCCTAGCAAAGAAGTGGCTGCCCTCTGCATACCACCAGGGGGGACCCAGACTCTAGTCTGACTCTGAGGCCACTGAGGACCGCTCCTGACGCTTCATGGAGAGTAGTGCCTTCTCTCTTAACTTGCGCTCCAGCTCCTCCCCACCGACGCTTTCCTCTGACTCACTCTCAGACTCCTGGTGAGGGAGGTGAGGAGAGGTTTTTATAAAATTGTGTGGGATTAATGGAGGGAACATAGAAATAAACAGGTGTGCAATTTCTAGAGACAAGTGTCGTGAGCTGAAGAAGCTGTGAATAAGCCCCAACTAGCTGGCAATGCAAGTGGGCAGAGATAATTAAATCCAAGACCATCACCTGAAAGAAAACATTATATCATGCTTTCATTAGCCATAAGAAGTTCTGGAGTGATAAAAAAAATATTACCACAAATGGCTGGGCTGTGTACATAAAATGGGAATTAATTAAATAAAATAAAAAATATAAAACTAACTTTATTTTAGGAGGTGCTCATCATGGTATACCAGAAATGTAACAAGACTTCTCTCTATATTCAAGTCTAGGGTCTTACCACCACCCAAGACTTCCCTGTATATTCAAGCCTAAAGGTTCATCACAAATTTCTGCTTCAAACACCTTTGCAAGCTTTAGAAATTACCATGTAGGGGTCAAAATACTGAATACAAGAGGTCATGGTGCCCAAACCAACACTCAAGTCACCATACGACTGAAGATGAGTTTCACATAGCTATGCAATTGTCTCTCAGGAAACTATAGACAATGTTTTGCATTGCAATTAAGTTTCTCATCCTATCAGCTTCTTCAATGACTGCAAAATAGCTGTACAAATTCAACCTAACAAATGCATTTGTTGTAAATTCCTAGTGAATTAAACCAATCTAAAAAAAATATGTACATATATTAAGGCAAAGAAAGATAAAGCAGCAGCACATTTGTCATGCATGTGGCAGTACTGACTGACTTACTCTTACAGAAAACACCATGCAAGTCACACCACTCTGTAACAGAATATCATTTGTCTGGTCTCATATTCAGAACAAAGAACCGATCTCCTAATCAAGGGATTCTTTTAACCCTAGAAATCTACTGGAAAATACACCAAGTTGAGAATGGATACATAGAGAAAACAACACATTACTGTGTCTTGTAGCTACCACTTCACCTTACCTTTCCCTTAGTGTTGAGCAAAAATAGGAGCCAAAATATATTTGAAGTACATCTATACAGGCTACGGGAAAAAAATAAAAATAAAAAATTCCTCTATATGGATGTATTTCAAATGTATATGACATGGTAGTATAGTGATAAGAACATCTGGCTCACATCTGAGAGATCTGGGGTTCGAATCCCTTGCAAGGCGAAGACCACTTGGACATGTTTTCTCAAAAACTATATCCCTTATTCATCAAACAGAAAAGGCATCAACCTAAATGAGGAAAGATGATTGCATTCTAAAAGGCCAGCAATCCTACCCTCCTATAGTGTTGTGTAGTACTGCAAGTCATGCCCGTGTGCGTGTGCGTGTGCGTGTGTGTATGTGTGTGTGTATGTGTATGTGTGTGTGTATGTGTGTGTGTGTATGTGTGTGTGTATGTGTGTGTGTGTGTGTGTGTGTGTGTGTGTGTGTGTGTGTGTGTGTGTGTGTGTGTGTGTGTGTGTGTGTGTGTGTGTGACTCCATGCCACACGACCAGAAATGGTTTATGCCACACCACAATAGTGGTAAATAATCAAAATCTATAAAAAATATATACACTCGTCCCCCAACATCCCAGTTTTGGTTTTTAGCTCATTACCGTGGAAGGAGGGAGTAAAAAAGAAGGGCAGGCTGGCATGTGATATGGTGGTGTTAGCTGCTTGTTTGGGAAGAGTGGAGTGTGAAGTAGGGATGATTAATTTTTTTTATGATTGTGTTGCTTTATTGTGCTTTTAGTTACCTACAGTAAGTTCTTGATTCAAGCAAGAGATGTATTCTGACTAAGTGTGCGCAATATGAATTTCATATAATTCCAATGTAACTCAAAAGCAAACAAACAAAAGAAATCAAGAAAACTTAGGGTGGTGGAGTACATCGTTTAAAATTTCATTTGTATATAAGGTATTTTATAAAATTTGACACACTTCGATCTAAATTTGTATATTTGAAACACATAGATCAAGACTCTACAGTACTCTCTCTAACTTATTTGGCCATGAGAGTGATAGAATTGATTATTCATGGATTTCACATTTTAGCGGCAGTCTGTGCCATTACCTCGGTGAATGTCGGAGAATGAGTGTATATATCGCAAAGGTGATTGTTGCTACACTGATGGAAGTGATCAACTTCCTTAATAGGCTCTTCAAGTGTTCAATTAAAGTATAAGAAGTAATTGGTACCAACAATATAAACAAAAAACTTAATTAAAAATGAAAATGAGAGAATAACTGGCCTCATCATCCTCATCACTCATCATCGCTCACCTCATGCCTGTGCTTCTTGTGTTTCTTTTGTTTTTTGTGTTTCTTGTGCTTTTTCTTCTTGTCTTTCTTCTTCTTCTTCTTTTCTTCTGCCTCTGAAACCTAAAAGATATTTGCAAGATATTAGTCATGAAAGTACACTTATACATGCACACACACACACACACACACACTGCTACTTTATGTGTGCATTTAAAGTTTTAATTCCCAAATATCTTTTTTCTTTTCCCCTGAAGAAGAGTGAGGCATAACAGTGTACTGTAACACAAACAGTGGCAAATCAAGCAATAAAAAAATAGTGACCTACTTAGGAAACGTTGATCTACATGAATATCTATATCTACATGTCAGGATAATTTGATTCATTGTATATGTGTTTACCCTTTAAAATTCCACATATGTCTAACACGCATCTTAAAATTTCCTTCAAGGACTGGAATGAAGGAGTGAAGTGTGATGTATATATATATATAAATATATATACCCTGGCTTACATGCCCATCAAAAGAGGGTAGCTAAAACAAGGGATTTAGGATTGAGGGAAACTTTACTCTTCTCTAACCTTTTGAAATAGTGAAATAATACAAAGGGCACTCACATCTGAGTCAGAGCTGCTCTCCTTCTTCTTGTGCTTCTTCTTCTTTTTCTTCTTCTTCTTCTCTACAGGTGAAGACTCTCTGCTGGAAGACCCATCATCATCATCATCATCCTCGTCCAATGAGCCGTCTTGTGAGCCTGAGTCCATCCGCCTCCTCTGCCTTGGTGATGGCGAGTCTAACACAGAGCGTGACCTTCGCTTGGACCCCCGCCGGTCTGGCCTGGCGTCCCCTGAGTCCGAGTCATCACTGGCAGAGGCAGGGTGGTTGGGCTCATTCCTGTCAAGGCAGGTACTATGGCATAACTTTCACACCCTTTTTTTCTTTCTCATGCAGGCAAGTAGGCAAGCAGGGCGCCAGACATGCACTAATGCATGAACAACCCCCACACATGCAAGCAAGTACACACACACACAAACACACAGAAGGATGGCAGCATCCTCCATTATTAGAAAGTTCTCTTAGCCTTTCACTCACTAATATAGCACCATTACCTCACCCAATATGACTTCTACACCAAGCACCCGGCACCACAGCCACATAACCACAATCCAACACCTTTGTTATTTTTACCATTAAATTAATGTATGTAAGTAGTAAGAATGAATTCAATAACAATAAAGGGATAAGTTTGCTTAGTGTGTACTCTCCCCTCTTCCTCTGCACCCTGTATTGATAAGAGGGGCTTCCCACACCCATTGCTCCATCTCTTTTGGTTGCCTATTACGACCTCCAAGGAATACGGTGGTAGCATTCTTGCAGCATAAATACAAAAAATTTGAGTGAATGGGAATAGGAGTAAAGTAACAAAATACATAGACAGAGGTGAAGTCAAGGATCAATGATGTAGGAAAGGTGTTGGGAGGATTGAAGGTGTTTACTTGTAGAGTGATGGGAATTAATGTAAAGAGAAGGTTGTATGAAGGAGTAGCTGTGCCAATTAAACTATATAGGGCTGAAACATGGGAGTAGGAGAGTAGTGTAATGAGAATGTATTAAATGTAATGGAGATGAGGAGTGTGTGGAGTGTGTGGAGTAACAAGTATGGACCAAGTGAGTAATGAGGTGGTGTGAAGTAGAACTGGTTTTACAAGAGAGTTGGTTTTACAAGCAAAGCAGAGATGGTTTGGACATATCAAGAGAATGGTGAAAGACCCATTGGTGAAGAGAACAATAGGATCTGCTGCAAGAGATGTGAGGTTGAAAGGAAGACCATGGATGGGATTGGATGGTGTGAAGTGTTGAATGAAAGAGGAAGGAAGGATGACAGTGTGTGATAGAAGTGAACAGAGAGCAGTTGTGAATGCATAAGTAATCAGTAAGGATAAAGCCTTGAAGGCCCCCCAGAGGAGGTTCCCATGCATTTGTTGTGATCTGTTGATCAAATCGGGTGCGGAGAGTGAGAGGGTTGTGGGTATCAAGTGACAGGGTAAACCAGCCTTTGCTGTCAGACCTTGTCATGAAAGTGATCCCTGACTCAGAATGTGTAGACAATTTCTGGTCTTTTGGAGGAAGCAACCGACACACACATACAGGAGGGTAGGATTCCTAGCCTTCTGCTCCTGTCAGGATTAAATGATCACAACTCCTTGTCCCTATATTCTGCTAGGTGAACACAGGTTACAACATTTAAGACAAGCCTATTTTGTTTCCACCCAACCTGGGATTCGAACCCAGGACATTTTGGTTGTGAGTCCCACTACACCACTGGATTGTAAAATAAAATATAACAAAATAATCTCCCTCTCTCTCTCTCTAAGCACTCTACATGTCACTGAAGCATTAAAGCTAGAAATGGTCAATGAATATTTGAATCAGTAAAGGGAATCATACCTGGTTTTCAGATTAAACCAGTAAACTTTCAAAAAGTTAAGTAGAATGAAGAGGATGAATCAAAGATGAACTGACAATGAATCTGTTGTGCACGAATGCCTCACTCACTTCCTTGTCAGCTTGTACTGGACCTCCTTGATGGTGTCTGCTGAGTAGTTGGCAAGCTGCATGAGGCGGCTGGCATTGTTGATGTTGTGTTTCTTGGTGGTTGCTGGAGGGAGTGCTACAGACGACCCTCCTCTCCGGGGGGACCTAGAAGCGCTGCGGTGTTTCTTGCGGACAGGTGACCGTGAGCGGGAACCACGATACCTGTTGTAAGTGTGGATCTACATGATGTATCTTAGAAATTATGTGACTATATGTAGTAATATGTACACACCTTAAATATTCATTATTTGTTGAAAAATATTAAATACACAGAGGGCTCTGAAAGGCAGGTGTGTCATAGGATCAAGTGCAAGGAATATGAGAGGAAATATGGAAAGAAAGAAGAGTGAAGAGTTTGTGAAGAAAGTACATGAGTGAAACTGAGGCTCCTAGGAGGAGAGGAAGGTCAGTTGTAAGATGGAAGGACACAGTAAACGAGTACATGCATGAAAAAGCTGCTAATAGAGGGGGAAGGCTTCAACAAGCAAGGAGGGAGTGTATGGATAGGGAGAGGTGGAGCACACAACATCCAGGCCCATACCTCTGTGGGGGTGTTAGGGGCCTTCTTCGAGGACTTGCCGATCTTCTTCCTCTTGGGCTCGGTGACCTGCGGCTTCTTGAGTTGTGTGACAACCGACCCCTTGGACTTACTGACCTCCTACCCCTAGGACTTGGTGACCTTCGACCCCGTGGGCTGATTGACCTTCTCCTGGGACTTGGGGAGCGGCCCCTCCTCATGGTAGGGGATATCCTTCCTCGAGGGCTGGGTGATCGACGCATTCTGGGGCTGCCTTTGGGACTGATGGACCGCCGGCTACGAGGGCTGGGGGATCTTCGGTGAAATCTTGAGGGACTGGGGCTGTGGCGGCGGATACTGGGTGACCTAGGACACCATATCCACCATCACAAACACAACAAAGGCGGCCTAAGCATATCACACCCTATCTTACTGCCATAACCAACATTACCCACAAAATTTGACATTACTTGAACCAGAAAAGTGGCAAGTGGTGCAATATATGGCAGTGGCAGTAGTAATATGGCATATGAATGTAGTGCAAGAATAAAGGAGCAAAATAATAAGTGGGAATATGATGAGCATCATAAGGTACCATAGCCTGGTATATTGTGGGAGAACACAAATATTATAGAGCTGTAGAGAATATGGTAAAGCACAATGTTTCTTGATGAACAACAAATGAAACTGAAATATAGACTCAGTATTTTTTAAAGTGAGCATAGGGTTAAATCACAACTAAGTTAATTTTTACACAAATCCATGTGGTTCAAGTGGAGATACTATATGTAATTTTCATCTTGTGGCAGAGTCTACATCCATTAGTAAATTTCCAAACCTCAAGTCCATCAAGAACTACAATTAATTCCCAGTGCCATCAGGGAGGTGGTTAATGATGCTCTATGAATAAGTAAGAGAGGGTGGGACGTCCTGAAGGTGACCTGGTACTCCTTTAGTTCATTAATACTAACCTGCGGCGGTAGCGAGGGGATGGACTCCTCCTTCCTCGGCGAGGTGAGACAGACCGCCGAGAAAAGCGCGGGGAGGCCCGACGAGGGGAGCCTCCCCCACCACCACCACCAACTCGGTGATCACCACCAGCATTACGTGCCGGCGCCTAAAAATAAATAAATAATTTCAGCAATTATATACTTTAAGGTAATTTCCATTATAATAATTATTTTACAGCCTGGTTCTTTATTATTTATGTGACTAGCTTTTGTCACCTGATGGTAATTAACCAACAGTTATGAACATTTTATCTTCATGGTTCAGAAACATTACCTGGAGAACATTTTCTTGCTGGCATGTCACAAAATAGCAATATTTCGCAGCCCCAGCAGGACTATTACACAATGTATTTTAATTTAGATTCATTGATAAAATTATTCTTTTTATGACAAAAAAAATTGACAAGTGATTTTCCATTGTTTTGAATCCATTCTATAAAAACATAGCCGTTGATTAAAGGTTCAGGTAATTAGTTGGTGCGAGGATCCTCACCTCATCCTCAGAGCTTGATGGATCTCTGTTGGATCTGTACTGCCGCTTCTTGAGGACAGAATCTTCTTTGCGGTGAATTTCAAAGTCATCTTCCTTATTCCTCAAAGGTGATCGGCTGCTTGACCTGGAATCACTTGGGTTCCAAACAGAAAAGATACATTAAACAAATTAACAATAATAATAAAAAACTTTTATGACTCTGGTAACCAAAGTGTAAAAGTAAATACAAATAAGGCAAAACATAAATGAAAATGTCATTTGTACAATTCTTATGAGTTGGTAATCAAATGATAATCAAATCTTCATCTAACATCTACAACCATTAAAAAAGGTTACAGATCGACCTAATAAAACATGGAACCACACTTTTTTTGTGCATGTGTGAGGGGGATTAGCTCCCAGAGAGCAACCCTATAAAAGGACCGGTAGAATTTCACATTGTATGGTTCCATGAAATACAGTAATTAAATCATTAACATAGAATCAACATAGAGGAGGAGGAGATTGAAGTTTTAGCCATATAAACATTTGATTACCACTGCAAGGAAATAAATGACAGCACACACATATACCCATTATTACTTATGACCAGTTGTTGATGCACTCACCTGGAAGACTCAGAGTTGGAGCTCGGGGATCTAGAGGGGCGTCTGCGAGGTTTGGGTCTGGGAGAGGGTGACCGCTTCCTGGGGGTGCCAGACCTTTTTGGAGGAGTGACAGAGCGCTTGCGTGGTACTGGGGAACGCTTGCGAGGGCTAGGAGTGGGTTTACGCTCCACAGGGGACCGCTTGCGAGGGCTGGGGGACCTCTTGCGAGGACTCGGGGACCGCTTGCGATGTCCGGGAGAGTGTTTTCGGGGACTTGAGGATCGCTTCCGAGGAGAGTTTCTGCGTCTACGATCGTCTTCCTTCCGAGGAGTCCTACCTCTTGGGGACCTGAAGAGGACACACAATGCATAAGACTTTCTAAATCTCAAAGAAACTTAAATTTGTGGACAGCAAGAGAAGTAATTGTATTATACAAATACACGACTTGAAATACTGAAAATATTGGACTGAATTCCTCCCTCAGTAACATCACATTCCCAAATTACAAGAAAGAAGCAGAAGGGACCTAATGTTTTTAATATTTCATTAAGTGTATTTTGGATTATATTCTTTCTGCCTTCCTTGAATGTCATACTCTCAATTGTGTTCACATGGCTGGAGTTTGATGATTAATTTGAGGACATCACTGTATACAAGAACACAGAGATGCATTTACAAGCTGACAAAAAATAAGACCCCAATTTTCTGGTCCAAAGCTTGGCAATCTCACCTGTCTGAACGCCTGCCACCCTTCCTGTCCCTTGAGTGTCCCCGCTCCCCTCGGTCACTGCGTTCCTTCTTAGGTGGAGGCTCAACCTTCTCCTGCTTCACTGCTGGTGCTGTGGTTAAAGGTGCCGTCACTGCCTCCTGCTTAGGGGAACCATCTCGCTTCGGGGACTTGCCAGCCGAAGACTTCTCCTTGGATGATGCATCTCCATTAGCCTCCTTCTTATCATCCTTGGCCTTGCTTGTATCTTCCTTTTTGTCCCACCTGCTGGAGTAAACATACAGAAAGGAGTACAGAATGAGGGGATTACATTTCTCAAGTTATCTTCATGATGTCATTTATCCTAAAATCTATTGTAGAAAAATAAAGCTACAGTCACGAGTCATTGATATCACTGGGATAGGCCCTTTTTAGCTGTCCCCAGCTGGCACTGTTCTTTTCAGGCTAATTTAGAGTTTATATCTTTGGGACTCGGTTCTTCAAACTTGCTTCTACAAAGTTAGTTTCATAGATACTACATTCTTCTCACTGTCTTATATTTCAGGTACTTTTTTATATTACGTGGTCTCGCTTCTTTTCCGGCCAGCCTCAGTAGGAGGGAGGAGTTTTTTAATGTATTATTCTTTCTCTACTAATAATAGCTAGTTTAGTTTAATGAAATCAAACAGCCAAGTAGGGACTTGTAAGACTTGTAAGGGGGATATCATAGACATAAAGTGGAACAAATTCAAAATGTGAATGTGAAACAACCCATGAAATATAGATCACAGACTCACCTGGATGATTCTTTCTTGGAGTCCTTTTTATCATCCTTGGAACGAGGTGAGCGTGAGCGGTCACGGCGGGAGCTGCGGGATGACTTGTCTCGGCTCCGGCTCCTTCTGTTCAGTGGAAAGGAAGGGAAAAACAAAGTAAATTACCCACCAGATTGGAATAGGTAATCTTCAGATGTGTGATACATGAGTTGGATTGGAGGTAATAATTGAATAATTAGTTATTGTTATTGTGGATGAAGAACATTCATAATCATCATTAAATGATGATAAATTATGATAAATTTTATCATAAAGTTGAAAACAGATGACAAGATATTGCTAGATAATGCATCAAATAAATATTACATCACTATATACAATGGTGGAAAAATAAATAAATTCTAAACAAGTTTTTTCTGCATAAACTTTAGATTCAAATTATTGCCACCCAGTTATTCAGTACCAAAAAACACCCAAAATGTATGGAGGGGAGGACAACAGAGAAACACAATACAGTACCCTTTACTGTGAAAGTCATGAGGCTAGTGAGAGGCTGTGAATATTTTTTTTGTGCCTCATGGCAGGCAGGAGTGGCTGCCATATGTATAAGATTTTTGCCCAGTAAATTGGGCGACGAGAAACTGAATCTAAAGTTTGCACAGAAAATGTGTCTATGTTTTTTTCCATCTGTATATACATATACAGGTAACAAGTGACAGTTGTAGCAAAGTAGTAATTGTGCATACCTTTCTTTGCGATCTTTTTCTCTATCTTTGTCCCGATCTCTGTCACGTTGTTCCTTC
>JAPQNM010000006.1:5583803-5588803 GCA_029783475.1 Metacarcinus magister | reverse complement strand
AAACAAGGATTGCTTGTCACATCAAAAATAGTTGAGCTACCCATGGTGGGAACTCTCCTGAAGTCATTAATAGTATGTCATTCTTACACAATTCAAACTTCCTCCTGTGAAGTTATATTATAGAAAGATGCGTAAATTTTTACATATTCACCATAATGGCGTTTGTTTACGTCTACGTCTCGGGAATGCACCTCGTTCAACTCCCTACTTTTGGTCATAGAGAACATTTGATAGCTTCTATATTCCTAACCTAACATAACATATATTAACCCTTAAACCGTGGGTGTCCACTATTGTGGACACCCGGTGCATGGGCTCCAAGTGCGGGTGTCCACAATAGTGGACAGGGCATTTTTTGAATTAACGCGCCGTCAAATTTGATTAGTTTGTCCTCAAGTCCTGTAAACATGTTGTTTTCTTTCAAACAATACTAACCCACGCTCCCTAGGCCTACCAGTTGCTGCATTCTAGCGAGGATGCTGGTCCATTGCTAAGTTTAGCAAGTAATGCTAACCACTGATTTTTACAATAAAATGGAAATTGAGCTTTTCACGGGTGTGTTTCACATAAACGGTATAAAAGTGATGCTTTTTATTGCTAACTAATAGGAAAGAAATCCAGTAGGGGTGGATATGTCTATTATAATGTGTTTTCACAGTTCCTAATTCAGAATTCCGTGCTCGTTCTAATAATGCTCATATAGCGTTCAAATTAACGTCAAAAGACAGCTAAGGGTATGGACTTTACAATGATACTTTTTTTCAGTAACGTGAGTTTAATAGGAGAGAAGCTACAGGAAGTTGAAGTAAGGTATGTTTTTGCGTGAATATGCCAAAACATCCCCGCGGTTTAAGGGTTAACCAAACCTTAACCTACATTGACAAATATCAGAACCTTGTTCAAACAAAACTATACTTTATTTTTTGAAGAGGTCTCACAGAAAACATTGAATATCTAACAAACTAAGAATTTGCGACGGAAATATAATCAAAGAAAACCTTCTCAAAATTCATCAGGTAATGCAAAAATATAACCCTGAATTCTCTAGAGTATTCCAGGTTATAACAATGATGTTCCATAACTTACCGGGAGGGGACGGAGCCCCCCGTTAGTTATATTTAGTTAATCATATTATTATAATATTATAAAGAAAATGGTAAAGATTCAGAAGACGACCCAGTCTGTTTTTTGGACAAAGCAATTTTTTTCTGATAGATTTTGATGTGTTTTTAATTAATCTGATGTTTGTTTGTTATGCCATTCAATTTTTTTTTTCCTAGGTAAAAATAGTCATCAAAATCAATAAGAGAAAAATTGCTTTAAGTAATCCTAAGCAAACCTAATCAACTAATCGAACCGAAGCAATCCTAATTAAACCTAACCCAAGCAAACTTAATTAAACCTAACCTAACCTATTGGGTCGTCTTACGAATCTTAATCTAGTTTAGGTTTGATTTGGTTACGCTAGGTTAGGTTAGGTTTAATTATGTTTGCTTAGGTTAGGTTAGGTTTAACTAGGTTTGCTTAGAATTACTTAAAGCAAATTTTCTCTTATTGATTTTGATGGTTTTGAATTAATGACTTTTGTGTGGCAATTTTTACCTTGGGGGGAAAAAAAATTGCCTGGCATGACAAACAAACATCAGATTAATTCAACACATAAAAATCTATCAGAAAAATATTGCTTTGTCCAAAAAACAGACTGGGTTGTCTTCCGAATCTTAACCAAGAAAATTAAGGCCTGACTTGAGGAATCTCCAAGTCTAATTTAGGGATGGCGGGTAACAAGTGGAGTGCCACAGGGATCTGTATTAGGGCCATTATTATTCATTATATACATTAACGACTTAGACAATGGGATTAGTAGTGATATTAGTAAATTTGCTGATGATTCTAAGATAGGTAGGATTATTAAATCAGAGTCTGATGTAAAAGACTTGCAGGGGGACTTAGATAGGTTAAACGAGTGGATGGTTAAATGGCAGATGGATTTTAATATTGACATGTGTAAAGTAATGAATATTGGAAGGGAAAATCCTCTAAACAGGTACAATATAAACAGGGTAATGCTGAATAGGTCAAAATGTGAGAGGGATTTGGGTGTTCAGGTTAGCTCAGACCTCCGTCCCAGAAAACAATGCATTGAGGCTAGAAATAGGGCTAATAGGTTGTTAGGATTCATTGCTAGAAGTATTAAAAGTAGAAGTGCTGAGGTTATTTTGAAGTTGTATTTAGCGTTAGTCAGACCTCACCTCGACTATGCAGTTCAGTTTTGGTCACCGTATAATAGAATGGATATAATTTTGTTAGTCAGTACAGAGAAGGATGACCAAAATGATAGAAGGGATTCGTAATTTTAGCTATGAAAGGAGACTAAAGCTTTTGAAATTGCACTCACTGGAGCGACGTAGAGTAAGGGGAGATCTGATTGAAGTATTTAAGTGGGTGAAGGGTTTTAATAAGGGGGATGTAGGAAAAGTTCTTACGATCAGTAGTCAGGATAGAACAAGAAATAACGGATTCAAACTAGAAAAATGTAGATTTAATAAAGAAATAAGCAGAAATTGGTTTACAAATAGTGTGGTAGATGATTGGAACAGACTCAGTCAGCAGGTAGTTAGTGCACAGACAATAGAGTATTTTAAGAGAAAACTTGACGACTTCATGGATGGAGATGAGAGATGAGTGTAGGTAATAAATGGGGTTAGGATTAACAGGAACTACCTAGTGCAGACCCCCGGACCTTTTGTAGCTTCCTAATATTCTTATGTTCTGTAATCACGTCACCTGTGACAACAACACGGCGGGGCTCGGACGGGAACAACACATGGGCTTTGACTCTCTCTTGCCTCTTTACTTTCACTAAGGTAAGCAAACACTGGAAATTTACCGACCGTCCCAACTGATATCCTAAAAAAAAAAAACTAATTTACAACAGTATCCACCCCACAAAACACTACCCTGAACAGCAGCACAGGTGGAAGTATAAGCCGGTGTAGCTGTCCTAATGTTTACCTCCCTGCATTATACTCCTCGCCATACACACTAAATAATGGCACCACGTGTCTATGCAAGCAAACAATACTCCACTTTAAAATTAACTGAAGCACCCGCACGGCACCACTATCCTCGTCTCCATGCATCACTTCACTCCCACTTAACACCTTAACACTCCACTCCTCACAACATAACTAACCCTACACATTTATTTAGCACCTAAGTACATCCCATAAAAGTATTGGACAAAACTTCCTAATAATGGGTGAAAAATGTAATATTGTAAATGTCGGAGCATCAGCGGCCATGTTTGTGCCTCCATGACGCTACCCGCCAAGCCTTCCTAGTCCTTACGCCTCTGTCACGCCCTTACGCCGCCCTCAACCTGTCACAACCTCATCACCACAACTCTCTGTACATGATGGTGATATACACTTACGCGAAAGAAGCCTGCATCCGCCATGACGACAACTTAGAACACGAGGCCCTCTGCTGACTTCCCACACAGCCGCCTTGATACTCCTGGACTTGGACTTGGACTGGTTAGTCTAGGGACGGGCGGGTACCCGGGTTGTAAGACCAAAGTACTACGTATGGAAATAGTTTGTATGCATAAAGTTCGGACGCAATTGTTCGTAAGCAAATGTTCATAAGGGATAAAGTTGGTTTGAAAAAAGTACGTGCGAAAAAGTTCGTCCGTTAAAGTTCGTACGCAGATGTTCGTATGGTACGTATCTACGTATGTAAAATATTCGTAACGACCTAACTTAACCTAACCTAACGCGTACGAACATTTTTCTAACGAACTTTGGCACGACGAACATTTAACCTTATGATTTTTTTTCCATTACGATTGTTTTCCATTACGAACTTTTGACATGACAAACTTTATACCCTACGTACTTTATCCTGACGTACTTTGGGCAAACGAACTTTATCCTACGAATTATTGCCATACGAAGTTTTTCTATACGAACTTTTGTCCGGAACCCGGGTACCGGTACCCTACGCGCAGAGGGAGGGGGACTCTGAGTACAGGGGTACCTCGAGTGAACCCACACCGGGACCATCGCGCGCTGGAGGGTGGCAGTTTGTGACGGATACCCAGGACCTAACCAGGTATCCCGGGTTGGCCAGGACTATAATACCCTTGCCCGCGATTACCAGAAATCCCGTACTTTGCCCGTCCCTACAGTGGTCACTGCTGTTATAATTATCCTACTAACCAGTAACCACAAACTTGTCCAACACCTCATACACCACACATAACACATTCAATATATGTTATTTATTTATGAGTGTGTATGTGTGTTTGTGTTAAAGAGAGGTAGCTGAGAAAAGGTGTCTTCATTCATAAATGGATCTATATGCATTCCCTCATACATTTGCCTCAATACATTTTGGGAAGAAGGAATCAATCCTCACAGTTCCACACTGCGTGAAGGTCAATTCCGCAGCACAAGACGTGATTTATATGTCACGGTTCGACAGCAGAAATGGTTTACCCTTGCCACATTAAATTTGATCCATCACCTTCCCCATAACTGTTATTCATTTAACTCTGATCACTCACAAGCACACTCTTCTTTGCTCCACTGAGATCCCTCTTACATTTAACACCTTCAAACTGTCCATCCATCCCACACGTGGTCTTACTTTCATCAGATCCATTTATATGTTTCATCAAGCGTTCCTTATCCATTCTTTCGATGTGCACAACTAATTGCAACACTCCCAGCTCTGGTTAATCAGCCACCTCTCTCATAACTTTCTCTTTGCTACTCCCTTATTCAATGTTCCAACCCTATACACTGCTCTTACCATAACTTCCTCGTAAAACCTCTTTGCATTCATTCTAAAAAATTCTACATCGAAATATCCTATTCATTCCTCCTATACCTTCTCCATATCAGTCGCTCCTGCACTTTTGAATCTAAAACATGCTACTTCACACTTATCCAAACATGCAACTTTCCATGCTGTTATCAATCTTATAAATTAAT
>JAPQNM010000006.1:5563803-5578803 GCA_029783475.1 Metacarcinus magister | reverse complement strand
GCATGCAACGTGACAAAAACTAACTTATACATTGTTACTTATGTCTGTGTGTGTTAGGAGGAGAGGAGTGTCTGTATGTCTGCATGTCTGTGCATCTCGGGTTTGAAGTGGGCTCGCCAGTGGTTAGTGGAGTATTCCGTGGGATTTAGGGGGGAGGAAACGCAGATTTTGGCATCACCCCGGGAGTGTGGGCATCATGGAGGAAGCAAGTGTGCTTGTGGTGTGCCTGACCCCTTTCGCCTCTGTACCTTGTTTTCGCCCAAAACAGGATTGCACCTTGACCTAGGAATTCAGTAAACTATGAAAGACGTGACTGTGTTCTATTTCCTCGCAGTGCTTCCCGTACCCTGTCAAAAACAATTTGTCTGTTCCAGCCATCTCGCAGTCTACCATCTCACGCACGAACCCAAAAAAGGAAGTCCCTGCCACACTTCACCCCACCCACAGGAGTCCAAGGACTTTAAAGCAATGAGTTTGGCTGGTGTGGGTAAAGTGGTGTGGTGTCATGTAGTAGTAGCGTAACAATATATATATATATATATATATATATATATATATATATATATATATATATATATATATATATAACCCGCTTTTCAATATTATGATGATGATGATGATAATGACAACGAAAATGATGATGATACCAACTGAAGCTGTGCAGAGGGATAATAACACTATGGGAAGTAATATAGTGAAGCAGGGAAGCTATGTATATAAAGACAACTATCTTTTTCATTTATCTTGAGACTTCCTACCTTTATAGCAGTTCCCACACAGCAAACAAAGCACAACAGATATGAAGAGACTGTTGAAATTTAAATTTACCCAATTGCAAAGTCATTACAGCCACTGTGCTAGTTGCAGAAAGGCAATATTACACTCATGTCCTCCCACAAGTGAAAGATGCAGTGAATGCAAGTTATGTTTGGACAGGGTATTCTGGGATCATTTCTGCCACAGCTAGATCTTACAGGGACTCTCTATAGAGGAGCATAGCATCATAGAACAAAAATAATGATGATGTCCTCACAGCAGAAATACTTAAAAAACCGAGTTATGAACATTAACCTTTCAGCCACCGTAATGACAAAAGCTTTGAAACTTAGTTTCCGCTGTACTCTTCCTTTGGAATATTGGTTAGGAAGAGTACCGCGGAGTTGGAAGCTAAATGTACATAAATATACACATACACATATTTTTTTTTCTCTCTCCTTCCTATGAATGACACACTTTAAAAGAAGTATTATTATTCAGAACTCTCAAGACAGAGTGCTGCTGCTGCTGCTGCTACTTACACTGACATCCAGCCCGTCCTGCCCCGTGCCATCGCCATCCAGTGGATCAAAGCTGAGGGTGGGCAGGTCACTCATCTCATTACAGGTGTTGTGAGGCTCAATGGTGGGGGTGGTGGTGGTGGTGTTGTTGGTGATGGTGGTGTTGTTGGTGATGGTGCTGCTGATGGTGGTGGTGCTGGTGTTGCTACTGTTGCTAATGGTGTTGTTGCTGCTGGTGGTGTTGCAGGTGCTACTGCATGTTCCTGCAAAGCAACAATGTATTCATAAGTATCCATGAACTACACAACACTTGGAGATGATCTCTTAGCAAGTTATTCTTAAAATTGTAACAGAAAAATAACAATGAAGTAACTGACAATTTTTTATGTTAAACAATTGTTATGATAATGGTGTGGTGAGGCAGCACACATTAACTCACCTGCTGAGGGTACACTTGGTGGGCCACCCACCCCCCCAGGAGTATGGGGTGTATGAGGGGTGTGTGGGGTGTGGGGGGTATGGGGCATCCCGGGCCCACTGCTCACACTTGCCTGATGAATACATAACACTCGTCAATAAAATAAATTCCATGTGAATTGTTAATAGTATTCAAAGTGTTTTGAGTTCATGCTAATAACATAAATTCTAAATATGTGTAACAGGATGTGAAGAAGGTGTGTGCTCCATAAAAATTCATACCATTCTTTATCCATCTATATATATAAGTTGATGCCAACTGAAACAATAAGCTTTAGCTATAGCTATATATATATATATATATATATATATATATATATATATATATATATATATATATATATATATATATACATGTAATTCAGCACTGGAACGTGAATATTCCTGCACATCCCTGGAAACACTTAGGTATCAGGAAACTAATGTAACAACTTGTGTATAAATAGTAATTTCCAGTGACTTGCACACAAACAAAACAGCCAAACAAATTATATTAAAAATCAAGACAAAACCAAATACATTCTTGGCGTGAACTTACTTGTGGTGTGGTTGACGTGGGTGTTGAGGAAGCAGTGGTGGTGGTGGCGGTGGTGGTGGAACACAGAGGCTGTGCGGAGGTGGAGGTGGTGGTGGTGGTGGAGGAGAGTGTTGGGGTGGCTAGGGTGGAGTTGGAGGTAGTGGAAGGTGGAGGTGGACCCATTTGAGGGACCATCTGTTCTTTGACCGACTTCTCCATAGCCCCGAGAGGGTCCATCTTGTTGACGGACTCACTCAGCTGTGAGAGTGGACCACCACCTCTCGTGAAGTCAGGCGAGCTCAAGTCAAACTGTGATGTGGATCTGGACATGCCAGAGCTGCTGCTGCCATTGCCCATGTTCATCATGTTCATCATGGAGCCATTGTTGATACCTAGTAAGGGTAAAGGAAAGGCTTTCTTAGTTATGGTAATTAAATAAATGTCTCAAACTTCAACAATAAAATAAAAAAAAGGTTTATTTCAATACAGTATATTATAATCTAGCCAACATAAAATTAAAATCGACAATGGATTCTTATAATCAATTCTTTTATCTAGATTGTAGAGTAGCTTTGGAACCTAGTCTTATTTAATTGCTATTCATATAGTAGCACTTTAAAAAATGTATATCTATGAACAAATGATGAAAAAGATTCTCCAAAATTGTTACTTGCACATCCAAAATCTAGACAAAGAGAATACGACACAGTTAACAGTAGTAAACTTACTGTTCATATCAGGAGGCACATAGGGGCTCATGGACTGTCCCATGTCAAAGTTACTCATGGTGGGCATGGTCATGCTGCCGGGGGACATGGCTTTGTTCCACCGCTTCATGCAGGTATCAGAGTCTTCATCCTTGACTCCAGGGGTGCTTGGCATCCCTGATGAGTTGGATGCTCTCCAAGAGGCTGAGGAGTCCATGGTGACCTCATCCACAGGTGAGTTGGCAAGGGTGGTGATGATGCCCCAGATGTACTGGTCCACTTCTAATCCCTCCAGGTAGGCGGTTTTGCTGTGAAAGTTAAGGTTATGTTTAAACCTAATGTAAATCAAGATGATGCTTCTCTATTTTTCCGAGTATTCCATCTATAAGAATGGAAAAAAATATACAAACTGAACCAAACTTTTGGACTCACTTGCAGACAGGACATCGCCAGGAGCCTCTCTCACAATTCATTTGGAGGTAAGACTCAAGGTCAAAGCACTGTATATGTTTGCAGTCGTGGCCTCTTGCTGGCAAGGTAATTTTCTTGAAGGTGATCGGACACTTTAGTGATATCTTGATGGCCGTTTGTTCTACTCCATCACCTTCAGAACTATTTAGGGAACCATTAGAAGCAGCAACAGAGTTAAAGTTCCTCTTGATTTTGGTAACACAGTGTTCCGCCGGCAGCATTCTCTTTCGTAACAATCCTTGGAGCACAGATCTTACACTAGGTCTATGCACCAACTGTAGAACAAACAGATGGGACTGAAAAAAAAGAGATACAAGTAAAATTAGTGAGGATGAAAAAATGCAGGAGGACGAAACGGTTAAAACATGTAAGTATGGAGCTGCAGGTTATTTAATAAGACTTAATTTTGGGTTTGTTTACAGTTCATATAATGTCTGACTGATGATTGCTGGGGTGGAGAAGTCAGATAATATACATCAGTTAACATGGAATGACTTTTAGTACATGCAGATGAAAATGAAAACAGGCTCTTGCAGACACTTACACAGCAGCAGGCAGTAACAGTGATCTGAATCGTGTTTCTTCCTGGCTGGCAAACAGTTTTAATGTATAAAGGTTTGTGCGAAGTTTTCTGTTCCCCTCGGTCAATGCTAAGTGGAGTGGCATTAACAGACACCTGGACACTTGCTGGCCAGTTGGTGTTCATTTGTCGATCTTCATGGTGGAAACATTTTAACTGCAACTCTAAATCTGATCTGTTGGGAAGAAAATAAGTTATTCAGTTAGACAGTCAGGATATTCAGATCTAGTTCACTCTCTAACTAACCCTCCATGTCTCTTCTGAACTTCAACCAGAACACAATTTTATATAATTGTTTGGATGAAACATGTTAAGCACTTTAAAGCAGTGAGAGTGCAAGTGGAAAAATTAATTATATTTTTTTGTACGAATGAAACAGATTGGCACTGACAGTTGCCTCCATACATATAATTTATGTACTGGATTCAAAAACACAAAATCATCCTTATGCTTGTCCAACTATAGAGAAAGAAGACTCACCTAAACATAAGGGTTTGATATACGGTGGGTTTGAGGTGGAAGACGTGATTGGACACTGCCAAGTTGTGTTCCAATCTGAACGGCTGCAGCACGATGCCATCCCTCACCGGGAAGGTTAGCCGGAGCTCATCATCCTCTGGAAGGGACAAGTATAAATGTGAGAGGTAATACTGGGAAGCATATGCTATAAAGTGTATGATATTATTGCTCATCTCTGTCTCCTGAGCTTCATTGATATGCTAGTCACTCATTCCTCCTCCCATAAAGCACATGGCCACGGTGTTATACAGGTAACAAGTAATCTTCCAGGTGTATTTTGCATTTATTGTACTGACTAAACCTTGATGCATAAAAGGACATTTAAATTGACTTGGTATCAGCCACCTACAACTGACCAGAATGCAAATCAAAACCAGTGTAAATCATGGTTATAGTAAACATATTCCTATTTTTTTCTTCCTATTTCTAATGTAAATACATGAGTGCAAGAAGAATTATACTTATTCACTCTAATTTTCTCTTTAGGGTAAATCAATTCATAGTTCATTCTGATTACACAAAAAAACTACTCAGAATAAGAGATTGTTTATATCCACTACAAAAACCTAATTTCACTCTATTTCATTGTCTTACTTTGGAGCATGAGTGGCTTCAGTTCAGAAAGGTCTGGCTTGACATCGGGCTGGTTGCCGTAGGGGGGACTCATGTATGGTGTGAGGGGTGGCGTGGGGTTGCCTGGAATGGGTGAGTGTTGGTAGCTACCACCAACATTACCCACACTGGCTGATACCGGGGCTGAAGTCATGGTTCTGTAACGTCAACACAAATATAAATTTCTAGAATTATTCATTATTCAATAATGTTAAAAATATCTATATTCATTTGGAAAGATAGCAGAAAAGTTGTTAAATTTCTTGGAGTTTGTACTTACCTGGACATAGTGTTCATCCCAGTGTTGAGGTTGCTCATGCCAGTACTCATGTTGCTTCCTGCACTGTTGGTCATTTGACTCGTCATAGACATAGCACTGTTCATTCCACTGGTCATGCCACTGTTCATTACACTGTTCATACCACTATTCATAGTGTTCATTCCATTAGTGTTCATGGTACTCATCCCTGCACTGTTCATACCAGTATTCATATTGTTCATGCCCGAACTCATGGCTGAGCTCATGCCAGTGGTGCCCCCTGGGGCCATGCTGCCAGAGGTCATCGTGGACAATGACATAGACATTTGTGGCCCCATACTGGTCATGCCACTGCCCATGTTCCCACTCATGCTATTCATCCCACTCATATTGTTCATCCCGTTCATAGTCATGCCATTCATGGGTCCCATTGGCCCCATCTCGTTGTACTGTAAGTTGTTGTACTGTTGGTTGTAGAATTGTCCCTGGTTAAAGGGTGGACCCCCTGGGCCACATGGCCCTCCTGGCCGCATATTAGGCCTCATGCCTTGACCCGGAGGGAACTGAGAAGGCAGGGGCTGCTGGACTGGGTAGCCACTGCCTCCACGGATGCCGCCCATGCCCATCTGGGAATGAAACAGAGAGGTCACTGCAGGAATGCAAAGGTAAAATGCATTACAATGCCAATTGAATATACAAAAACAAAATTAATGGTTCAATTAAGCAAAAGCTAATTAGTACTGATAATTTTCATGATCTACATAACAGCACAATTCTATATGAAGGAAACTTATGAATATGAGGAAGTTCTTATCAAGAATATATACTTAGTGTATGCAATGCATACCTGTTGGTTCATCTGAGCCATCTGGGTCATGGATGGCTGAGAAAACTGGCCCTGAGCAGCTGCCCGCTTCTGGGCCATGAACATGGCGGGGTTGGGGTAAGGTCCTGCTCGTCCCCCTCCAGGACCACTCCCTGGGCCCATCCCTCGCTGATACATCATCTGCTGTTGCTGTGGGCACCAGGCAAGACATGAGAAATGGAGGGGATACTGACCAATTCATATGATTGGCCATTTTCACGGGAAGTATTAATTACTGAAATATGGAGAGGTGTCATTAGCATATAAACAACTTCATAGTATTTCCATGTTACAATGAAATAGAAAGCCAACATGTTTTTGGTATCTTGATGGCCAAGGCTCACCTGCATGTTCATACACTTTCCCATGCCTGGCCCCATGTTCTGCATGTTCTGCATGGGTACACTGTTCATCATGTTGCCTCCCATGTTGTTAATCATGTTGTTCATCATGTTATTCATGCCATTCATGGGGTTGTTCATGTTCATGTTGGGCGTGGAGGGACGCTGCATTGCAAAACCAGGTCCAGGTCCTGAGTAGCCAGCAGCCATGTTGGTCATCTGTTCATAGAAAAATAGGAGACGTTAATGACTTCAACAACAGGCATCAACTTACACCACTTGTAAACCCAAACCACACCCATCACTACCTGCACCAATCCTACCTCTATCTCCCACCACCACCTGTGTCTGCACAGTGACTTTTTTGTTTCACAAGACTCAGTATCACACCACAAATGACTGTCTAAACTCAACTCTTCCAACCAGATTTTAATTTCCTGACTGTTAGGTAGAGAAATCTGGCTACCTTATTGTCAAAACCTACTGTCAAGTTATATTTCTATGATACCTAGCAACTTATCTGTCAGTATATGACAATGATGATGTAATCAATATAATAAAAGATAAAATAATGATTTAATATTGCAAAACCTTTACACAAATTTTGAACATAATTCAAGAAAAATAAAAAATAAGTGAAGGTTGGGTGCAGCCCATATCCAACCTTAAATTCACCCGTACCGTATGGGTCCCGTGCGCGCAGTGAACATGGTTGCAAATTCCTGAGTTGTATATGAGTATTTAAAGGCTCAGACGTTATGATACAACACTGTGTCAGGAGAAGTGGTGATTAGCTACTTTCCCAGCTTCGAAATAACTAATGCACAACTCGAGAATTTGCGGCCCAACTGAATGCATACTCGATCGCGAGGGTGTGGGTGTCCGTAAAAGTCTGCGGCCACCGCTTGCCACAGTTCACTACCTGCAACCCACCGCCGCGCTATATTGACTCTCCTGCCAATATGTGAGGGATCCTAGGCTATCCTCCCTCCCCACTTTCCTCTCCTTCCCCGCACACACAAAACTACTCCAAGGAAACTACCTGTACTTGATATCAAAGTCCCAAGGCTCTCCCTAGCTCGCCAAAATATGTTCTTTGATTGTGGACCGCAAAATGGACAGGAGAGCAGAGCAGGTACAAATTAAGTTCATTCTAATTAAGTGTACCTCATGAAAGAGGCCGAAAGAAGAACGGCAGAGTCTGCAAGAGGAGGAGGAGGAGGAGGAGGAGGAGGAGGAGGAGGAGGAGGAAATTAATAAACATCTTCCATCCTAGTTAAATCTGACTTGGCCCGTGATGAGCGCACAGAGCAGAGTATCTTAGGAGAAATTGGTTCAATAAGCGGACCCTCTTATTTCATTCCGAAGAAGAGGTGGGAGGAGGGAGGGTCGGTTGAAGGTGGAGGATAAGGAGTGCTGGGGAAGAGTGGGGGTAAGGCAGGAGTGGAGAGGAACAGAGAGGAGGAAGAGGAGCGGCCGACAGGGAGCGGGGCAAACCATTCTCCCCCTTAGCACCTTCGGCAATAAGGCCAATCATCGAATGCTCCCTATACCGACGTGTCTTCAAACTTTGCTCTTTCCAGAAACTAACATGCAACATTTTCGGGGGGTAAAATTGGGAGAGTTGCTCTCCCGCGCGGGGTTTTCGCCCCTGATCGGCCCGGGGAGAAGGGTGATTGTGAGGTGAAGACAGAGTTGGGTTAGATTCCTACGTCTGGGTGATATCTTATTCATGAACAGTGTGTCTAACCCGCTGGGGGACGGAGGAGGAGGATAAAGGAGAGAAGAAAAGAGGAGGGAAGGATGCGGGGAAGAAAGAGAAAAGAAGGGAAGGAAATTAACTAACAGCGCCCCAAAAAATGGGAGAAAAAAAGTTTGTTTTAGGATTCCACTAAACCTGAGAGAGAGAGAGAGAGAGAGAGAGAGAGAGAGAGAGAGAGAGAGAGAGAGAGAGAGAGAGAGAGAGAGAGAGAGAGAGAGAGAGAGAGAGAAAAAAAAATAGTCTCAATCAATGAAGTCAACGCTCATACGTGTGACTAGAAAATTTATGTAAATAACTAGATGTATGTATGAATATGTGTGTGTGTGTGTGTGTGTGTGTGTGTGTGTGTGTGTGTGAGAGAGAGAGAGAGAGAGAGAGAGAGAGAGAGAGAGAGAGAGAGAGAGAGAGAGAGAGAGAGAGAGAGAGAGAGAGAGACCACAACTTCAAGAGGAATTAATTTAAAGCAAGGAAACTCAAGGCCGAAAGGAACACACACACGCGCATTATTGTAAGCTAAGCCAAAAATAAAAAGGAAATAAATTTTTTTACATAAACGGAGTGAATAAATGGTAACAGGAAAAAAATATGTGGAAATGGTCAGGAAAAGGTGTGAGAGGGAAAGAGAAGAAGGAGAAAAGAAGAAAACCGATACAACAATCTTCAATGCCCCCCCCCCTCGTGGTGTCCCTCTGCGCCGCGGGTTAATGAGTGACGCACGCCAGCCATAGTTAGATGAGGTGGTCAGAAGAAGATGGGAGCTGCTTGCCGGCCCCGTCTTGCCCTAACCCGCGTAGACTGAAAGACGCGGAACAGGACAGACAGACAGACAGACAGGCCAGTTTGAAGAGCGTTGCTGAGCTCACTCCGTACCTCCGTGTAATTAATTATGCACGAATTAACGAAGCCCTAATTACACCAACCAACTGAGTGCGCTGCGATTAAATGCCTGAAGGAGGAGTAAATGTCTGGCGTACGAGGTTCCTGCGACGACAACCTTGTCATCCGCCTCCGATGCTGGATGTAGATTTTTGTTTTTGTTCAGTATTACTTTATTTATCGCTAAGCAATTCCCAGCACTTGTTCTTCCCTTAATAGCAACATAATCACGTTCATTAATATATCAAACCCTTTCCCTTTGGCCTCCACTTTCCTCCCTCACTGAAGATGCAACACAACGAATACAACAAGAAATTAAACCCACAGCTTCATTAATTTCCTTTCTCTTTCTCACTTTCTTGCATGTAGAAATGTTGCCATCAGTTATGAGAGAGAGAGAGAGAGAGAGAGAGAGAGAGAGAGAGAGAGAGAGAGAGAGAGAGAGAGAGAGAGAGAGAGAGAGAGAGAGAGAGAGAGAGAGAGAGAGAGATGATGAAAGCGCGTAAGGGGATGTAGAGGCTCCTTTAAAAGGGGGTAGCCACGACAAGGCGTTTAGGGTTCGGGGAGGCAACATTCTCCCCTCCAACTCTTGTCTTTTAGTAGGAGAGAATACAGAGGCGCGGCTACCCAGTGCCCTCCCTCCGTTCCTTTTGGTAGCCTTTTACAACTCGCAAGGAATACGGTGCTAGTATTCTTGCAGCCACCACCTCAGGGCTTATAACAACAAGAAAAAACAACAACAACAATACTACTACTACTAATAATAATAATAACGATGAAAAGAACAAAAACAACAGAACGATGACTTTAGTGTATCTAGATGATTACAGTAAAAGCTCATTAGCATAATGGCACGTCGACTCATAACTGGTGAGCAGTGAAAACAGCTTTAGAAATATGAAAATAACACAAATAAAATAAACACAAACACACACCAGAGCAGCTCGTATGACACGTTGACAAGTGACAAGCAAGTGTTCCGTCAGCCGCTCCACCTGACAGGTGCTCACGGCCGCAACGGTGCGAGTTCTACTTCTGCATCAGTGGTCGTGGGTGCAGCCATCCCACCGCCGGCGCGGGACACACGGGGTCACGTGAGCTGAAGACAATCTAAAACTTTCCCCACCTTGTCATGGGCTGGAGAACTTTTCCATGAGATACGGTCGCCGAGGCCACGACTCAGCCTAATAAAGTCCGAGTACGAGGTCGGTCACTGATCCGGGATCTTTATTGGCTGCCTTTATGAGCCTCATCGGAATCAGGTCTCAGCGTGTGCCATTCACCTCCCAAAATTTAATCAGCTAATTATCAACATGCTTTGTAATCAGTTAAAACGCAACGATCATAAAGAGAACACAACTTCGGCCATAACCCTCGGCTTAACAACACTCCGCAGCGTGGGGCGGGGCCGGAACAGCGGGGCGGCGGAGGACCAAGCCGGGGCCATGGGCGGGATGTGCTGAACTAGAGTAAACAATGGAGTGACATTATGGTGGCGGCGGACGTGCCTCCCACATAGGAGTTGACTCATTCTCTAGGTTAACTCTCGCCCTAGTGAATGGTAGATCAGTTGATGGAACCATCAGCCCGACGAGGCTTAGCACGCGGCGGATGACAGCAAGGTGAAAACAAACCTCTGCTGAGTGAAATGGAATACAAAAAGAGCATGATAGCAGCTCGAGATTCTTGGTCTTCACTCTAAACGCCTGATCTCACAGCAACCTAACCCGGAAGAGGCTGGTGAACTGCAACACACAGATACGCACCCACTTTACTTCGGAGGCGACAGGAATTTGCACCAAAAATTAAACGTGACTCTTAAAACTGTTCTCAGCGTGTTATTGACCGTCTTGAGGGGCATCACATTTTTTTTTTTTTTTTTTACTACAAACCAGTTTTTTCTTCTCTACCACCTTACCCCAGTACACGCCTGACCGATCAGATACACAGAAAAAAGAGGGGGAGAGAGAGAGAGAGAGAGAGAGAGAGAGAGAGAGAGAGAGAGAGAGAGAGAGAGAGAGAGAGAGAGAGAGAGAGAGAGAGATTTCCAACACCTTACCATGTATTCTGAAGGCACCCACGATGAACCACTGCACCCAAAGGTTCTTTCCCTGTTCAGTCAATTATACAATAGGTACCCATGGGGTGCTCACGAGACCCGTGCATCTGAGGATCTGCATGTTACCTGTGCTGCTCATTACTAAGGTACAAGGCTGGTGTGGCAGTACTACAGCAGGTTAACATCTGATCACATCTGAATCCGGACACCCCACCCCACCCCTTCCTTCCTCCAGGCCCCTACACGTCCTTTCCACCTCTTCTTTGGCCGCCCATGTGTCACTGATGCCAGTACACCATTCCTAGCCCGCCTCGCCTGTCCCTCTAGCCAATCCACCCATTATCCCCAGAACTCACCTGATTGCTGTACTGTCCCTGCATTTCTGGTCTCTCAGGCCGAAGGGCGACTGCGGTGGCAGTGGCTGTGGCCGTCGCCGCCGCCACCATAGCAGCCGTGTTGAGGGCGTCCCCGGCACCACCCACATTGCCACCCATCGAGCCGGGGCCTGTCATACTTCCTGGTCCGCCCATGCCCGTGTTGCCTGACATTGCGGGGCCCGGGCTGTTGGTGTACCCACTGCAGGAGAAACAATGACTTGGTCAGCACAGCGCGCGTACACACATACAGACACTCACACACATACACACACAGCTCGCTAGCTCATTGGTAATAACTGACGATCACAAGTACAACAAAAATCAATATAAATTTCAGATTCATGTACTAGTAATTAATTCATACATCACTTAACGCATACTACGTTACTTCATTTGTACACATAATGTCATGTATACATCAACAGTCCGAGATGAAGGAAGAAGAAAATGAGTCTTACCCGTTGGCGTTGCAGTGGTCCTCGTAAGACTTTTGTTCTGTCTTACACTGGACCGGGTCAGACTGGGACCCCCACCACCTGAGGAAGGAGAGGAGGAAGGGGTGTTACATAGGGTTGGTGGGATAGATAAGGATGGTCCCCTACCACTACACCCACCATCACGACCACCACACATAACAATGCCAATATTACAATGACAAGAACGAGAGTAATGGCGTTGTATTAAATTATTATTATGAATATCATTATAATTATTATTAATATTATCATTATTATTTAAAGAAACAGTAGTAAAAGTATCATTATTATGATCATTATCATTATTAATTAAATTATAAGTGAAAGTAGTAGTAGTAGTAAAAGTAGTAACAGATACAGCAAAAATATAGTAATAGCAGCAGTAACAGCAGTAGTAGTGGTAGTACAAGTAGTAGTGGGAGAAATAGTATAGCAGTAGTAGTAACAGTATTAGTATTTACATACGAATACACTTCACACATACGTACATGCACACGCACACGAGTACAGCATACACATACACAAACACACACACACACACGTATGGACTTGTTGCGTCTTCTTTTGCAGGAGAGAGAGAGAGAGAGAGAGAGAGAGAGAGAGAGAGAGAGAGAGAGAGAGAGAGAGAGAGAGAGAGAGAGAGAGAGAGACTCTATAAAGGTGCTCACAAAAAATAAAAACGGAAGAGAAAGCTTGAGTGTCGTTGCCACGTTTCCTAACAAACCTAACAAAAACTGAAAGCTGGTGCCTCACTCACGGCACACACACACACACACACACACACACACACACTCACTCACACTCACTCACTCACTCACTCACTCACTCACTCACTCACTCACTCACTCATCTCTCTCTCTCTCCTCTCTCTCTCTCTCTCTCTCTCTCTCTCTCTCTCTCTCTCTCTCTCTCTCTCTCTCTCTCTCTCTCTCTCTCTCTCGGGTATATTATTATTATCAGAATCTAAGTTTACTGTTACTTTAAGACAATTATTTTGTAGTAATCATATTATTATTATTATCATCATTATTATCATTAACACTAGTATTACTAACACAACTACTACTATTACTAGTAGTAGTAGTAGTAGTAGTAATCCTTTTGGCAGCAATAATTGCAGTGGTAGTAGTAACAGTAATAGTATAAGTAGTAAGAGTAGTAATAATAATAATATTATTATTAGTGATAATCGTAGTAGATATCAACAAGAGAAGTAAAAAGATAATACAAATTATAATAATGCTACTAATAATGATAATGCCAATAACAATAATAAATAATAACAATAAGAATAAAATTTATAATAATAATAATAATAATAATAATAACAGTAAAAATAATAATAGTAGTGGTAAAAGTAATAGTAGTAGTAGTAGTTGTTATTTTTATATAAATAATAGTAATAGCAGCAGCAACAACAGCGGTAATAATGCAGAAAAGGATCAAAGAAAACGATGAAGAGGAGGAAATGGAATATCTGAGGAGGAGGAGGAGGAGGAGGAGGAGGAGGAGGAGGAGGAGGAGGAGGAGGAGGAACAGAAAAGTACACACGGATTGTGAAAATAATGTGAATGAGAAAGTAATAGGGATAAGGCCAAGGAGGAGGAGGAGGAGGAGGAGGAGGAGGAGGAGAGGAGGAGGAGGAGGAGGAGGAGGAGGAGGAGGAGGACCTACCCGTTGGGCTTGGTGGGGTAGTTGACCATGCTACTGAAGGACTTGGAGTGGGGGTTGAAGGGTTGCGCGGGCATGGTGGTGCAGTTGGGGGTAGAGGGGGTATACGTGGCTGTGCTCTGCGTTGTTGAGCTTGTCACTCCCCAGACCGTTGTCACCACGGACACCGACCCACCGCCGCCACAGCTTCCTCCCACCCACTCGCTGCAGAACAACCCACACAAAAACTTCTTTAGTATATGTTATAGTGTACTCATGTCTTCCTTAAATGGTATAATTCCTTCAAAACTTCTTTAGTATATGTTATAGTGTACTTATGTCTTCCTTAAATGGTATAATTCCTTCAAAACTTCTTTAGTATATGTTATAGTGTACTTATGTCTTCCTTAAATGATATAATTTATTCAAAACTTCTTTAGTATATGTTATAGTGTGATTATGTCTTTTTTTATATCCTATAGTTCCTTCAAAACTGTTTTAGTATGTTATAATATTCCTATGCAGTTTTTATACCATCCATACTTACTTTCATTTTAAGACATTGAAAAGTAAACTTCCTGTCATCTATACATAAACTTCAAACACAATTCTTTTCACATTATAATTTCAATATAGTTTCGTGTGTTTTTCTTCTTTCCTTAAACCCACCACAACTTTCTATCCGTAGTTCCATGCAGAAGGTTCAAGCAAGCGTGCAAGCAAAGTAATAATTTCCGTTGGAACTCACACATGATTTTTGAAGAGAAAATGCAGAATACATACACTGTTTTCTTGTCCATTTCATCTCACCCGTTTCCCCTATGGCCTTGAGCAAGCTTCTCCGTTCTTAGTGACACCCTTATTCTATTCTTAGCATCAACCTCTCTCTTTCTCTCTTGAACACATACACAAAGAGATAATATTACGTCAAACTTAACTCGGTTACCGCCGATTCATGTTTGATGGCACACACGTGACTCGCAGATCTGGACGCCTTAAAGTGTGTCGTTCTGGCTTTATGATATTGTCTCGTGCATAGAAGGTTACTTACTACTACCCAGACAGCCTCCTCGCGTGGGACACCTGTCACGCTCAAGGTACTGTCGGCATCAATTATTCAATCACATAAGAAAGAACTCAACACTGTAGTTCTTCAGTAATCCGCTTGTTGCTTC
>JAPQNM010000006.1:5556303-5558803 GCA_029783475.1 Metacarcinus magister | reverse complement strand
GAAGGTGAGGGGAGAGAGAGAGAGGGAAGAAGTGTGTGAAAAGACGGGAGGAAGAGAAAAGAGAAGAAAAGAAAAGATAAACAACAATATAAATAATTGAAATAATGGAAGGAAGAAAAAATGATAAGATGGGGAAGTGGAAAGGGGAAGAAATAGGGAAGAAGAAAAAAAACCGGAAAATATAAAAGCAGAGGAGTGGAGGAAGGTAGTAAGTGTAAGTGGTGAACGATGTGGAAGGGACATGTGGAGTGAGAGGAGCGGAGAGGAGAGGAGGGGAAGGTGAGGTGAGGTAGGAGCGATGGAGGGGAGGGAGAGAGAGTGAGGGAGGAAGGGAAGAGAGGAAAAAACACTACACCTCCCGTGGAAAAGCAATAAAAGACTAAAACGGAGGATGGACAGAATTTTGTCAGGTGAGGGTGGCACAGCGGCACTCCACCACCACCACAACCACCACCACCACCACCACCACCACCACAACCACCACCACAATCCACAACCAAACTACCACTATTCACAAACTTTTAAACCAACTCACTCGTGGGCTAATCAACCAATACTGATTTAACGATATTTGCTGTGATTCAAGTTACCAAAATCCGGTTTAAAGAGGAGTGATAAGTGGAAAGCAAGCCGAATTTCAACCACTATTTGTCGGCTATGTTGAAGGAAATAATAATAATAGTTAATAAAATAAGAGCAAAAGCAACAACAAACAAATAAAATCGACGCCACCCTTGCAACGTGTCACCAAATAATAAAATACGTGAGCTTGTGCTGAGCAAATATTAAAGAACAACAAAAAAAAGTCAGGTGCACAAAATTCTCTCTCTCTCTCTCTCTCTCTGCAATATTACGCGACAAAAAATGGTAATACATTTTCTCTTTTTTTCTCATATTCAACGATATAAAATAGTCACATGAAAATTCTCTCTCTCTCTCTCTCTCTTGATGAAGACTTTAGCGAGAACAAATTTCAACGAGTGCCTCCCTCTCTCCCTCCCCCCCATCAATCACAGGTGTGCGGTGACAGGTGGGGAAACACAACCTACTACTCCCCGTCCCCTCCTCCCCTCACCTCTTCTATCACTCCTCCCTCCACTCCTGCCGTTCATCTTCCCTTTTCCTTACTACACTCCTCCTCCTCCTCCTCCATCTTCTTTCTCTAAGATTTATGACACAGCAATAGACAGAGTGCAAAATACCGCACATACTTCACTGTTACCAACTACACACACACACACACACACACGCGCGCAATTACGTAGAGACATGTGCACATACACTCACACATACGTACATGTGTACACACAGGCACGAACTTACACACGTGCGATATACAGCAGATGGTCCCTTCCTCTTCCTGCTCATCTTCCTCTTCCTCCTCCTCCTCCTCCTTTCTGTGAGTCATATTATTGCGGTATTTTCTTCTTTCTTGTCTTCCTTCTCGCTTTCATTCCATCTCCGCACTCCTCCTACTACCCCGTCTTCCTCCTCCTCCTCTTCCCCTTTAACCTATCCAAAAGCTAACCTTTCGTAACGTCTCTCTCTCTCTCTCTCTCTCTCTCTCTCTCTCTCTCTCTCTCTCTCTCTCTCACACACACGACATTCTTTTTCTTCGTGTTCAGCGATGTCCAATCTCAATCCCGTTGTCTTAGGTCTAGGTTACGCACGAACAGATACAGTAGCAGCAGCAGTAGTAGTAGTAGTAGTAGTAGTAGTAGTAGTAGTAGTAGTAGTAGTAATAGTAGTAATAGTGTAAAAAAAAATTAATGAAACAATAACAATAATAATAATAATGATAACAAGTGACACTATCAATAACAACAGAAGAGAGGCATCGCAACAGCGGGACAGCAACATGACGTTCAAAGCGAGCAGAGGATTAATATTTGACTCATGTGGTGCTGGTCATTGTTGCCAACTACGATGTGCACTAAGCCACCTGGCAACGCTGCTAAGGGAAGAGGAGGAGGTAAGGGGAGGGAGGGAGGAATAGAGAGAACGTGTAGTGGTGGTGGTGGTGGTGAGCGCGATCATACATTCTAGCGTGTGTGTGTGTGTGTGTGTGTGTAGGGTCACTCACTCCCCCACCCACACCATACATACCAATCCACCCCCATCAACACCCCCCACCCCGACCCGCCCTCCACCCACATCTACACCTTCGACGCCCCCTCCTTGGGTCACCACACACATACACACACACACACACACACACAAGTGAGAACCACTGATGTATGACTTTACATTTGCTGCTCTTTTCGATTAAATATTATCATCATTAATATTATTTGTATTAGTATTATCATTACTATCATTATCATTATTACTAACATCATTATCATCATCGTTATTATTATATCATTACTATTGTTATGAGTCGAGGTTGTGGTAGTGGTTGTAAAGAGAATGAATACGTATGTCAAGGTGTGTGTGTGTGTGTGTGTGTGTGTGTAAGGTGTACATGGGCCCAAGAGAATGTGTGGTGATTAAAATAACA
>JAPQNM010000006.1:5543803-5551303 GCA_029783475.1 Metacarcinus magister | reverse complement strand
AAACTGCTAAAACAAAAACAATCAGTAGCATTATAAAAAAAAAAGTATACCATGGAAATGTCATCTTTCGAAACGGACCCCAGGAGGAGGAGGAGGAGGAGGAGGAGGTGTGATTTCGAAGACAATGGGGGTGGGGTTTGGAAACGCTTCATATTTTCCGTGCGTAGAGTCGAGGTTCACCTTGAATACAAATTAATGTCCCATTGTCGACGATTCAAGGTATTTCTGCTACCCCACCTTTCTCTCTCTCTCTCTCACTCTCTCTCTCTCTCTCTCTCTCTCTCTCTCTCTCTCTCTCTCTCTCTCTCGGCAGACGTGTATTTCACTTACACCTTCACTTTAGTAGTAAACTGTGATGTGCAGAGTGAGAGTGGTGGCGGCGGACCGGAGCAGCGATAGTGGTTATCATTAAACTACTTACGATAGTACAAATCTCATCACAGTGGCGGTGGTGATAGTAGCAGTAATATAACAGTAGAAGTAGTAGTATAATAACTGATAATGATGATGATGATGATGATGATAATAATAATAATAATAATAACAGAGTAAAGGCAAGTCACGCTGTCCTTGGTCATTTTACACTTAGTTGCGCAAGACGAAATGCGCCGAAGATACTTGCCCTCCCTCCCCTCCCCTTCCCTCTCTCCTCCCTCCACCTCCCCAAACAATCTTCTGCAATCTTTCTTTCCACTCTTTAATAGATTAATGGCCGAGGCACGCACACCAGGCAAATAAACAAAACGGAACCATCCATACTGGCCCTTGAGAGAGAGAGAGAGAGAGAGAGAGAGAGAGAGAGAGAGAGAGAGAGAGAGAGAGAGAGAGAGAGAGAGAGAGAGAGAGAGAGAGATTAATCTCCTACATTCTCTCAACTGCTTCTAGTTTTCCTTCCGAATTTCGTCACAGCATCCGGCACCCTCCCCTCCCCTCTCCTCTTAGGGTTGCCACATCCTCTCCCGAAACCTGTTGCCATAACATTCAAGCATAACATCACCAACATCACCAATCACTACTACTAACACCATGGAAAACTTCGATCTTACGCTGGTTTCTGACTGACACACACACACACACACACACACACACACTGACAGAAGGGAGGAATGTTAAGACAATTCGCATTATTCACAAACAGCCTCCATTATTTCCATTACTTTTTGCTTCTGTTGAATTTTTGCTGATATCTTGTGATTTGTTATTATTATTATTATTATTTTGCACGGAAGTATTATTATCTGTAAACATTCCCCTCACTTCCTGGTCCACGAATGAATGAATGAATGAATAACAATAGCAAACTACTACTACTACTAGCAATAATAATAATAATAATAATAATAATAACATAAACAAGAACATAAAATAAAGGCAACATTTAGGTTTCTCTCCATCCTCCCGTCCCCCTCCCCCCCGTCCATCTCCCTTCCTTCCTTCGCCACGACCCTGATAAAAAGGAATTCAGAATCGTCGCCACAGAGGAACTAAACGATACGAGGATGTAATAAAAGACTGGCCGGAGCCCCTCAACTCCTTCTGAGGCGACCAATTAGAGGAGGAGGAGGAGGAGGAGTGATAGCGGAGGGAGGATACGCCCTTCTAGCCCTCGGGATACTCCACCTCGTCAAAGAATTTCGTTCAGGCGATTGATGAAGTTTCTGGAGTATGGAGGTCGCTTCTCTCTCCCTCTCCTCCCCTCCTCTCCACTTCATCCCCTCCTTACCCCCGTTAACATCTTTCTTTCTCTCCCTCCCCCCACCGACCGCACTCCCCCCCCCCTCCTCGCCATCATCCAGGGCTAAATACCATAAAGTGACATGTGAAGGCTCCGGGGGCGACGAGTGTGGGTCAGGACTGCCAATAAATCAATCGATGTGTAAGTGGCTATCGAACGGCAGGACGCGTGAACGGAGGCCTCCAGCGATGATCATGCCAGCCTCAAAAGTTACCCAAGATGATGATGATGCCTGCTTTTTATAGCTTGCATCTCTCTCTCTCTCTCTTTCTCTTCTCTCTCTCTCTCTCTCTCTCTCTCTCTCTCTCTCTCTCTCTCTCTCTCTCTCTCAGCGAAGGACTATAAATTACCCCTACAGACAATTGTGGTGCTCAGGAAATCATACACAGGGGGGTGAAAATGCGATATCCGCCGCTGTGCACAGGACAGATTAAATCCACAGCCCGTCCGATTTACAACCTCGCTGCCGGGCGTACGACACACCCTAGTCGCCTGGCTCGAGCCGCCCCGCTGCCTGGCGCACGACGCATACCTCTCGCGCTGCACTCTTGTTATCTAAATTAACAGGTGACTATCCCCAGTGTAGGTACCAATTAATCACCGCTAGAAAGACAGTATTAGGATGAAGACAATCATCACCAAACTCGGCGCTGTTATTTCAATCTCAAGGAAATGAGAAACATGAAGAGAAGAAATAAAAAGACTCCACACTAGTAATCGTGGTAGCAACAGCGTGAAATGCAACGTCAGGCTTTAGTAGGTGGCGGGCCTGGCCGGGCGCCGCAGCAACAAGGGGGTGTGCACGTCAGCAGGGTACATGCGGTGTCAGCGGGGGTGGTGGTGACGGAGGAGCAGAGGATGAGAGAGAGAGATAACACTGGTATTATAGTGACTGCCTCTGCTATAACCTACCTCCCACCCACCCTCTCCTATCTCCCGTTCTCACTACTACCCAACCAATATCTCCTCTTACTCCTCCCCACCCCCGCCCCTCCTGCTTTGTATTGATGATAGCAAAACTAATAGTCTGTCAGGCTGCGCGCTACAAGGGCCAAACCTGATGGCTAAACACTGCATTTTTCGCTCCGTGTTTGACCGGTGTGCTAACCTGCTATGAGGGGGTTGGGGGGGGGGAGAGGAAGGTTGGCAATGATGGGAAGTTTGTGTGGTTAAGCAGGCGTGTGGTGAGAGCATAGAATAGGTGGCGTGGACCCGTGCTGTTGTGGGACATAGAAAGGGGTGCGAGGGGAGTAGTGGTGGTAATAGTGGTAGTGGTAGTGGTAGCCGAAGGGTCCTCTTAACGGTGGTGATGGTGGTGGTGGAGGTATGGAGGTGAGGGCAAAGGTAGAGGGAAGGCGCGGGGGGTGGCCATCTCTCTGTACTAATCACTGTGTTGTCTCAGGGTGGGACGACGCTGGGTACAGACAGAGGCAAGGAGGGAGGAGGGATGGGTGAAGAGGTGGGGAAGGAGAAGAGAGATGAGGAGGGAAGGAAGGGCACGGAGCGACCTCAACTCAACAGACATGACCTCTCTCTCTCTCTCTCTCTCTCTCTTTCTCTCTCTCTCTCTCTCTCTCTCTCTCTCTCTCTTTCTCTTTCTCTCTCTCAGCACTATAAAAAGGTCAAGAGACATCAAAGGAAGTGCACTTATTATCAACATTTTCTCTTTCACAAACTTGACGGGAGGAACCACCACCACCACCACCACCATCACAACCACCACCACCACCACCACCACCACCACCATCACAACCATCACCATCACCTTGACCATATTCACCTGGACAACTCTTCCTCTCTTCTTCACCATCACCCACCACCTGCCGTCCCTCCTTCACCGCATTCCTCACCATCATCTCTGTCACATTCCCCCATCCATTTTTTTGTCCTCTCTCTCTCTCTCTCTCTCTCTCTCTCTCTCTCTCTCTCTGTTTTATGGTACACTACCCTAAAGTTGGAAGTTAGTATGATGTATATTTCTGTGAAAATCTCTCTCTCTCTTTCTCTCTCTCACACACACACACACACACACAATAAACAAAAAAGATAAACATGATGGAAACGTGTGTATGTCCAAATTTTTATCCGCATACATAAATACATGTAAATGTCCACTGCTTCCCTCCCTCCCCGCCCCCCCCGTCAGACCTTAACCTGCGTTGTACTCACACATATCCGGGAGGGAGGGAGGGAGAGAAGGACAGAAGGGAGGGACGGGTCCTTCGCCCATTGGAAGGGGATAAAAGAGAGAGAGAGAGAGAGAGAGAGAGAGAGAGAGAGAGAGAGAGAGAGAGAGAGAGAGAGAGAGAGAGAGAGAGAGAGAGAGAGAGAGAGAAGGATCGAGGACAAGGGAGGGAAAAAGGTTTTATAGACATCTACCTGCTATGACCAGACCATCCTTCCTTCCCTCCCTCCCTCCCTCCCTTCTTCCCTCCCTTCATCAACGTCCAATCCTGAGACTCCTTTGCTACCTAATAATTCTCCTCCTCCTCCCTCAGCCTCTCCCTCTCTCTTCTTCACGTATTACTAACATCATCAATACCTCCTCCTCCTCCTCCTTATCATGTCACTACCTCTCTTCCACTCTACGCTGCCCCTTGTGTCCACACGCACCCCCTCACCCTGACTGATAAGTGTGGTGATGGAAAGATAAGGTCCCCCTCTCGCCCACCAGACAGATACGAGGCGACTTTCCGTCTCTATACAGTCAGTCACCAGAGGCTTTAAACTGATTGACTGAAGTAGTGAGATCCATCAAACTTGTTCGGATGAGCTGGAAAGGTAGACTGAGCAACCGGGTACTGGTGGTGGTGGTGGTGGTGGTGGTGGTGGTGGTGGTGGTGGTGAGGAGGAGGAGGAGGGAAGGAATGTAGAGGGGAGGAAGGTCTATGAGAGAGAACGAGAGAAAGTAAGAGAGATAGAGAGAAAGGAAAAGGGGGAGAAAGGTAGGTAGGTAATATACGGTGGTTACTCTCCTGCTTCGATCCAAACACACACACACACTCACACCACACACACACACACACACTTACACTTCACTTTCACAATTTTCTAATACTTTCATTCCCCCTCAATGTCGCCTCACTTTGCTAATGATCAAATTAAAGAGAAGTCTCTTTTTCCCTCCGCATCCTGCACTTTCCCCTCCACTTTTTGAGAGAGAGAGAGAGAGAGAGAGAGAGAGAGAGAGAGAGAGAGAGAGAGAGAGAGAGAGAGAGAGAGAGAGAGAACTAGAGAGTACATTATGGTGAATAATTGACAAGGTTAAATAAAAGTCGATGAGAAAAGACCAGAAGGGCAGACGCCAGCCAGGCAAGACGGACGAACAGACAGACAGACGCCTTCTACCCCTCCCCTCCACTCCGTAACTCCTCTCAATGCAGTTGAGAGAATGGGAGGAGGAGGAGGAGAGGGACGGAGGGTGGGGGATTATATATAGTGGTCGAGAGAAGGAGGGGGGAGGGAGGGAGAGAGAGTGGGAGAGTGGGAGGGAGGAGGAGGAGGAGGGTGGTGGTGTAGCAGCAGCCAATCACTAACTCCGGTTCGTCACTCAACTTGCAACTGATCAGCGCTCAATTATCGACACACAGACACACACACACACACACACACACACACACACTTATTTAACCTAAACCATCAATCCCCTCACTTCACCCTCCCTCCCTCCCCACCTTCTCCTGTCC
Source organism: Metacarcinus magister (assembly GCA_029783475.1). NCBI lineage: Eukaryota > Metazoa > Arthropoda > Malacostraca > Decapoda > Cancridae > Metacarcinus > Metacarcinus magister. Next base: position 5,545,882 of record JAPQNM010000006.1, on the reverse strand, counting down.
ATTCCCCTCCCGACCCCACCACCCTCAGGTAAGGTCGTCCCCTGGTGGAGCGGGAAAGTGGACACGCGAGGCAGGACTTGGACGACAACAGCAACAGCAACACTCAGCTCCGATCGAATCCAAACCTGTTCTGTGTGGATGCCCGGGTCACAGCCTCACGCCGCCGCCACCACCACCACCACCGCCGCGGCTCATACCTTCAGGGGAGGGGCACGAGGGTGGGGAGTGATGGGGAGGCGGGAGGGGAGGGGCAGGCCGTCACCACTCTGATTTATTTTAACTCGCCACTTATCCTCCCCCTCCTTCCCTCCCTCCCTTTCTTGTCTTCTCCCTATCGATGTTTTCCTCTTTTCCCCTCCCTCCTCCCTTTCCGTCCCTACCTGCTGCTGCTGCTGCTGCTGCTGTTACAGTCTCACTCACTCACCCTCATTGCCCTTTTATTATTATCATCATCATTATTGTTACTATTATTATTATTATTATTATCATTATTTCTTCAAGAACATTCTTAAACAAGTGTCTAAGTGTTTGGAATGTAAACAGTGGCAACAGTAATAGTAGTAGAAGCAGTTAGTAGTAACAATTGAGTAAATTAATGATGTAAAAAAAGATAATAGCCAACCGTACAGTACCATATTCTACAAACACACACCCACACACACACAAACACACCTCCGTCCAGGTAAGCTAACAAAGGTGGGAAGGCGGGAGAGATCATTGGGCTTCTCTCTCTCTCTCTCTCTCTCTCTCTCTCTCTCTCTCTCTCTCTCTCTCTCTCTCTCTCCCTCTCTCTCTCTCTCTTTAGGGTACCACAAACACCGCCTCCCAGGTCAGACCGGTGTGTCCTGGTAATGTGAGGACAATTAACCGCGTCCTCCCCCTTCCCCTTCCCCTCCTCCTCCTCCTCCTCGGGTGGTGGGTTGGAAGCACCTCTCACTTGGATTGACAAAAGACTCTATTTTCTTCCTTCAGGTCTTCATCCGTGTGGTGGGAGGAGGAGATATTATTCGGGTCCTTCCTTCTCCCCCCTTCCACCTTGTCCCTCCCTCAATCCGACCCGACACGAGGCGCCAATATTTCGCGCCAAAAGTAAAAATATTCAGCTCATCATGCCAAGAGAAGGGTAAGTGGGGGGAAGGGAAGGTGTGGGGGAGGTGTGATGGAGTGTTAGGAGGAAAGGTAGGAAGGGAAGGGAAGGGAAGGTAGAAAGGGAAGGGGAGGAGAGACAAGGTAGGAGGAAGAGATGGTGTAGGGGAGGTACGAAGGAAGGGAAGGGTGAAGGGAGGTCAGGAAGGACACAGGTTGCCGACATCTTCCCTCCTCCTCCCTCACACAGATGGTCAGTGATCGCCACTCTCTCTCTCTCTCTCTCTCTCTCTCTCTCTCTCTCTCTCTCTCTCTCTCTCTTTCTCTGCTGTCGCTATTCCTTCACTTTTGCCGCCCCTCCGCTACACCCCTGCCCTCAAGACACCAAGAATCAGAGAGGGCGCGGAGACGGGGCACCTTGCGAAAAGCGAAGTGCCTCTCGGACGCTGTCTCACGCGGCTAAAAACAACAGAAACGGAGATAAACATTCCCCACTGCTTCCCCGCCCCGCCCCGCCCCGCCCCGCCCAGCTCACTGTCTCTTCCTCTCGGACCATCGGGCAAAACCTGGTAACCCCGCTCGCCGCCAGACTCACACAGTCATACCAAACCAGCGCTCCACCCTTTTCCTCCACCCCATACCCTACCCCGTCCCGTCCCCGACCCCGGCCACCCGCACCACTGCCTCCAACGCCCACTACAGGAGCGCGCCCGTGGCCTGATGCTGCGTGTCTCGGGGCCTTGGCGGCGGAGGCTCCCAGGTTGTGGGGGGCGGGGGCGAGGGCGGCGGCGGGGACGGGGACGGATTGAGAGTTGGTAACAGCGGGGTCGCATAGTTTTGGCGTGGCGGGTCTCGCTCGGCCTCTCGGGGTCGCGACACACACACACACACACACACACACACACACACACACACACACACACAGCCTCATACCCTTTTTCACACTTGTCCAAGCCTAACAGACCTGCCCATCCATCTTCCGTCGCCGTGGGC
>JAPQNM010000006.1:5531303-5538803 GCA_029783475.1 Metacarcinus magister | reverse complement strand
CAAACATATATTTACCCTCAAGGCAAGACGAACACCCAAATTATTAACTCCTTCTCCCCCCACCCCTCCCTCCTTCTTCCTCTTCTTCCATCCTCTCCTATCCTTCTCCTCCTCCTTCCCCTGGCCAAACATCCGCTCACTTCTCTCCTCTTTCCTTCCATCCCTTCCTTTGTCACCTCTCTCCCCCTTTCTCTTTCCTTCTCCCTTAATTTTTATATCTTTCTCATGCCTCCTCTTCCCTTTCACCCTGTTCCCTTCATCCCTTTCTCTCGCCCTCCTCACCCTTGTTGACCTCTGTAGGCTTATTGAGGGAGGAAGGGAAGGATGGAGAGGGAGGAAGGGAAAGGATGGAGAGGGAGGAGGAGAGGGACTAAAAGGAGCAATAAAGGAGAGAAAGCAGAAGGTGAGGAGGGGATTAAGGGAGAGAAGTGAGGTATGGTATGTCAGGAATGATGAGAGAGAGAGAGAGAGAGAGAGAGAGAGAGAGAGAGAGAGAGAGAGAGAGAGAGAGAGAGAGAGAGAGAGAGAGAGAGAGAAACTAATAACCCGACACGTCACTTCCGTCACAACACAACAGCCCCTACATGTAACACACACACACACACACACACACACACACACACAGGATAAGAAAGTAAAATATGAGACAGGAAACAGATGGGTGGTGTAAGACAGGAAAGTGAATAAGATAATGAAACGACACCAGAGAGAGAGAGAGAGAGAGAGAGAGAGAGAGAGAGAGAGAGAGAGAGAGAGAGAGAGAGAGAGAGAGAGAGAGAGCAGAGGTCAGGTCAAATGTAGCATCCCAAGAGGGCTATCAGGTCAGCAGTCTCCTCCTCCTCCTACGGGACCCTCAGCTTGTCAACAGGTTTAGGTTAGGAGGTAAATACGAGAAAACCTTTAAATCTCCCTCCCCCCCCCTTCTCTCTCTCTCTCTCTCTCTCTCTCTCTCTCTCTCTCTCTCTCGCCCGGGGGAGGTCCTGCGGCTTGGCATCCTTCGGGAGTCACAAGTAAAAAGCAGAGATTCACGTCCTTGGCCTGAATGCTGCTAGTGAAACCACCCTCTTGTGCGGACACACGATCGCTTACCTCTCTCTCTCTCTCTCTCTCTCTCTCTCTCTCTCTCTCTCTCTCTCTCTCTCTCTCTGTACCGACCCTGACTCTACACCTCTTACCTTGATTCTCCATCTTTCACTCTCTCTCTCTCTCTCTCTCTCTCTCTCTCTCTCTCTCTCTCTCTCTCTCTCTCTCTCTCACCTGGCCACGTAAAAATAGCGTGTCGTGAGGCGTCGCAGGTGAACAATTCCTGAACTATTCGTAGTTTCGCCTCGGCTCAGCTCACCTGCCGCCACATTCCTCAACACCTTTAATCACTTCACGGAGGATCAGGATGAGGAGGAGGATGAGGAGGATGTGGAGGAGGAGGAAGAGGAGGATTTTTGTTATTATTGTTATTTTTATCTTTTTTTTTTTTTCTTCATAATTCCAGATTCAGGTTCGGTCAGGGAACAGTGAAATGAGTGCCGGCAGGAAAGCGACATACATTCTCTCTCTCTCTCTCTCTCTCTCTCTCTCTCTCTCTCTCTCTCTCTCTCCTGTACAGTTTACGAAACACGATGAAATATATATATGAAACCATTAATTGCATCACTACTACTATTACTTATGTTCTACTACTACTACTACTACTACTCCTGCTGCTGCTAACAAATAGGGTCACACCTGTACAGTAAAAGCTAAACACACATGTATAGGGGGATGGAGTTGGTGGGAGAGTGTGGGACGGGGAGGGTCGGGGGGGGGCAGCCTCAGGTGACCCCACGTGTATTGAGGCCGTGACATGATTGGGGAGGAGACTTTCATAAGGAGGCGCGGGGCCGTCTCCTTGAGGGGGGGATAGGAGGAGGAGGAGGAGGAGGAGGAGGAGGAGGAGGAACAAAGAGACAAGTACTGAGTGATAAATAAACACCAACAGAAGTTAACACACACACACACACACACACACACACTAGAGTTTTTGCTAGACAAAAGACAAAATATAGAATGTATGTGCGTGCGTGCGTGTGTGGGTGGGGAGAGAAGAGACATGGACGTGGGGAGGCCAGAAGTGGGGCCAGGTCAGAAGAGGGGAGAGGGAGGAAGTAAGCGAAGAGGAAGACCAGTGTGGAGGGAAGGATCGGCTGACAAGCAATAAGTAGAACTACAGAGGAGCGAGAAAGCAGACAGGAAGGGAAGGGAGGTAAGGTAAGGGAGAAGAGGCAGGGGAGGTAGTTGTAGCCTTCCCCTCACCTTCCTCCCTATCCCACAGCGGCCTAAATGGTGCCTTTACCTTCTTTAGAGAGACAGAGAGCTATGCCTTATAAGATTGCAAAGAAAAATATTAATTTCTATCTAGATGTGGAAGACAAACTTTCTGCTGGTGTACTCAACGCTAACACTCACACTTCAGGTAAACTAATTCCTGGTGTCCCTGGGTGACGCAAAACTGGATATTCCTATAACGGTACTAAGGCGTTTTTTTCTTTTTCATTTATTTATAGTTCGTAGTAAAATTAATTCTGGTTTGAGAGGGAGAGAAATCATATTTTTGTTCTAATCATTGTTGTCATTTTTTTTTGTTCGCTAAGCCTTGAATGTTATCATTGGACATTTGCTTGCGATTCAAGGTTCTTGGGTAGAAAATACAGAAGGAAAACTTCTCAATTCAAGGTACGCCAATCATTGAGTTTTTATTACATGTTACTTCCAAAGGAAAAAAAATAAACACACACGCATATACATACACACCACCATCTATATAATAAACTAAGTCTTAAATCCTCTGAGGCCTCACTTCTTAACGAGAGAGAGAGAGAGAGAGAGAGAGAGAGAGAGAGAGAGAGAGAGAGAGAGAGAGAGAGAGAGAGAGAGAGAGAGAGAGACTCCTTCCCTCTATCTACTACTCCGTGGTGCCCTTCTGCCGCTCTCCGTCGGTTACACTACAGACCTGCAACCCAAGCCTGTCTCAGCGCTCATCAGTTGCCAGCGAGCGCCACTTTCCCAGGCCCTACAACACACGCTCCTCCCTTTTCCTCCCTTCCTTCCTTCCTCCTACACTCTCTCTCTCTCTCTCTCTCTCTCTCTCTCTCTCCAGCCCTTAAATGTGAGAGCCTTGGCTGGTGTTGTCATCTCGCCGTCAGTATAAAGTGATGTATCCTAGCCGTGGGCCGGGACAGGGGCGTGGTTTGGGCTCCTTACTATACTCCTTGGCTTCTTCGGATGAACCCCAGGTCACCCACGCTTGCCACACGCCAGCCAGTGTGATCTTGCTTGAGTGAGTTCAGCTCCTCCTCCTCCTCTTCCTCTTAAAGCAGTGCATGGCGCGCGCCTGTTTTAAGTCGCCCGAACACGGTAGCAAATCTTACGCTCGGATGCCTTTTGTAGCAAATGAATACAGTGACGGCACGAAAGGCCTCATCCTACGTCTGTCTCTCTCTCTCTCTCTCTCTCTCTCTCTCTCTCTCTCTCTCTCTCTCTCTCTCTTTCTCTCTCTCTCTCCTGCTGGCCGTCACGGGAACCCCCAGTATCAGATAAGACATGGACCATATCTGTTACCTCAGCGGACGGAGTTCATGGCTGGCCCCAATTCCTTCTTCTCTCCGCCTTCCTCCTCCGTACCAACACCATTACTATTACTACACTACCACCTCCTCCTAATTCTACTACTACAAATAAATGCACTGCAACTACTAACAATCCCTCACATAGTTATTTGAAATTTAAAAAAAATTTTCTAGAAACAATTGATGACAATTTGACAGGGACAACTATAAGATTCTCTCTGAACATTATTGAACGTTCCTTGAGCTAAGTTAATGTTCCAGTAATATTTGTCGTTTCACCTCCATCACTACTACAAAATAGATGTGTTTGGGTTTGGGGCGGTGCAAGCAAGACGATTTAAACAGGTAAAAGGTGCAAATAAATGAACTATGAAAGACTTCATGACTCTTGGAAGTTTTTGTTCTTCTATGCTACTTGTTGATCAACATGACAAGCGCGCAAGCGTACACACATGCATGCATGCACACACACACGCACACACATACCAAGGACAATAACAGCACGTGCGTCGACAAAACAACAAAAACAACAAAATTGCAGCCTACATACACATACCACACACACACACACACACACACACACACACACAGTGCCAAGAATACCAGGACACAATCAACACTTGCAGTGAGCACACAAGAACAGTAACAACAAAAATCAACATGAGCAAACTGAATATGAAAAAAAAACCGTCAACAAATGACAAACATCGCTACAACGAACACACAAACGACACAACACAAAACAGTAAACAACACACAGGAGGCAGACATTCAAAGCAACACTTGCAACACCATTACTATCACCACCGTAACAAGAAGGGAAATGGAAGGTGAAGAAAAAGAGGAGAGAATGGATGGAAGGAGGGAAGAAGGGGAAGGATGAACTCTACCCTGGCTTAAGTTGGAGGAGGGAGGGAGGGAGGTAAGGAGGAGTGAGAGGGGTCGAGTCTCTGGTATGTAGGTCCGTGTGTAGGGCCCGGTGACCTCACAGGCTCGCCCCTAACAAGGACTCCTCCCTCCCTCCTTCCCTCCCTCGTCCCGCCCTCTTCTCCCAGGTTTTAAATGCTGGTCGCGCGCCCTCACAGAAAGCACAAACCCACCCCGCGGACAAGAGGAGACCAAAACCTGCCTCAACCACCCCGTCACTTAAGGTAAATACGTGGCGACCAACTTAACCCAGCCATAAAACACGTCACAACCCTACGAGGCGAGACCAAAAAAAAGTGGCGGAGTGAGCGATCGTGTCATACGATGCTTTAAACACCTCGGCTCAAGTAGCCTCAAACACCGCGGGGACATTTATCAAGTCACTCTGCCACGAAAAGTACAATGAGGGGATGGAGGAGGAAGAAGACCAGGAGGAAGATCAAACCAAAAAATGACATTACGAAACCTAAAACATACCAACACGGTGGAAATGTAAACTGGGACAGACTCGACAGATAAATGGACAAATTAAACAATTATTTAGTCTGTATCCTGGTGCGTCGGTATCTCTCTCCTCCCCATCCTGCCTTCCCTCCTTCCCTGTATCCCTCTACCTCCCATCCCTGGCCCACCTCGGGAAAACATATCGTACCACCTCTCCTTGGCTTTCACGATCGCCATTGTATCGCCAACACGGGCGGGGCGTTTCCGAGCGTAGCGTCAATTGTTCTTTTGTATCGTCGGCGCGTTTTCGGTCATTTTGGTAAATTTGTCGAGGGCTCTGGTAACTAAAGTGACTGACTCGCTGCTTACCCGCGGCCGACGCACGGGATTATTGAAGAGACAAGAGCACCTACGACCATCAATATCTGAACTCACCAGGCACAACACTAACTCCACGGTGACAGTGACGGTGACGACAGTGGAAGAAGAGGAATAGGAGGAAGCAAGGAAGGAAGGATGAGGTGATGAAAGTTAGAGGGAAGGGTATGTGAGCGAAGCCACGCACGATGGGCGGAAAAGTAGAGCACCCACTGAATATAATCACCGTTAAATTCGTGTATAACCTCCCTTCCCTCCCCCATCCCAGCCCTCCCTTCTTTCTCCCTCTATGTCCCCCTCCCTCCCTTCTCTATTGATTGTATTTGGCGATTCTTTCATTGGGGCAACACAGGGGGTGGGGGAGGAGGCGGGGTGGCGGGGAGTGATGAGAGGATAGAGGAGGAGAGTATTAGGAGGAAGAGGGAGGACGGGGAGAGGTGAGCGCATGGGGAACATGGAAGGGTCACTGGTTGGGAGAGAACCCCCCACCTACCCTAACCAGCACGGGAGGAGGGAGGTAAGAGAGGAGGAAAAGAGAGCAAAGGGGTGAGAGGGCAGGATTTGCTCCTCCTCTTTCCACCTTTATCCCTCCTCTTGCCCACTTCACGCGAGGCTATTTAAGCGGAGGAGTCTCAGACCGTCTCTAATAGCGCGCCGCGGACCTAATTTCGATAATGGAAAGCTGTTCTGGGTTGGCTGGCGGGAAGGACGGCTTGCCCCGGGGGGTGACTGCGCGGCGGGTCAGGAGCCGGGGTAGCACAAAAGGGTGACAAGCAGGGGTCAACAAGATTTCAGACAAACAGCAACTGTTATGGAGTGTATTGAATGGTTTTGTGTGTGTGTGTGTGTGTGTGTGTGTGTGTGTGTGTGTGAGAGAGAGAGAGAGAGAGAGAGAGAGAGAGAGAGAGAGAGAGAGAGAGAGAGAGAGAGAGAGAGAGAGAGATTCATGAGGATCGTCAGTAATTAAGGCTAATATTACCCTTGTCCTCATTAGGTTCTGCGTGGGATACACGAGCGACGGAATGCCCCCACGGCTCCCTACACGGGTGACTGATGTCACGCCGCGGCATCACACCCACAGGAAAACAGGAAGAAGAAAAGGAAGAAAGGAAGGAAGGAATACATTAAAATATAACGCAACTACCTATCTGTCACGAGTAAATAACGAAAATCTAAGGTAAGCTACGAAAACAAAATGCGAATTGCTGACAGTTTAAGACAATGACAAGATAACGAATGAAAAATCATACACAGATAATTTATTAATGCAAATAAGCTAATGATGGAAACATTAACAATGGAAAAAAAAACAACAGAGGCGATAAAAAGTGACTCAGGCTATTAACATTTGGTGGTGAAGGACTCTATGAACTGTTGTGTGTGCTTGTAAAGGGAGGGAGAGAGGGAGAGAGAGAGAGAGAGAGAGAGAGAGAGAGAGAGAGAGAGAGAGAGAGAGAGAGAGAGAGTACATACAGGTGAAGTGGGAGGGTGGGGGAGGCCAGGAGGGCCAAGCAAAGGAATCTATCAAGAGACAGTGGGGAGGAAGGTAGTGGGGGGCGGGGCGGGAAAGATGGACCCTGTGGCTGGCTGCTTCTAGCCCCATATCGGGAAGAAGACGGCAAATCTGATTGTATTCTTCATTTAACAATTTGTCCCGCCAGCTTCCATTAAATACAACGCCACTGGGGGTCACTGGTTGTGTAACTCTTCCTAGGTATACGTACACTTGGATTATAACTGCTCTCTCTCTCTCTCTTTTTCTTTAGTTAAGGTTACGTATGTATATCTTTTTTTCTTCTCTCCCTCGCCACTACAGGCCACTCAGTCGTCACGTCACAGTCAGCTTGTCTGTTGTGCTTGAAGCTTCATTAACGTTTTCTTGCACAAGTCCCTCGCCTGGCCCCGCCCCCTTCCCTCTCCCCCACGATCCCGCCTTTCACCATAGCTCCTGATTTCACCGTCACACACCATGCATAAGCAATACATCGGCAGCATTTTTACACAAGGACACCACACCACATCAGCATCACATTTTCTCTTTCGATGGCAATGATGTATTTGGGACACTGACAGAGGACGAGTGCCTCGCTGACCCTGGCTCGGGTGCCTCCAGCAACTGTCACTCACTCACTTCCTAGGTCACTCGGGG
>JAPQNM010000006.1:5516303-5526303 GCA_029783475.1 Metacarcinus magister | reverse complement strand
CGAAACGACAACGCACTACCCATACCCAGAGCGTCCTTCATACCTTCATACAGCCTTCCTACCATCATCACCGGGCGGACATCAGTGAAGGTTGAAAGTTGGCTGTAGGAAGGTTGTAGAAGTCACTTGTTTATATTGTAGTAGGTTGGATTCATATGTAGACTACACGCACGAAACTAATGATTAATAAGCCACCTATTATCTACCTGTCTACCTGCTTCACTAATTCATAAGTAAATAAATAAATAAATAAATAAATAAATAGATAGATAGGAATAAATAAATCTATAAATAAATGGATAAGAATAGATCAATAAATACATAGATACATGAATAAATAAATAAATAATGAATGAATAAGTAAATGAGTAAATAAGCATGATCATTATTACATTAGTTGATATAGTAGAAATCAATGGTAATTTATTTCATAGATACGACCAATAACAACTATAATAATAATAATAATAACAATAATAACAATAATAGTAATAATAATAATAATAATAATAATAATAATAATAATAATAATAATACGAACACGACGAACTTTAATCAATCAGAATATAAGGAAAATACTAACAAAAGAAAAGTTTTAATGACTACAAGGCAGCACACACACGTACACGTACACACACACACACACACACACACACAAAGAGAGAGAGAGAGAGAGAGAGAGAGAGAGAGAGAGAGAGAGAGAGAGAGAGAGAGAGAGAGAGAGAGAGAGAGAGAGAGAGAGAGTTGATGAGGGGAAAAGAGGGCAAAGTGAGGAGAGCATATTGAGACTATGTAAGGGGAGAAGAGAAATTGGGATGTTGGTAGTAAGGGAAAGGGTAGGTTAAGGGGTTAAGGTTAAGGGGAGGCGATGAGAAGGAAGAAAGGGGAAGATGAAGGGAAGTGAATGGGGAATGAGGGGAAAATACAAGGAGGTGAATAGATAATGAGGGGAAAACGAGGGGAGGTGGATGAGGAATGAAGGGAAGATAAATGGTAGTAGACGGATAATGGGGAGATGAAGGAAGGTGAGTGGGGAATGGGGAGTGAGGGAGGGGAATGGGGAGTGAGGGAAGTGAATGGGGAGTGAGGGAGGTGAATGGGGAGTGAGGGGAGGTGAATGGGGAGTGAGGGGAGGGGTGAGGGGAGTAATCATGTATCGTAGTCGTGTGTCTGGTTCAACAAAGAAGCTTGACGTCACTCCAATGAGAAAAGGGTACGAGTGAGGTACAGATGCACTCAATCCCCTTCCTTCCCCTCCCCTCCCCTTCCCCTTCCTCTTCCTCTTCCCTTCCCTTCCCAATCACCAACCTTAACTCTCCCTCTCTCTCTCCTCTCCTCAACGACACACACTTCCTCCTCTCTCCACCTATGCCTCCCTTTCCTCCTCATAACACCACCTCCTCCTCTTCCAAATTCCCCATGACGTTGCTCCTCCCCCTCCTCCCCTCTTTCCTAGAATCCTACAACGTTCCCCTCATCCTCAGTTTACCCCAACCCCCCCAATTTCCCTCTCCCCACCACATCATCACTTAGCAGGCTGTATCAGTAGTCCTCAAACACTGCCCCACCAACTTGTTTATGTTTCTTATCACTACTAAGGCACTACCATTTCCTTCGATAATGCTATCATTCCCCCCCATCCTCCACCCCCCCTCCCCCATCCTAGACTCAATCATGTCCCATCCTTCCCCAGCCTCACTCCTCCACTCCAAACCCCACTCCAATACTCCTCCCCATCTCTCATTCCTCCCACATTAACCTCCCCTCCCATTCTTTCCTTCCTTCCTTTCCCTTGCCCTTCCCATTCCAGTGTCCTTAGAAAACACTATATTATTATCCTATTCCCTCCTTCCTTCGAGTTTTCCCATCCCTATGTCCTTCCCTCGCAGTGAATTTACCTCCCCCTCCCCCATCCCCCTTCATCTAGTCACCCGCCAGTATACATCTCACAAACATCACTTGAAACACCCTCCTCACCACACCGTCTTTCCCTTCCCTCCTTCCCTTTTCCAAACTATCTCCTATTTCTCTTCTCTAATCCTCTCTATACCTTCCTTTCTTAATGCCCTTTACTGTCCTATTTCTCTTTCCTTTCTCTGTCTCTCCCTTCCCCTAGCTTCTCCCTCCCCCCCATCACCCCTCATGGGAACTTGAGGGGGGTTGGGGAGGGGGTCGCACCACGCACCTGGCCCTGTATTGTGGTGCTCCCATCTCCCACGAGAAGTTAGTTTCTCTCTCTCTCTCTCTCTCTCTCTCTCTCTCTCTCTCTCTCTCTCTCTCTCTCTCTCTCTCTCTCTCTGTCCATACATACACACATACATATACACACATTGTTGTGGAATCCAATATAATTGGAGAGAGAGAGAGAGAGAGAGAGAGAGAGAGAGAGAGAGAGAGAGAGAGAGAGAGAGAGAGAGAGAGAGAGAGAGAGAGAGAGAGAGAGAGAGAGAGAATAAAGAGAGAGACTCACATACTTCGGGAGGAAAAATGGGAGAAAACAAAGAGATGGGAAGAAAGGAAAGAAGGTATGTGGAAGGGAGGGAGGGAGAGAGGGAAGAAGGGAGGGAGGGAGGGAGGGAGGTACAAACGAGAGATAGACGGAGGAAGGACCACAAGCCACAAGTTTACCAAGCCTAGTCACCATCACCACCACCATCTCCACCACCATCACCACCACCATCACCACCGCCACAATAAACAGCAGTAAAAGTGATCTCTGTTACAAGGGTGTTGGTGACACTTTGTGAAGAGAGATCAAGCTTCCCGTATCCGAGGAGGAGGAGGAGGAGGAGGAGGAGGAGGAGGAGGAGGAGGAGGAAGAGGAGGAGGAGGAGAAGGAGGAGGAGGAGGAAGAGAAGTAGAACATACCAACGCTGACTCAAACTCGTATACGGTCATTTTCACACACACACACACACACACACACACACACACACACACATGGGATTCACTGTTAAAATCTCTCTCTCTCTCTCTCTCTCTCTCTCTCTCTCTCTCTCTCTCTCTCTCATTTCACACTTCTGAGTTACAGGAAAATTATCTGTCGAGGTCAATGATTCTCTTTTATTGTCGCATTGAGAGTGAGGGAGGAAAGGAGCGCGGGAGGGTAGGAGGAAGGAGGGGGGGGGAGGAAGTAGAGAGACTGGAGAGGAGGGAAGCAATGAAGAAGAGAGAGAGAGAGAGAGAGAGAGAGAGAGAGAGAGAGAGAGAGAGAGAGAGAGAGAGAGAGAGAGAGAGAGAGAGAGGTAGTTCAGTTACTGTTGGTTGATTAAGTGAGTCGGTGTATCTAGTTTGAAGAGCTACTGCCTTCTCTCTCTCTCTCTCTCTCTCTCTCTCTCTCTCTCTCTCTCTCTCTCTCTCTCTCTCTCTCTCTCTCTCTCTCTCTCGTATTTTGCACTTGTTCTCCTATCTTTGGTTTTACATTTATCCAACATACACACACACACACACACACACACACACACACACACACACACACACACACACACACACACACACAAATACCACCTTCATTTTCTGTTTCCCTTCATTTGCACTAATTTTTCCTTCTTACCTTCCTCTCTATCAGCCACTTCTTTCCCTCTCTCCTTCCCACGCTCTCTCTCTCTCTCTCTCTCTCTCTCTCTCTCTCTCTCTCTCTCTCTCTCTCTCTCTCTCTCTCTCTCTCTCTCTCTCCTCTTTCTTTCGTCCAGGATTCACGGAACATTTAATCGTTCAGTATAAATTCCTCCCTTCGACATCGACCGTCTTTTGGGAGTCGACCCTTCTCTCTCTCTCTCTCTCTCTCTCTCTCTCTCTCTCTCTCTCTCTCTCTCTCTCTCTCTCTCTCTCTCTCTCTCTCTCTCTCAGGTAGATATGGATCCACCTGGACTAATTCCCGGGTTGCTTTCCTCCAATCATCTGAGAGACACTACTTTGTCCTTCTTAGTATTGATCATAAATAGTAATAGTAGTAGTAGAAGAAGAAGAAGAAGAAGAAGAAGAAGAAGAAGTAGTAGTAGTAGTAGTAGTAGTAGTAGAGTAATGACAATAACAGTTACTATATTATTATTATTATTATTATTATTATCATTATTATTATCATTTCAACATTGATAATAATTTGTTACTATTATCATCATTTATCAATAAAAATAACCTCGATTATTATAACTAATACTACTGTAGGTGTGCATAATAATACTGCTTCTCATTAAATAACAAATGAAACACTTATAACTACGATAATAACTATGGCTTTTTAGTTTAATTATGAGAACGATGATAAAAACAACAACAACAACAACAACAACAACAACAATAATAATAATAATAATAATAATAATAATTCACTACTTAACTCGTAAAGAAACTGAAAGAGCTGTTATTAATTATACATAATATGCGTGAGGGAGTGAGGGAGTGAAGGATGGGGGGGAGGGGGGGGGTGGATGAAGGAGTCTTTACCCCCCTTCCTCCCTAACATACTGATTACACAGAGCTTCCTTCGCTCAGCTAAGTTCCCGGCGTATTGGGGATTAGGGGAGTGAGGGGACTTAGGGGCGTGGGGAGGGAAGGGGGGGAGGAGAAAAACGGGAGGAAGATGGGGCGGGTTGGAGGAGGTGGTGAGGAAGTGGGGGTGGTGGTGGTGGTGGTAGTGGAATGAGGAGGAAAAACTAGAGGAAGATGGAACAATTTGGAGGAGGTGGAGGAGGACGACGAGGACGAGAGATAAAAACAGAGGAAAGAAGTGAGGAGGAGGAGGAGGAAGAGGAGGAAAAGGAGGAGGAGTTAAAAACAGAGGAAAGAAGAGAGTAGGAGGAGGAAGATATGAAGAAGGATGAAGAAGAAAAAAAGAATAAGAAAAAAACTAATAATAAAACTTGAGGGAAAAAAGTACGCTAAAAGAAGAGGAATCCTTCGACGAAATGGAGAGAAAAAGACGACAGCAAACATATTACCAAAAAAAAAAAAAAAAAAAAAAAAAAAGATCAAACAAAATAAAAACCAAAACGACAAAGAAGAAGAAACATGAAAGAAAGAGAAAAAGAAAAAAAAGAAGGAAAGGAAGAAGAAAATCAAATATAAAATCTCCAATATAAACACGAGGACACCCTTTAAGACGACAACCTTCTCTCCATCTCCTCCTCTCTCTCTCTCTCTCTCCCCAACACACCCCCACACCTCCCCTCCTTCCCTTTCACGAGACAGCAGGCCTCAGTAAGCGGAGTGCCCCACCAGCCATCCTCCACCAGCACCTCCCCTTTAACTGAAGTCCACACACGGCGGGGAGGGGGGGGGGAGGGGGGGGGCGGCGTTCCCTCTATCCTGGATGGTAGGATAGTGGTGGGTGGGAGCCATCGAGGCGCCACCATTACCAGCTTCTCAATCCCTTCCTCTCGACGCCCTGTCCTGCCCCACCCCCCTCACCCCCCCCTCACCTGTGTTGGGGGTGATGGGGGGGCAAGGTATGCGGACTGGGATCGCGTGAGGTCGCCCCCCCCCATTCACCCCCCCTCACACTCTCCTGTCTCTCCCTTATTCAGTCTTCCGGGGGTGAGGCGTCGCTGTCCCTTTAACATGTGGTTGGCGGGGCGACTTTAAGGGAGCGACGCCCCGCCTCCCTCACCTTTAAGCTGGAACCCCCCCAAAAATCCTCTGCTTTTAACCCCCTCCCCCCTGCGTCCCCTAGTACCCTTCACCCTCGCACTTGCACCCCCCCGACAGGTAGGAAAGGGGGTGTTGGGGAAGTAGAGAGTAGTAAGGAGGAGGAGGAGGAGGAGGAGGAGGAGGAGGAGGAGGAGGAAAGATACTGAAGGGTGCACTGAGGACTCGTCGTTATTTTTTGTATTTTTTCCCCTTTTTCTCCTTTCTTTTTTTTCTGTGAGACCATTGTGCTAGGAAGCGGGGAGGGAGTGCAGGTTATTATATGGGGGTGTAGAGGGGGGTCAATGATGTGTGTGTGTGTGTGTGTGTGTGTGTGTGTGTGTGTGTGTGTGTGTGTGTGTGTGTGTGTGTGTAGTAGTGGTAGGGGTGAGCAAGAGGGAGGGGGGGGGGTGAGGCGATAGTGAGGTGGGGAGGGGGGTAATATGGTCAGTCTGATGGAAAGGAAATTGCACATGTGTGTACATTTTGATGATAGTGTGTGTGTGTGTGTGTGTGTGTGTGTGTGTGTGTGTGTGTGTGAGTGTGTGTGTGTGTGTGTGTGTGTGTGTGTGTGTGTGTGTGTGTGTGTATTGGGGAGGTGTACGCGACAGTCTGAGACTAAAGTATTTTATACACACACAAACATTATTCTTACACTTTAAGTAAAGAGAGAGAGAGAGAGAGAGAGAGAGAGAGAGAGAGAGAGAGAGAGAGAGAGAGAGAGAGAGAGAGAGAGAGAGAGAGAGAGAGAGAGAGAGAGAGAGCAACCTTACTTACTTACTTGCCTTTCTCCTTGCCTTTCCTCTCTTCCTCCTCCTCCTTTAAGTAGAAAAGGAAATGCATTTAGAAAAAAAATAATAATAAAAAAACAAAACGATTACTGTAAAAATAATATAAAAAAATTTGCATGTAAACAAACACGTCAGAGAGCCTCGTGAATACTGCAATACACGCCTATACATAATACATACACGCGCACACACACGCACACATGTATACATTACCCTGTTATAGCCTGTTGCAATGAATAATGAAACGTTATGTTGGGGCAGTTTATACATACATATATATTTTTAAATTAATTAATAAAAAATAACCAATTCTTTTAATCTGTACATCACACGCACGCGCGCTGGCACACACACACACACACACACACACACACACACACACACACACACACACACACACACACACACACACACACACGTGGTTTTCTTTGTCTGCTAATATACATCCATACATCAAAATATTATGTTTTATCAATTTTTCAGTATCGAAGGGGAGGAAGGGAAGGGGAAGGGGGAACTATAGGGGGAGGGGTAAGCGAAGTGGGTGATGGAGGAGAAATGGTGAGAAGATAAGGGAAGGGGAAGGATAAAAGAAGGAAAGGGGAAAGAGAAGGGATGAGGGAAATAAGGGGGGGAGGGGAGGGGGGCAATGAACCACGTAGAGTATTGGAACCTGGCCAGATGACACATTAATCCACCGCCCCCCCCTCTCCCCTTCCCCTTCCTCTTCCCCCGATGCGTCCTTCCCCTCCCTATCTTTCCCTTCAAACCCCTCTAGGAATCCCCTTCGGAACCTTTCTCTCCAAACTCCTCCTCCCCTTCCCTTTCCCCTTCCGTAGATCCAAGCGCCTGGTCCTCCCCTCCCATCTCCCCCACCACACTTATTCCCATTCCCTTCCCTCTAGGCCTCTCCCCCCTCCAAATCTTCCACTTTCCCTTCACTTCTTCAATCTAGTCTTCCCCTCCCCTCCCCTCCTTACCTCTCCTTCCCCTCCCCTCCCCTCCTTACCTCTCTTTCCCCTCCCCCTGCCCCCACCGCCTTCTTCTTCTCCCTCTCTTAACAGATTGTTCCTTCCCTTGCTCCTCCAAACTGCCTCCTTTTCCTCCCTTCCCTCTACTACCCCTCCTTTCAACAGTCTTTCCCTCCCTCCCTCCCTCCTCCGACTCTCCTTTCCTTGCCCACTCTTCCCTCCCCCCCCTTCCTCCTTACCTTTACTTTCTCTCTCGATATTAAATTTCCTGCAACATTTACCTGAAACTTATGAAAGTTTAGGAAAGTCTAATAACAATAATAATAATAATAATAATAATAATAATAATAATGATAATAATAATGATAATGATAATAATAATAACAAACAATTACAGAATTTAATTAGAAAGCTAAGACATTCTCTGCCTTCCATTCGGCCAGTATTGATTTCTATGATTATGCAACGCGGTTTGGTCTTGCGTGTAGAAATAGTAGTAGTAGTAGCAGTAGTAGTAGTAGTAGTAGTAGTAGTAGTAGTAGTAATAATAATAATAATAATAATAATAATAATAATAATAATAATAATAATAATTACCATTTCTTAAAAAAGGCAAAAAAAAATACAACGTAACACACTCAATTTTCTTTGTTAAATTACCTAAAGCGAATGAACGCGAGGAAGGAAGGTGGGAGGAAGGAAGGGAAGGGAAGGGAAGGGGAGGGAAGGGAGGCAAAAAGGAGACGTCGGGGGGCCGGGGGGTAAGGGAAGAAAGGGAAACTAAAAGAAGAGAGAAGGGAAATAGGTAGGAGGAAAGAGGGGGAGGGGTAGGGAGTCAAAATGCCTTACGCCACTTCTAATAATGATTTCGTCCTCTGACTCTGACTTTGGCTTCGGTGGCGCTGCGCTTCTCACTTCCACACATGAGAGAGAGAGAGAGAGAGAGAGAGAGAGAGAGAGAGAGAGAGAGAGAGAGAGAGAGAGAGAGAGAGAGAGAGACCCTACTTACCTGGCCTCACTTTCCTCCTCCTCCTCCCTTAAAAAGAAAAACAAAACGAAGAAAAAGAAAAGAAAAAAGTGCAAAAATATCTCTTCTCCTAAATTCTGTGACCGAATCCGTAACCTGAGTTTGGAGGAGGAGGAGGAGGAGGAGAAGGAGGAGGAAGAGGAGGAGGAAGAGGAGGAGGAGGAGGAGGAGGAGGAGGAGGAGGAGGAGGAGGAGGAGGATACGACGAGGCCAAGGACGTACGGATTCGGACGCAACAGTGACTGAGTGTTGCCATCGCGTGATCCCTACAATTCCTCCTCCTCCTCCTCCTCCTCCTCCTCTTGCCCCGTTATTTATTTATTTATTTATTTTATCTATTTATCAATCTATTTATTTTCTTTCGCATGTATATTTTTTTTATACAGAGATCTACATGGTGCTATGGCTTAATGTAAGGCGGCTGTCGATAATGAGGAGGAAGAATAGAGAGGAGGAAGAGAAAGGAGTAGTAGTAATAGTAGTAGAAAGAGGAGGAGGAGGAGGAGGAGGAGGAGGAGGAGGAGGAGGAGGAGGAGGAGGAGGACGATGTGTGATGGAGGGGAGAAGAAAATGTACGTGGGGAATATGTATTAACCTCGCGAGAGAGAGAGAGAGAGAGAGAGAGAGAGAGAGAGAGAGAGAGAGAGAGAGAGAGAGAGAGAGAGAGAGAGAGAGAGAGAGAGAGAGAGAGAGAGAGAGAGAGAGAGAGAATAAAACAAAATAAAATATAGAAAAAATAAAAAAAGAACATAGGGAAGAGGGATGAGGTTGGGGGTAAGGGGGGAGGTAAAAGAAGTATTGTCAACAGTGAGAAAAACAGAAAAGTGCCGCCAACCGCTGTGCTTCTCTGCCCCTTGAACAGAGTGTCATAAACCTTAGCCAGCCCACCACCGCTCGGCACCACCTCTGGACGACCCCACCACCAGCACCACATACTATAAGACAATGTCAACACCACCAACACCACCACCACCATCACCACCACCACTACTACTACTACTACTACTACTACTACTACTACTGCTGGTGTTATTATATTACTATGGTTGAAATATAATAAGGATTAGGTATTGATTAACCACAGTTGTAAAATATTAAATACTTATGATCCTATATTTGCTCTCTCTCTCTCTCTCTCTCTCTCTCTCTCTCTCTCTCTCTCTCTCTCTCTCTCTCTCTCTCTCTCTCTCTTGGTAACTTTCCTTTATTCTTCGTCCTCCACCTCCACATTTCTCTCTAAATTCACCCGCTCTTTCCTCTGACTCTCCTTCCATTTCTCACCCCCTCCTTCCCTCCCTCTCTCCTTCTCTTTCCCTCCCTCCCTACCTCCTCCACCACTCTGCCGGAAACTTAATAAATAAAGAGAGAGGGACATTACTCTTCCTCCCTCCCTTCCTCTCTCTTTTCCTTCACTCTCCCTCTCTTTCTCCCTGCCTCTCACTGTCCCAGCTCTCTCTCTCTCTCTCTCTCTCTCTCTCTCTCTCTCTCTCTCTCTCTCTCTCTCTCTCTCTCTCTCTCCATCACCCTCGCATTTTCTCTTTCATTTTTGCTTCGAACCAGAATTTTAGCGATTTTGGTGAACGAAA
>JAPQNM010000006.1:5503803-5511303 GCA_029783475.1 Metacarcinus magister | reverse complement strand
AGGAAAGGGAAGGGAGGTAGTGTCTAAAATGTCTACATCATATGAAATCGCATGAATTAATTTGAGTTACCTGCTGCTAGAAAATAATCATAGTGTAATAATTAATAATAAAAACCAAGTGTACTTACATAGGCGACCTTGAAGATACATACCACAAATCAAACATAAAAAAAAAAAAAAAATAAATAAATAAATAGAAATGCAGGTTAACGTTTTCTTTCACAGGTAAAATCAAGAAGCTTTACTGTGACATGTACAAGCATTGATTAATTATTATATTACATGCTTCATTATTCCTTCTGAACAACCAATTACACACTGCTAGTTACTCAACACTCCATTCCCACACACCTCACAAAGATTACGAAACACCTGGTATATCTATCTATCTATCTAGCATCTTATCTTTGGTGTTATTATATTATATCATCCATTTATCTATTTTACAGTATAGTCCCTTATTTTCCGGGTGGTTTGGGAGGGCGGATGGCGTCACGCGGGGCCGCCCAAAACACTCCCTAGCGTACCACCTCCTCCTGCCTCCCCGTTGGGCGTGACACTAAGAGAAAATTGACGTTATTTTAAGCTTACAAGGAACGTAGTTTTAAAAGGCGTCTCTTTCCTCTCCTCCTGGTATGTGTGTGTGTGTGTGTGTGTGTGTGTGTGTGTGTGTGTGTGTGTGTGTGTGTGTGTGTGTGTGTGTGTGTGTGTGTGTGTTTCGCAAAGACCTTCATTGGAGCCCTTCGTAGCCAGAGTTCCTCAATGCACAAGGTGTCATTAGTTCATGTATAGTATAATATAAACATTCTCATCGTCCTTGAAGAGAAAGAAAAAAATAATAATAATATACTTCGAGTCTTTATTTTTTTTTCTTTCTTTCTTATTTTCTTTTTCTTTTTCATTCTTAGCGATTTAAGTGAGTCAATGTGGCGGCTTCCTACGTAATGAATTGTCCAAAATAATGAACTTTCACTGTCTAGAATCTTATTAGGAGAGAGAGAGAGAGAGAGAGAGAGAGAGAGAGAGAGAGAGAGAGAGAGAGAGAGAGAGAGAGATGAGAAGGGGGCTAAGTGCGCAGTAAGGGAGGGTCGGAGGAAGAAGGAAACAGGAAAGGTAGGAAGAAGAGTGCTGAGAGGAGGGGAGGAAGGGAGGGATATAAGAGAGGATAAAGAAAGAAGAGGAAGAAGGAAGAGAGAGAGAGAGGGAGGGAGGGAGGGAGGGAGGGAGGGAGAGAGGAAGGAACAAGAGACGCATACAAACGAAGGAAGAAGTGAGAAGGGAGGAGGAGGAGGAGGAGGAAGAGTAAGAAACAGAGGGGAGGGTACAGAAAAGAAAAAAAATGAAGAGGGAGAGAGAGGAGAGATGAGAAAGAGAAAGAGAAAGAGAGCGAGGGTGGAGTAGGGGACGGAAGGGAAAGAAAGTACAAGGCAAACAAAAACAAAAGAAATAATGGTGAATAAAACAGAGAAACAAAGAAAATGTGTAGGGTGAGTGAAGCAAATGTTGATAAAGAGAGAAAGAAAGATAACAGACGAAATAAATAAAAACAAAGAAAACGGAGAACGAAGGACACGAGAGAGAGAGAGAGAGAGAGAGAGAGAGAGAGAGAGAGAGAGAGAGAGAGAGGAGAGAGAGAGAGAGAGAGAGAGAGAGAGAGAGAGACTCATCTTGGCCTCGCTTTTGTAATGTAAACCTCTCAAAGAAGTTACATAATGAGAGAGGAAGAAGAAGAAGAGGAACGGATAAAGAAGAGGAAAGAGGAACACAAAGGAGAAATGTCAAGAGGTCATGAAACAACAACAACAACAAAACGAGAACGAAACAACAACAACAACAACAACAATAACAACAACAACAATAACAACAACAAAAGAAGGATTTAGCTAATGCAACAGACAAGAAAAGGAAAATAAATAGACAAAAAATAAGAGCAAGAATGATTCATAGTAAAATATTGAGGAAAACATTATGTAGGTCGAGGAGGAGGAGGAGGAGGAGGAGGAGGAGGAGGAGGAGGAGGAGGAGGAGGAGGAGGAGGAGGACAAAAAGTAAGATGGGACTTAATCAGGAGGAAGATGACACTCTCGAAAATCATACTTTATTCATAGATGTCTGATGAGGGAAGGAGGGACGTAAGGAGGGAAAAAGAGGGGGGAGAGAGAGAGAGGGAGGGAAAGAGGGAAGAGAAAGGAAAGAGTAACATAGCTAAAGCCTCTTCACTCCCTTCCGCCACTTACATGTGAGTACGTGTGTGTGTGTGTGTGTGTGTGTGTGTGTGTGTGTGTGTGTGTGTGTGTGTGTGTGTGTGTGCCTAAAATCGTGGCGCGTGTGTACATTTCATTTTAACTTCGTCCTTTACATATTGAGCCATTAATTAAGCCGTGCATACATAAACATACACATGTATATTCACAGGTGTACATCCTGCTAGTATATCAAGTACACCTGTCCAGTGACACAGGTGAAAGGGCTCATTAACGTTCACGTGTGTAAGTAATCCATCACTTGTTGGGCCGACACCAATTTAAAGTGTACACGTAACTGGGACGAAGGAACTTAAATATTTGTTTGAACACACTGTCACCTCGGCTGTAATGGTGTTAACATTACTCGTCTTACTTATCATCATCATCCTATGTGATATCAATTGTCGTCATCATCATCATCATCATCACCATCATCATTATTAGTATTATTTTCACTGTTTTTTTTTCTCTCTCTCCTACCTCTGTTGTTGTTATTTTTATATACTGTTGTTGTTACTATTACAGGTTACAGGTTTTGTATTCCTTACCTGTCACAAGAAGATAAAGAGCGAAGGGCTGAAGGCCTTTCCCCACAAACTTTATATTCTTACAAAGCGAGGAAGAAACAAAAGAGGATTTTTAAGTTTATTTTGTTCTTTTTTCTTTTATCTCAGTTTCTTTTCTGAATGTGCAGGAAAGACAAGGTATACAAAATTATTATTATTGTTGCTAATATTATCATCATCATCATTGTTGTTATTGGCGGCTTCGTGTTGGAGTCCCGGGCCAGGCGGAGACAATTAAGGCGGGTGTCCTTTCACGGTGTTGGCCCTGTTTACCTGGAGGAGTTGTGACCTTGTGTTACGGCAGGACGTGACTGATGGTAAGGTTAGGTACATGGACGCTTGTTAGGCCTAGGCACACTTGGGGTTTAGGACAGGTTTCACCAGGGTAGTCAACCTGCGACGGGACAATGCAGGTTGTCAATGGTTTGTCCACAGCACGTAGGTTGACATGGTGTATCACAGGGTGTCACGGTATGTCTCTGGTGGACGCAGAAGGAAGTTAGTTGCTGTTTGCAAGTCACCGACGCTTGGGAAAGTTTTTTTTGGGTGAATCACAAGTGGACGTAGGTAGTCACACGTTGACTTGCAACGCATCGTGCGTCAAATCCTTCCTTGTCGCAGCCAGTCGAAGATTTCGATAATTTGTGTCTACATGCAATATGTCACAGCTTGTCTTGCGACTACTTGTGTCCTTACGCTCGACATGTCTCAGGTTGCCTGCGCCAGGTTGCGACTTGTTAGGAGTGGTGCAGACTTGACGCTCGACTGGTTTGGACTGGCTTGGACTGGTTTGACAGGTAGACGCAACTGTCTCACCCGCGATCAAGGTACAAATATTCGTCGTCATGAACGCTGTTGTATTCTGTGGCTGCTGAAAGTGAAGAGCCAGTCTCAGCCTCACCAAGCCTTTCATGTCAAACAGTGCCATGGTGGTGTGATTTTCTAAATCGGGTTGCGAACTGGTGACCCGCATAAATTTCGCTGACATTTATACTATGTGCGATCCGTGACTTGATAATTTTTCCACTTGTCGGTTCTGCACGCAAATATTGGAAAAAAACAAAAACATTATGCAACAAATCGCTGAAAATATTTTTGAGTCGCAACCCATCTTAACTTGTCGGGCGTCACATTTCAATATTTCAATACTTGTTGCAAGATCTACCAGCGACAAGTTGTAAGAAAATCGCAAATCCGATCACCGACCTACGTGCGACCATCCCTGACTCTCCCAAACCACCTACTACTCCAAAGTAATGTGACCGACACCCAAAGACTAGAGGCAGCTTGCAGGGGACTCCCAGGATCATAAGGTGTCGCGGGTAGCCGCCTGCCGCAGCCTGTGGTCTGACTATGGCGTAATAAAGACGAGAAATGATTAACACCGCATAACTACAAGGGTGGTGAACAGTACAAAGATGACTGATAATAGTGGGAGAGATAAGGAAACACTTCAACTTCTAGTAGTATTCCTACTATTACTACAACTACTACTACTACTCCTACTACTACTACTACTACTACTTCTAACAACAGTAAGTTACATAATCATTAATGTCGGAAACGAAACTCTCTACCTTGGATATCACACTTCATGGGGGAGGGGGAGAGGAGGGGGAGATGAAGATATATGGGGTGTGACAGAAAAAAACGGGGAGCTGGAGGTGTGGGTGGGT
This sequence comes from Metacarcinus magister, assembly GCA_029783475.1. Taxonomy (NCBI): domain Eukaryota; kingdom Metazoa; phylum Arthropoda; class Malacostraca; order Decapoda; family Cancridae; genus Metacarcinus; species Metacarcinus magister. Next base: position 5,506,815 of record JAPQNM010000006.1, on the reverse strand, counting down.
GAGGGGATTGGTGTAGAAATGGGTGGTATGTGGGATGAAATATTTTGTTTGGTTGGAATGGAGTGTATAAGAGGGAAAAGGGGAAAGGCAAGAGAGAACAACAGTGATAGGGGAGGAGTGGGTGGTGGTCAAAGTTCTGTGAGATAGAGTTGGGGATGTGGAGGGGAGTGGAGGTGGTGGTAAACAGAGAACAGAAGTGAAGGGGGACAGGTGTGCATGGGAGTAAAGGCCAGGAGTGGGTGGGTGTGTCAAAGGATGGGGGAAGATATGAAAACAAAGGTTCAATGATATTTACACATAAATTAAAATTATCAGGGATAGGAAAGATAGATGAAAGACTTTATAAACAAGAGAGGGATGGACTGGTGTATGTTGGGAACAGAGGTGAAGGACCTGCTGAATAATGTAAAACAATTGATGAATAATATATTGACTTACATGACCTTTTTGAAGACGGAACACATTATATTATCATTACTATTATTATTATTATTATCATTACAATTATTATTACTGTTTTTATCATTATTATTGTTATTATTATTATCATTATTATTATCCTCATCATTACAATTATCATATTGTCTTCGCTTTCACCCTTTAAGAAGGATGTCAACTGAGTATAAATATATATATATATATATATATATATATATATATATATATATATATATATATATATATATATATATATCATAATAATATTTAATTATTATCATTATTACAGTCATCATAAAAATGAATCGTACTGACAATAACGACTGTTTGATTTTCATCAATCCCTGCACACACACACACACACACACACACACACACACACACACACACACATTGTCTCTAGGCAGTGGTAAACAACTTCCCTAACAGTGGTGCCAATTCTGCACAAGCATGAGGTGCGGGTGAAGCATGTTGCCACCTCAGCTACAGGAGGACGAGCTGACACCACTCACTGATAGAGACACCTCACACACACACACACACACATCTCCCCACACAGTGTCCACTTCACCTCTAAGACCCTGGCAGGTGGATACACGGCCTTGGTGATCCTAGAGTAATTGACGAACTGACTGACTGACTTACTGACAACTGAGTGTTAAAAAGCTGACTGGATGAATGGAGAACAAGATGAATGAGTGTATCACATGAATATCTGACTGAATGACTCTCAAATGATTTACGACTGACCATCTAACTTACACTCTCATTGAATTATTAATACACTCTCCGTTTCAGTGAATAGATCAATACATGACTGACTAACTGACTGACTGATTAAATGACGCTGTGAAAAATCTCTCTCTCTCTCTCTCTCTCTCTCTCTCTCTCTCTCTCTCTCTCTCTCTCTCTCTCTCTCTCTCTCTCTCTCTCTCTCTTCCACGTGCCTTCCTCAACCCACAAGGTCAGTCGTATAAAAAGTGACGTAAAAACTCTTCCTTTTCTCCTCCTCCTCCTCCTCCTCCTCCTCTTCCTCCTCCTCCCTAGATATTAGTTCTCTCTTTTCTTCTACTCCCTCTTTCGTCACTCCCTTTATTTATCTTTATCGGCCTTTCAATTGTTTCCTTCTTGATATATTTCCTGGTTCAGTTTAAAGTCAATGTTGTAATTCTTCTCTGTTATTACTTATCCTTGTGTTTGTTTTTCCATCGTGTGTGTGTGTGTGTGTGTGTGTGTGTGTGTGTGTGTGTGTGTGTGTGTGTGTGTGTGTGTGTGTGTGTGTGTGCGCGCGCGTGTGTGTGTGTATGTGAGTGTGTCATACGTGATCCCCAACACGTACACGCACACAGTGTAGCTTACATACATAAGCACTCACAAATATTTACATAGATAACCAAACATGCAAGCAGACACACCTGCATACTTACACATACATACATACACATACGCACAGACATACACACACACACACACACACATACACACACACATGCATATATACATTGATACAAAAACCTTGGACACATTCAATTAATTTTGGTGACGTGGGGATGGGATGGGCAAGCGGAGGGGGGTGGGGGGGGCGGTGGGGGGGAGGAGGGGATGGGAGTGTGAAGGGGTAATACGATGCTGGAAGGGGACGAAATGGGAGGGGAGAAGGGGAGGAGAGGGAAAATGAGGAATAGTAACCAACATCGATACTTAAACAAAACTTCACCGTGTCAATAATAATAATAATAATTGTCGTCTTATAAAAGTTATTGTCTATGATGGAAGGGGAAGTAATTAGTAAAGGTGTTATATTAGTGTGATTCAGGTGTGTTTTTGTTATACCTTGCAGCCGCCCACCCCTTCCTCCTCTTCCTCCTCCTCCTCCTCCTCCTCCTCCTCCTCCTCCTCCCTCCCCCCGGAAAACAAAAAAACTTTAATTATCATCCTCATCATCATCAACAATTAGGTCGAACGAATCATCTTCAACGAAATAATGAACTAATTAGTGAAACAGAAACAAACTAATAAAAAAGAAATACGAAAAAAAAAAAAGAGACAGAAATTAACAAGCAAGAACAGCCCAAAAAAAAAAATATATATATAAAAAAAAATCACATTGTTACGAATTTCCAATATTTCCTTACAGAGTTCATTCACTTTTCACCGTCTCTCCAGGGCATTGAGGGAGGGGGGATGGAGGTGGTGGAGGGAGGAGATTCACGGAGGAGGGGAGGGAGGGAGGAGGGAGGGATTGGGGGAACGGAAAGGGGTGTTTGGGGAGGGGCGCGGGGGGCACGACCAGGAACGTAATTTGTCACTGCTAATATCTGGTGGTGGCATCGGTTTTGACCTCTCCTCTTCTTCCTCCTCCTCCTCCTCCCTTTTACCCTTCCTATCCCCCCCCACCCCCACCTTCCTCCTCCTCCAGCTCCTGTCACTCGTCCTCCACCTCTTATTTTTCTCTTCTACTCCTCCTGCCTTCACATCCTCTCTTCTATCTTTTTCATTTTCTCTTTATTCACCTTTTTCTTTCTGTGTTTCCCTTTCTCATTCGTCCTCCACTTCCTCCTCCTTTCCCATCCT
>JAPQNM010000006.1:5496303-5498803 GCA_029783475.1 Metacarcinus magister | reverse complement strand
GAGAGAGAGAGAGAGAGAGAAAAAAAAATGTGTGTGTGTGTGTGTGTGTGTGTGTGTGTGTGTGTGTGTGGTGTGTGTGTGTGTGTGTGTGTGTGTGTGTGTCTAGGGAGTCCCCAGGTGAATGGACGTAACATGGGTGGAGGAGGAGGGGAAGAAGTAAGGAGAGAGAGAGAGAGAGAGAGAGAGAGAGAGAGAGAGAGAGAGAGAGAGAGAGAGAGAGAGAGAGAGAGAGAGAGAGAGAGAGAGAGAGAGAAAAACGGGAAGTTTAGAATGAGAACAAGGATGATACGTTCGTGAGAGAGAGAGAGAGAGAGAGAGAGAGAGAGAGAGAGAGAGAGAGAGAGAGAGAGAGAGAGAGAGAGAGAGAGAGAGAGAGAGAGAGAGAGCATGATTATGGTAGGTCAGGGAAAAAGAGTGAAATGGAAACATCAGTAGTGTGTGTGTGTGTGTGTGGGCGCGCGCACACCCACGTTAATAGCCGGTGGTTCCTTCTGAGAGAGAGAGAGAGAGAGAGAGAGAGAGAGAGAGAGAGAGAGAGAGAGAGAGAGAGAGAGAGAGAGAGAGAGTTCAAATTCAACTTATTATATTTCCACCAAAAAGTGGTTATTCTTTACATACATGGTGAAAATACATAACAAAGAGAAAATACAATTCTATCACAGGCAACGAGTAGCTGTGTCAGGTAAATATATAATAAAATTTAAATCAAAATTGATAAAATACTTAAAATCAGATAAAATGTTGCTAAAATAATGCTAAAAGAGAGAGAGAGAGAGAGAGAGAGAGAGAGAGAGAGAGAGAGAGAGAGAGAGAGAGAGAGAGAGAGAGAGAGAGAGAGGGCGAGAAGTGTCACCAATACTATTCCTCCTCCTCCTCCTCTTCCTCTTCTTCCTTCTCCTCCTCCTCCTCCTCCTTCTCCTCCTCGTACTCTTCTTCCTACAGTGAAAAAAGTAGTTTGATGCCACGAGCTCTCCGGTTAATTGGGGGACGGGGAAGAAAAAAAAAGTGTGGCCCTGGCTGGCACTCCCCCTAATCTAAGGTGCCTTGGTTACTGCTGACCTTGGTGTGCTGTTGTTGTTGTTGTTGTTGTTGTTGTTGTCTGTATTGGAGTTGTTCGGTTACTCAGTGTTTTCGTTACTATGGCTTCATTATCCTCTACTCCTCTCATGTTCCTCCTTCTTATGTCTTCCTATTTTCAATGTATGTTTCGTAGAATAATAACATTGATAATAATAATAATAATAATTGATTTTACTATTGTATATAATTAGGATATATAAATTTTACTATATTTTTGTTCTTGTTTACTACTACTACTACTACTACTACTACTACTACTACCACTACTACTACCACTACTATTACTACTATCGCTACTAGTACTACCACCACCACCACCACCACTATCATAACTAATGTTGTTTTCTTTCTTTAAACATGAACATCGCTACCTGGCCTAACGACAGGTATACACGACACATACAAGCACTATCTTATCATCAACACACACACACACACACACACACACACACACACACACACACACACACACACACACACACACACACACACTCACACACATACATACACGTCTATCATACTGGTGACATTTGATGGTATAATGTCAAACTCAACTGAGACGTTTCCTCTCCCTCTCCTTCCCTCCCTCTTCCGGTCAACTGGAGAGAGGGAGGGAGGGAGAGAGGGAGGGAGGGAGGAAGGGAGGGAGGGAGGGAGGGAGGGAGGGACTCAGTATAACGTTAGGTCTCCTCTTTTCCTCTCCCCTTTCCTTCCTTCGCATCCATTCTATTTTAGACGACGACACAACACACACACACACACACACACACACCACACACGTCTCACACTCTCACTCGCTCCATCCTCGCTCTCTCTCTCGCACTCTCTCTCTCTCTCGCCTCTCCACTCTGCTATCTCTCCGTCCTCTCTCTCTCTCTCCTATCTCTCTCTCATCTCCTCTCTCTATCTCTCTCACAGTAATCTAGGAGAGTTGTCGATGAGAGAGAGAGAGAGAGAGAGAGAAGAGAGAGAGAGAAGAGTGAGAGAGAAGAGAGAGAGAGAGAGAGAGAGAGAGAGAAGAGAGTGTGTGTGTGTGTGTGTACCAAGGAGCCCCCCAGGATTGGCTGAGGGGAGTGGGATGGTCTAGGTGATAACAGAAGGGAGAGGGGAGGGGAGAGGTATACGGTTCAGCAGATATGAAAAGGGTGAGATGGTGAGGTGGGTGGTGATGGGCGGGGTGAGAGTGAGTGGGTGGGTAAGTGGGTGGGGGGCGGGGTGAGAATGTGGGTGGGTTGGGTGGGGGTCTGGGTGGGGGCGGGGGTGAGAGGGGTAGAGCGAAGGGTAAGTGGGTGGGGTGGGGTGAGGGGTGAAGGAAGGGGGGTCACCTGCCGTTTGATAAGCAGGTGTAAGGGCTACGATTTGTGTCATTAAGTTCAAGTATAAAGATAGAGAGAGGAGAGAGCGATATCGTAGCTGCGAG
>JAPQNM010000006.1:5480272-5496203 GCA_029783475.1 Metacarcinus magister | reverse complement strand
TTATCTTTTTTTTTTTTATTACCTAAAGTTCATTTTCTTATTCTTCTATTTCCTCTTATCTCCGGAACCTCATAACTCTGTGATTCGTTTTTACTTCCTATTTGTTCGCATACCTGGTCATTGTATTATCAGTATCTTACTATATATCTCCACATCCACCTCAAGCACGATGACATCCACTACTCCTCCTCCTCCTGCCTCCCAGCCCAGGCTATTCAGAAGCTGGTGTCTATGGAATTATACAGCGAGATGTTTGATTAAACAATGAGATTTAATTTTTAACGGGTGTACACAACGTTCATCGAACAAAATCAATACACAGCTTCTGATATGTTCTGGGAAAACGTATAACTCCCTCCCCTTTGCCTATCCTTAAGCTCCCTAGTTCAGTTTAAAATTATGTCCCCATATTTATTTTCAAGTCCAGAGGGTTTGTTCAACGGTTAATCTATATACCCTTATAAACTTATTCGGCATCTTGCTGTTTTATTTTACGTCTTACCTACCTCTTACACATCCAGTAAGACCAATCACTTATCCCTATTGCTCATCAACACTTTTTTTTTTTTTTTTTTTACTTTTTCTTTTGCAATTATATAATGCTGTTCTTCTCGTGTGTTGGTCCCATCCCCTTCCCTAAAACTATTTACCCTGTCTTGTTCCTACTTTACCCCCTCAACGCTTTACCTTACCACTCTTACTACTATCCTGCCCTGTTTTCTTCTGTCTCTCTATCTTCTCTTATCTATCTCTCTGTCTTCTACTCTCCTCTCCTCTCTCGTCTCTGTCTCTCTCTCACTCTTGCTCATCTCTTCGCCTCTTCATTCTTTTCTCTGTCTTGTTGCTAATAATTTTTTTTCTTCATCGCGAAACTCGTTTTCCATTTTGTAACTCTTTCTCTTTCTCACTAAATTTCGTTCTTCTAATCACATTCCCATTACACTTTTTCTCTCTATCATCTCTATTTTTCTCTCTCTCTCTATCTCTCTCCTCTCTCTCTACTTCTTCTCTATCTCTCCTCTCTCTTCTCACTCAAGAAGTGTAGTGTCAATCTCTGGTTCACCTTCATTTTCTTCTCTCCTTGTTCACTATTACACTGCCACCGCGCCGCCTTGTGCATCAACGCATCTCCCCTCGCCCCTCCGCGCCACACGACGCCGCCCACCGCGCCCGACCCGCGTATAAACCTGTTACACCTCCTCATATTACTGCTCCCTTTTTAAACTTTGTATCGGTTATCCACCATGTGAAGCACTCCCTAACTGTCCTTTAAGCATTGTTTAGGGGTTCACTCGCACTCAGCTCCTGTTTTTTTCTCTTCACTCCACCCATCCAACCCCATAACCGCCAACCCCATCGTTTACTACAGTCTCAGAGCTTTACTCCCCAATTAACCCGCCCCCGCCCTTCCGACCAATCACCACCCCCCCTCCAACCTAACGCCCCCCCCCCCCCCGCCCCCCCCTCCCCTCCCCCCCCAGCACCTTAATCCCCTCACCCTCCGTTAACTCCCCCCTCACCCACGTTAACCCCCCCTCACCCCTCCGTAAGTAACCCCCCCCCTCACCCACCTCCGTTAAGTCATGATGTCACCACAAACGAATGAACTGAGTTATCAGGTCACCACTAGCAGCCGAGCAGCCCGTCGCTGTTTTAAATGAGACCCACATAGACCACTCCTCACCTCTCTCACCCGCTGCCGCGTCCTCGCCCTTTCACCCCCCCACCCCGGGAATTACCCCAACCCCCCCCACTGGACATTTCACAAAGTACACCCCCCCACCCCTTCGTCTCCTTTTTCGTTCAATTCAGACTATTGGCTCTTATTCCCTTCCCTACCCTCTCTCTGCTCTCTCTCTCTCTCCTCTCTCTCTCTCTCTCTCTCTCTCTTCCCCTCTCTCTCTCTCATCCCACTCGAGAGATATCGTACTTTATCCCACTCATTTCCCCATATCATCCATTCCTCCTCACTGCATTCCTCCCCTCCCCCTCCCATACCATGCCATTACTGGCTGGCTGCTGGGGAAGGAAGAGGGAAGTAGAGCCATAGCCATTACCTAACACAAGTATAGGCCCATTAATCAAGCTCGTGCTGACACCACACTCGCACTCATCCACTTGATTTATTATTCTCCCTCATTGCCGCAATGCTCTCATCTCTACTCTTTCTTCATTTGTCTCCATCGGTCGCACAGCCTGTCCGTCACCTCTCATAGACTACAGCCTCCAACACTCTTAGTCACCAAATAAACAATTCATCAAAACTTGTCTTCTCTCCTATACCTCCTTTACTTTTTTTCTTCTATTAACACATACACTATCTTTATTAGCATACTATGTGACGTGGGCGGAAACAGAGAGAGAGGAGACGAGAGAGAGAGGGATCGAGAGAGAGTGAGAGATGAAGAGAGAGAGACTACTGAAGAGTGAGAGAAGGAGATGAGAGGGAGAGAGAGAGGCGCAACCGATTACATAGTATGAGGAAAGGAAGAAGAGGAATGTCGTGTGTTATAGCTGTGTATGGTGTGAGAGAGACAAAGAGAGAGACGAGAGAGAAGAGAGAGAGAGAGAGAGAGATCAGAGAGTGAGAGAGAGAGAGAGAGAGCACGCACGCACGGAGGTAACGACCAGGTTAGGCATGCGGTAGGTTGCCTTTCCTTTTGTGAGTAATGGTAAGGTACATAAGGTAGGTCGGGAAGCAGTATAAGTATGCAGATAGGAAAAGCGCGAGGTCTAAAGGGTATAGGTAATGGCACAAGGTAGCTAAGTAGAGTTAGGCAGGTAAGGTTCTTTAGTGGATCATTTTACCGTCGCCGTAAGTCATCTGGGCCAGGGGAGCCGTTGGAGCGAGGGCGGTGTGTCAAGTTACGATGTCGCCGCTGTGGAGTTTAGTCAACCATGTATTCACAATTACTCAGTTGCAGGGGAATCCCAATCTCCTACTCTCCTACACGAGATGTCTCGCACCTCGCTCACTTCCTGACCTTCCTTCCTGACCCTCCCTCTCACACCTCACTCCAATCTCAACTCACTCTCAACTCACTGCACTCAATCGTTGGTATCCTTTGCCCCACACGCGCCACACACACACATTTCTCTCTCTCTCTTCTCTCTCTTCTCTCTTCTCTCTCTCTCTCTCATCTCTCGCTCTCTACTCTCTCTCTCTCTTCTCTGTCGCTAACTTCACTGCCTTTCACGCGAATACTCCTCCTCCTCCCTCCTCCTCTTTCCCTTCAACCTCAAGGGCCCTGTAAGGAGGAAGGGGATAGGGGACGATGTGAGGGGAGGTGAGGGGATGTCTGTTTCGCAGCAATCAATCCCCTACTTCATCTCATCCTCTTCTACCCCTTCCTCCTCCTATTCCACCTCCTCCTCCTCCCTCTCTTCCCTCCCTCTCCCTCATCCACATTCTCGTTTTTCTGCTTTTCTTTTCCCGTTTTTTTCTTTTTAACGTAAATTATTCTCTCTCTCTTGCTCTCTCTCTCTCTCTTCGTCCTCATACTCTCTCTCTCTCTCTGCTCTACTTCTCTTCTCTTCCCTGATGTATGACTGAATGTCGTTGATTGAGACAGATAACAGAGAGATGAGAGAGAGAGAGAGAGAGAGAGAGACGATGACGAGAGACGAGAGAGAGAGCGAGATGAGAGAGAGAGAGACGAAAAAGTGATATGTATTCCAAAAATTTAAAGCGTGGTGCTGCTAACGTGGTCAAGGTCAATAAGATTTTTCAGCAAGATGTGTCAACAGTCTCCTAATAGATCGTCGGTGTCATGCGGCGGCAGTACGGCAAGACAGGTGTGTGTGTGTGGTGTGTGTGTGGTGGTGTATGAGTGACGCTCAGCCGATCACTCACTCACACACACACACACACACACACACACACATACGCTACACACATATACAACCCGGCCTTTCCTTGCCTCTCCCTCCTAGTCTATCCTGTCCCTTCCTTCCCTGCTTTCCTGCCCTTGCGCGTCCTCACACTCCCCTCTACACAAGTAAGTCTTAGTCATCAAAAACTCTGAGGGCGCATCGAAGTCACACACACACACACACACACACACACCACACTAGAGCGGCGCCACGGTGTCATTGAGCTGGTGGTGGTGGAGTTGTGGTGGTGTGTGCGACGCGCAGAACTAGCTAGCTGATGGCGTGAGTCCGACCGCGCGGCTACAGCTAGGACCACCCTCTGAACACGCACCCAATCACACACACACACACTCACACTCACACACTCACTCTGCATGCACTCACGCACTCACAGCGCACACAAGGTTTGTCCCTCACCCATTATGAGACAAGATGAATGGGTAGTGAGGAAGGCGTGTTGATCGCAAGCGACATGACGTGAGTGAAAGGAGAAGAGGAGTAAGCAAGTGGATTAATGAGCGAGAGAGAGAGAGAGTGAGAGTAGAGACTGAGATGAGGAGCGAGAGGATGAGATGAGACGAGTAGCAGCGAGAGAGAATGAGAGCGAGAGAACGGAGTGAATGAATTCGCAGAAGTAATGAGTCTCCACGGAATCAGAGACGTAGAGACGTTCGCGCAAGAGCGAGAGAGAGAGAGAGAGGAGCAAGAGATGAGAGAGAGAGAGAGCAGAGCCGAGAGCAGAGCGAGACGAAGAGAGAGAGAGAGAGAGAGCGAGTAGCGACGTTCTCACACGTGTTTTGGTTTGGGACGCGCGTGTCGCCCTGGCCGGCTGTCTGCACGTACATACATGCGCGTGACGAAGTGTGGATCACAGCGATAATATAATACATAAAATGCACCGCTCAGCGCCCGCCAACCGAACCGCGAAGGCAAACATGCATTACTACCTGAGTGGCGACCGATGGCCACGAGCGCGAGCGAGCGACGAGAGCGCGCGCGCAGCTAGACGAGAGAGACAGCGAGCGATGATGACGCGACGACGCGCGCTGGCGAGAGCGCCGCAGCGAGCGAGAGAGCGACCACCACCATCACGCTGCATATTGCCATACAGACCGCCTGTGCTCGATCCTGCGAAGCGCGTGCCATCCTCCCGCACCCCTGCACCTATGATCCGGTCCACCGATGCGTGCGCATCAATCAGTACGCAAGATCGGCTGGGCCTGACATCTCTGCAGATCTTGATTCGCTCTCTGGGCAGTACTGGGAGGGAGCCGACTAAGGAAAGAGAGAGGAGATGAGAGACGAGAGAGAGAGACGAGAGGATGAGAGAGACGAGAGATCTGGAGAGACGAGAGAGAGAGAGATCGAGAGAGAGAGAGAGATGTGTCGTGTGTGTGTGTGTGTGGTGTGTGTGTGTGTGTGTGTGTGTGTGGTGTGTGTGCGTGTGTAGGGTGTGGTGGTCTAGAGTCCCCAGGTGATGAGGACGTAAACATGGGGTGTGGAGAGGAGTGGGAAGAGGAAGAAGTGGAAGAGAGAGGAGAGAGAGAGAGTAGAGTCGAGTGAGAGCGAGACGGTGACGAGAAATAACGAGTAGAGAGAGAGAGAGACGTCGAGAAGAGAGAGATCTGACGAGAGATGAGAGAGAGAGAGAGAGAGAAACGGGAGTTTAGCAATGCGAACAAGGATGATGACGTTCGTGAGAGAGAGAGATGAGAGAGAGAGACTGAGGGCGAGAGCTTTTCGACCGAGTAGAGACGAGAGAGAGAGAGAGAGAGAGAGAGACGAGACGATGAGAGAGAGAGAGAGAGAGCAGCATGATTATGGTAGGGGTCAGGGAGAAAAAGAGTGAATGGAAATATCAGTAGTGTGTGTGTGTGTGTGTGGCGCGCCTCGCACATCCACGATAATAGCGCGTTGTCCTATCTGAGAGAGAGACGAGAGCGAGAGAGCAGAGACGAGACGCACCGATGGAGAGAGAGAGAGACGATGCATGAGAGACGAGACGAGAGAGAGAGAGAGAGTTCAAATTCAACTTATTATATATCCACCAACAAAAAGGAAAGTTTAGTTATCTTTACATACCTGGTAGAAAATACGATAACAAAGCGAAAATACAATTCTATCACAGCACGAGTAGCGGTGTCAAGGTAAATAATAATAAAATTAAATAGTGATAAAACCTAAAATCAGATAAAATGTTGCTAAATAATGCTAAAGAGAGAGAGAGAGAGAGAGAGAGGACGAGAGAGAGAGAGAGAGAGAGAGAGAGGAGAGAGAGAGAGAGAGAGAGAGAGGGCGAGAAGTGTCACCAATACTATTCCTCCATCTCTCTTCCTCTTCTTCCTTCTCCTCCTCCTCCTCCTCCTTCTCCTCCTCGTACTCTTCTTCCTACAGTGAAAAAAAGTAGTTTGAGCCACGAGCTCTCCGGTTAATTGGGGGACGGGGAAGAGTGTGGGCCCTGGCTGGCACTCCCCCTAATCTAAGGTGCCTTGGTTACTGCTGACCTTGGTGTGTGCTGTTGTTGTGTTGTTGTTGTTGTTGTTGGTTTTGTTTGCTGTATTGGAGTTGTTCGGTTACTCAGTGTTTCGTTACTATGGCTTCATTATCCTCTACTCCTCTCATGTTCCTCCTTCTTATGTCTTCCTATTTTCAATGTATGTTTCGTAGAATAATAACATTGATAATAATAATAATACTAATAATTGATTTTACTATGTATATAATTAGGATATATAAATTTACTATATTTTTGTTCTTGTTTACTACTACTACTACTACTACTACTACTACTATTCCCACTACTACTACTACCACTACTATTACTACTATCGCTACTAGTACTACCACCACCACCACCACCACTATCATAACTAATGTGTTGTTCTTTCTTTAAACATGAACATCGCTACCTGGGCCTAACGACAGTATACACGACACATACAAGCACTATCTTATCATCAACACACACACACACACACACACACACACACACACACACACACACCACACACACACACACCACAACTCACACACATACATACACGTCTATCATACTGGTGACATTTGATGGTATAATGTCAAACTCAATGAGGAGACGTTCCTCTCCCTTCCTTCCCTCCCTCTTCCGGTCAACTGGAGGAGAGGGAGGAGAGAGAGAGGGAGGAAGGGAGGGAGGAAGGCGGGAGGGGGGAGGGAGGGAGGGAGGGACTGCAGTATAAACGTTAGTCTCCTCTTTTCCTCTCCCCTTTCCTTCCTTCGCATCCATTGCTATTTTAGGACGACACCACACACACACACACACACACACACACACACCTCTCTCTCTCTCTATCTCTCCTCTCTCTCTCTCTCTCTCTCTCTCTCTCTCTACTCTCTCTCTCTCACAGTATCTAGGAGAGTTGTCGATGAGAGTAGAGAGAGAGAGAGAGAGAGGAGAGAGAGATGAGAGGAGAGAGAGAGAGGAGAGAGAGAGAGAGAGGAGAGAGAGAGAGAGAGAGTGTGTGTGTGTGTACAAGGAGACAACAAGATTGGCTGAGGGAGTGGGAGGTCTAGGTGATAACAGAAGGGAGAGGGAGAGGGAGAGGGAGAGGTATACAAGCAGATATGAAAAGGGTGAGAGGGTGAGTGGGTGGGTGGATGGGCGGGGTGAGAGTGAGTGGGTGGGTAAGTGGGTGGGCGGGGTGAGAAGGTGGGTGGGATGGGTGGGCGGGGTGAGAGCGAAGGGTAAGTGGGTGGGGTGGGGTGAGGGGTGAAGGAAGGGGGGTCACCTGCCGTTGATAAGCAGGTGATAAGGCTACAGGTGTGTCATTAAGGTCAAGGATAAAGAGAGAGAGAGAGAGAGAGAGAGAGAGAGAGAGAGAGAGAGAGAGAGAGAGAGAGAGAGGAGAGAGAGAGAGAGAGAGAGAGAGAGAGAGATCAAAACATACACACACACACACACACACACACACACACCAGAAGAAGGATCACAATAATTCCTTCACGTATTAAGAAAAAAACAACAACAAAAAAAAACAACAACCTTAAGAAACTCGAGCACATAAAAAAAAAAGTGAAAAAAAATATATATAAAAAGAAAGAAGAAAAAAAGACTAAAGGACAGAGAGTCAGGAAGAGGAAGCGATAAACAAAGGGTGAGATACACATGGATAATAATTAGGATGGCCAGAAAGGAAGGTGAAGAGCGAGGTGATGGGGAAGGAGGATAATCGAGGAGGAGGAGGAGGAGGAGGAGGAGGAGGAGGAGGAGGAGGAGGAGGAGGAGGAGGAGGAGGAGGAAAGATACAACAGGGAAAGAAAAGAGAAAGAAGAGGATGAGGTGAAGATCAAATGGATGAAAAATAGTGTAAGAATGGAAGGAAAGAACAAAGGAAGGAAGGAAGGAAGGAAATAAGGAGGGAAGGAAGGGAAATAAGATAATGGAAAATAGGAATAAGGACTAACAAGGGGAAGGGAAACGGTAAGTAGAAAGGCGAAAAACGGAAATGAGACGGAAGGAAGTAGAAGGGAGAGAGAGAGAGAGAGAGAGAGAGAGAGAGAGAGAGAGAGAGAGAGAGAGAGAGAGAGAGAGAGAGAGAGAGAGAGAGAGAGAGAGAGAGAGAGAGATTGCACACAAGTCAAAGAAGAAGAAGAAATAAAATTACGCTGGAAATAAAATGTGAAAGAGAAGGCAAGGCGAAGGAGAAGGAGGAAAAAGAAAAAGAGGAGAAGGTAGATAAAAAAAAGGGACGAGAAAGAAGTAGGTGAAGGAAGGAAAGAAGGAGTGAAGGAAGGAAGGAATGAAGAGAGGGAGGGACTCATCACCTGTAATTATTGGAGTTACCTGCAAGGAGACACCCACACCCTGATTACCTCTCCTTCCGTCTCTCCCTGTCTCCCTCCCTGTCACCTTCACCCTCCCTTCCTCCCTCCCTCCCTCCCTCACCCTTGTGCTAAATATTAACTCCTCCCTCCTCTTCATCCTCACATTCACTCACTTATATTTATAAATACTTTTACTTACACTTTATCTTATTCTTCCTCCTCTTCCTTCAATGCGTTTTTTTTTTCCTCTTCTCCTTCTCCTCTTCCTCCTCCTCCTCCTCTATCCAGCTGCCTGCCATCCTTCTCCTCATTTATTCTTCCTCCTTCTCCTCCTCTCTCCACCTGCCGCCACTCCTCTTCCTCCTCCTCCCCTCTCTCTCTCTCTCACACACACACACACACACACACACACACGTCACCCCCTCCCCCACCCCTCCATTTAGCACACTATGAATACCCTCCCGCGGCCATTACTATAGGTAGGTATGGGCACATGGAGGGAGGGAGGGAGGGAGGGAGGGAGGGAGGGAGGGAGGGAGGTGTGATAAAGACAGGTGAGGAGGTGAAGGAGGGAGAAAAAAAGGCCGCTGAAGGGGAAGGTTATAAAGGGAAGGAGGAGGAGGAGGAGGAGGAGGAGGAGGAGGAGGAGGAGGAGGAGGAGGAGGAGGAGGAGGAGGAGGACAGACTGGTGGAGAGAAAAGGCATGTGTAGTGAAAGGGAAAAGGGAAGGAAGAGAGAGAGAGAGAGAGAGGAAAGGGAAATGTGGGATGTATGAGGGAGGTGGAGGTCTATAGGTAAGGAGGTGATTGGTAAGGAGGGAAGAAGGGGGAAGGATATGGGAGGGAAAAAGGAAAGAAAGGAAAGGAAAGGAAGGAAGGAAGGAAGGAAGGAAGGATGGGAGGGAAAAGGGGTGGACGAAAGGGTGTTGTGAGGCAAATTATGAGTGGCGAGTGTGATTAAAAACTCTGCTTTAATTACCTGAGAAGCTGCCGGGTGTAGATCCTGGAGGAGGAAGGAAGGGAGGGAAGGGGAGGGAAGGGGAGGGAAGGGAGGGAGGGAGGGAAGGGCGTGGAGGTAATAGATGAAGAGAAAAGTCGATGGGCTGAACGGAGGAGGAAGGGAGGAGAAGGAGATGGGAGGTGAGGGAGATATTAAAAGGGATAAATTGGATAGATGAGGGAGGCGAGGAGAAAGAGGAGGAGGGAGGGAGGGAGGGAGGGAGGAGGAGGACACGAGAAGGGAATTAGGAAGGAAAGGAGAGAGAAGTGAAGGGGAAGTTGTGAAGGCTGGAGGAAGGGAAAGAGAGAGGAAGAAATTAAGAGAGCAAAGGTAAATTCCCAGGTAATAATTGCTCTCTCTCTCTCTCTCTCTCTCTGTGTGTGTCTATGTGTGTGTGTGTGTGTGTGTGTGTGTGTGTGTGTGTGTGTGTGTGTGTGTGTGTGTGTGTGTGTGTGTGAAGGAAAGAACAAAAAAAAAAGGTGCCGTTGGGTGTGGGAATAATCACACACACACAAATACACACAAACACACACACACACACACACAACACACACACACACACACACACACACACACACACACACGTGGAGGTTAGTGATAACTTGCATTAGATTACAAAGAGTAATCGGGGAGATAACGAGAGAGAGAGAGAGAGAGAGAGAGAGAGAGAGAGAGAGAGAGAGAGAGAGAGAGAGAGAGAGAGAGAGAGAGAGAGAGAGAGAGGGACAAAGGTGGGGGAGGGAAGGAGGTCCTCAAGTGCAAGGTGTGAACTGCGACAGGTGAGGGAGGGAGGGAGGGAGGGAGGGAGGGAGGGACAGGTGAGAAGACATCCATCATGGCTTGGCAGATCCGCTCCTCCTCTTCTCCCTC
Organism: Metacarcinus magister; assembly: GCA_029783475.1. Taxonomy (NCBI): domain Eukaryota; kingdom Metazoa; phylum Arthropoda; class Malacostraca; order Decapoda; family Cancridae; genus Metacarcinus; species Metacarcinus magister. Next base: position 5,485,658 of record JAPQNM010000006.1, on the reverse strand, counting down.
CCCTTCCTTCCCTCCCTCCCTCCTTTGTCCCTCCCTCTACCTAATTTTCCTCCTAATCTGTACTTACTTCCCCCTTCCGGTTTGGTCTCCTATTTCCTTCTTTGTTTTTTTCTTTCTTTATTTATCATTACTCTTCTAATCATTATTTTTTATCACTACGACTCCTTATCCTTATCTTCCACGTCTCTTTTTCCTCCTTCTGTCCTTCACCAACAGTCAGTCATTAAGTAATCTCTCAATGCATTAATAACAACAACAACAACAACAACAACAACAACAACAACAACAACAACAACAACAACAACAACAACAACAAACAACAACAACAACAACAACAACAACAACAACAACAACAACAACAATAATAATAATAATAATAATAATAATAATAATAATAATAACAAACCATAACTATTTATATACAATTTGTTACTTTTAATTAATACACACAGAGTCACGCGCTGCCTACAGGCTCAGATAACGGAGGGAGAGGGAAGGAAAGAGGAGGAAGGGGAGGGGAGGAGTAGCAAAAGTGGGCCAGTGTTAGGTGAGGTGAGGTAAGGGGAGGGGAGGAGGAGGGGGAAGGGGAAGGGAAGGGGGGGAGGGGAAGGGGACAGGAAGGGAATGGACAGAAAGGTTACATATGGTTCTTTTCTTCTCTAACTTCACTACCTTACCTTCTCTCTCTCTCTCTCTCTCTCTCTCTCTCTCTCTCTCTCTCTCTCTCTCTCTCTCTCTCTCTCTCTCTCTCTCTCTCTCTCTCTCTCTCTCTGACTTTACCTTTCCTCTCCCTAACTCTTTATGGATACTACCACACCCTTACCCTTTACCTCCCTTCCCTCCCTTCCCCCTCACCCCTTCTCTCCCCTCTCCCCTCACCCCTTCCCTCCCCTCTCCCCTCGCACCGTGTTGAGGTCAGAGTAACGCACAGGCCCACAACCTTCCCCTTCCTTCCCCCACATCCCTTCCCCAACCACCCATCTCTCTCCCTCCCTCACCCTGGCAGTAAATAATAGAGAGAAGGGAGAGCTAGAGGACGGTGCCCTTAACTGGGGGGAGGGGGGGAAGGGGGAGTAAAGGGATGGGGGAACCTCCTGGATTGGGAATATTAATTTTGTAAGGCTTCATCTCCTCCTCCTCTTCCTCCTCCTCCTCCTTCTGCTCTTCTTACTACTTTTTTTCTCTCTCCCTCCTCCTCCTCCTCCTCCTCCTCCTCCCTCCCGTTTCACTCCTCTACTGTCGTCAGAAAAGGTTAGTGTAGAGGGCGAGGTGGTATTTGTAATGGTGGTGGTGGTGGTGGTGGTGGTGGTGGTGGTGGTGGTGGTGGTGGTGGTGGTAAAATTAGTAGCAGAAAGGAGGAGGAAGAGGAGAGGAGGAGCAGGAGGAGGAGGAAGAAGAAGAGGAGGAAGAAGAGAGGAGGAAGAGGAGAAGATTACAAGGGATTACAAAGATTTTGCAGACAACATAACTACTGGTCACTGCGAAGCTGTTTGACTGTACTAAGCTAAACCAACTTACTACGAAGGAAAGGATAGTGCAGCGGAGGAGGAGGAGGAGGAGGAGGAGGAGGAGGAGGAGGAGGAGGAGGAGGAGGAGGAGGGGATGAGAAGATAGTAGTGAGAGCAGCAACACAAATGGTGGTAGCGGTGAATTGAGCAACAGTAATGGTGATGGTGGTGGTGGTGGTAGTGATGATGATGGTGGTGGTGGTGGTGGTGGTGGTGGCAGTGACGGTAACAACAGTAATAATAATAATAATAATAATAGTAATGATAATAATGTTAATAATGTTTAATGTTTTAAATAGGAAAATTGAAAACAGCAGTAGATAAAAAAAGGCATATTAGTTAATTTGCTTAATCAGATGAATCAAGGAGGAGGAGGAGGAGGAGAGGGATGGACGGAGGGAGGGGAGGGAATCAAGGAGGGAGGGAGGGAGGGAGGGAGGGAGGGAGGGAGGGAGGTAAACAATACTGTAACGCGAGTGGCTGGCACTTGAAGCGACATTAAGAGTAACTAGACGAGGGATGAACAACTTCCGCCCTGCTACTCTCTCTCTCTCTCTCTCTCTCTCTCTCTCTCTCTCTCTCTCTCTCTCTCTCTCTCTCTCTTTCTCTCTCTCAGTCTCAGCGTCGTTCCCAGTGATATTTTAGCTTCATCTTAAATACCTCAGCTCTCTCTCTACTCCCTCCCTCTCTCTCTCTCCCCCTCTCTCTCTCTCGAACACTCCCTTCTTCTCCCTACGAGTGTGTTTATGTATGGATGCCTCAACCACGACTCTCTCCCTTCCCATCCCTTCCCTCCCTCTCCCTCTAGGCCTCAGAACACCTTTCCTCCGCCTCCTCCGCCAGGTTAATTGAACCCTAACCCCTGGGCCTCTTCCCGTGACTCCACCTGTCAAGTTTCACCACCTTGGGTCTAAAAACGAACATTAGTAGTCAAGGAACGAAGCAATACTAATAGGTTATCAGGTACATAAGAAATGAGCTCAGTACGCAGTCAGTATTGCATTAATATGAAGAGATAAGGCAATACATGAAAGTAGAGCGATATGTAATCCATAGATGAATAAACATCGACACTCATAAACATATACCTGCGTCAACAGAATAAGATAATGATAGATAATAGTACATATATTGGGAGATAAATAGAAGATGGCAAGCAGAAGGCAAGGTTATTAATCATGTAATCAGAACAAGAAGTGATGATAGATGGTATGATACACGTTAACAAGAACCACAAGGACATAACATGCTGAGAAGGACCAGAATATATTGAATGCTAAAATGGAATGCAAAAGGACAATGATGATATATATACACTCTTGACAATACAGGTTACCCATCAATGATCCGGCATGCCCAAACAGCTAATTCATGCCGGAAAACTGATGGAACCGGAATATTGTGCCGGATTATTGATAGGCAACCTGTAACAATAACAACCTAAGTACTAATTGGTGCAACCCTTATTCAGTGATGTGCACACCTCGTCTTCAGGCTGTAAAACAATAAAAGGAACAATAAAACAATCCGTCTTGCCTCTACGGCCGTAACAAGACACGAGGCTCACACACACAAAAAAAGAAGGAAAATACCATTTGAACCTGAGACGTGTGTTTGATGTGATGTAAAGTGTAACACAACCTCAAAAGAAATTATATATGTTTTCATCCTAAATAAACAGGATAAAAATATGAAAGTTTATAGAATCCATTCAAAAATAGTACTAAATAAACCAAGCTGAGTACGAAGTCAATGGAAAAAAAAAAAACGGTTATTAAATATAGATGTTATATTACATGACCACCACCATCACCACTCACCAATCCTTAGACACCACCCATTAACAACTATTCCTTCCCATCACTACCAATCACCAATCCTTAGACACCATCACCACAACACATTTTGCGAGGCGACACCTTCACGAATTATTTATATTTATGTTTAGATTTAGATCAACTTATAATGTTTGAGCAGAAATGAAAATTAAAAAAATACAACTGGAGTTTTATTCTTGTTGCGTGAGATACGAAATTACCAAAGGTCGAGGGGAGAGTACGACCCCTTGTCCTGGTCCCCTTTTCGTTACTTTTTACTACACGCAACGACTACCAAGACATGAATCCTAAATCCTTATATATGAAGTAGTAATAATAGTAGTAGCAGTAATTATGATACTACTACTACTATTACTACCACTACCACCACTGCTGCTACTACTTCTATTACTACTAATGCTACTACTACTGTAAACTATATAAAAAAACGTGACAACCCACACACACACACACTAATCTCATTATTATTTTTATTATTATTATTTATTATTGTAATTATTATTTTTTCAACCCCATCATTTTGTATACTCTCTATTGTATATTTTCAGCTCTTGGGCTGCACATATCTTATCAATACACCGTTTATTATCATCATCATCATTATTATTATTATCATTACACACACACACACACACACACACACACACACACACACACACACACACACACACACACTACACACTATAGGCATCAACGTGAAACCACAATCTTATCAAAAATAGGGGTGAAAAAATAATAATCTCACACCGTCACTTTTCTAATCAGTGGTCACGTGGTGTGTGTGTCGCGTGCCAGCGGGGACTCGAGGCGATAAGAGGAGGAAGATAAGGCACTGATAACAAGATGCAATGACGAACACAACACTGAGACTGCAGCAGAAGGCGACGTGGCGGGATTAATGTATTATGGAGTGAAGGTGAGAATACCAAGGCATGTGTAGAGTGTTTAGCTATTCAAGGGTATAATATGAGAGAGAGAGAGAGAGAGAGAGAGAGAGAGAGAGAGAGAGAGAGAGAGAGAGAGAGAGAGAGAGAGAGAGAGAGAGAGAGAGAGAGAGAGAGAGAGTGAGTTGTGGGATTAGAGAAAAGCTAAAGAGAAACTAACATTTTCCTCCACCTCCTCCACCAACACCTCGTCTTCCTCTTCCTCCACAAACACCACCTCCTTGTCCTCCTCCTCTTCCTCCTCCAACACCACTACCTCGTCCTTCTCTTCCTCTCCCAACACAACCTCCTCTTCCTCTTTCTCCACCACCACCACCACCACCACCACCACCTCGTCCTCCTCCCACGTTACAGCAGATAATGACCAGCAAGATATTTTGGAATGAATTATATACACGAGAAGGAAACAAGAACGAGTGTAAAGAAGGAAGGAAACAGGAACACTGACACTTTGCTGCTATTATTGTTCTGTTCTTATTCTCTTCCTTCTCTTTCTATTTCTCCTCTTCATCTCCTACTCCTGTTCTGTTTCCCTGTTACTGCCTTTTCATTTTTTTTTTTTTTTTTTTGTATCTATTTTTTTTCTTCGATGTTGAATGAATGAATGAATGAATGAATGAATGAATGAATGAAATGAATGATCAAAGGACATACATGATACAAACATATGAACGTATAATAACACATTGAACATAAAAAATAAATAAATAAATAAATCGATCTCTTTCCCAACGACAATTACAACACAAACCAACACAAACAATCAATCCATCAAGGAAACAATCGTAGAACCCAACCCAAACCAAACCAAACCAAGCAAACAAACAAACAAACAAACAAAGGACAGGTGGGTGTGGGCCAACATTCGCCTCCCCAAACACACCTAAAGAACTCAAGGCAAAAACATATTTATAGATTTAGCGAAAGAAATGACCGGCTGGGAGGGAAGGGAGGGAGAGGGAGAGGGAGGAACGAAAGATAGTTGGGTGAGTGGGTGGAAGGAAGGAAGGAAGGAAGGAAGGAAAGAAGGAAGAAAGGAAGAAAGAATGGAAGGAAGAAAAGAAGGAAGGAAGAATGGATGGATGGAAGAAAAAAA
>JAPQNM010000006.1:5465272-5470272 GCA_029783475.1 Metacarcinus magister | reverse complement strand
CAGGTGTGCCCAACTTGGGTAATGTTTATGAGGCAGAGCGAGAGAGAGAAAGAGGGAGCCATGTTGGAGTGAGGGTGAGAGAAGAGGGGAAAGGGGGAGGGAGAGGAAGGGGAGTGGCGCCCCTTCTCTTCCCTTCCCTCTCCCACATCTGATTATACAGTTCATGCCAACACTTGATTTGTCACCTGGAAGTAACGCTAAATGTCTCTCTCTCTCTCTCTCTCTCTCTCCTCTCTCTCTCTCTCTCTCTCTCTCCTCTCTCTCTCTCTCTCTCTCATTAGGAAGACATGGCTGATGAGGGAATGTTACGAGTCTGTTTTTATGATTTTACCTCTCTTTCTCTCTCTCTCTCTCTCTCTCTCTCTCTCTCTCTCTCTCTCTCTCTCTCTCTCTCTCTCTCTCTCTCTCGCACACACACACACACACACACACACACACACAATGGTAGAGACTGAAAAGGATAGGATAGAAGAGAGAAAAAACAACAAATATGAGGCCAATGTATCCTGATAAATAAATCTCCATTATTACACACATGGACATACACGCGCTCTCTCTCTCTCTCTCTCTCTCTCTCTCTCTCTCTCTCTCTCTCTCTCTCTCTCTCACTTGAGCACACATGTAATTTTTCAGCGGCAATATATCACCACGGGTCGGGAAGGTAAGGGGGGGGCAGGGAGCAGGGCATGGCAGGGTAGGCGTGGGAGGTGCTGCCGTGGATGTAAGGGGGTCGCGGGAGGCAGGGCGTGGAGGGGGCGTGGATGGGGGGCGTGGAGGGGGCGTGGAGGGGGCGTAGAGGGGGCGTGGAGGGGGGGCGTGGAGGGGGCGTGGAGGGGGCATGGACAGGCGTGATGTAAACTGCCAGGAATCTATCGCGTGTCACTATTTTTCTATTATTTTCAACTGCCTTTATTTTGCATAGTGTACCGGTGTTGCTATAGTGTTGCTACTACTACTACTACTACTACTACTACGACTGTTTGTTGCTTCTGTTTTACTCATACAATCGCTACTACGTTCTATTGTCGTTGCTACTATTACTACTACACCCTCCTATGATATTACTACTGCTACTACTATTATTACTACTACACCCTCCTATGATACTGTTTCTGCTGTTGATCGTCTGTTACCTAACAAAACCGGCACCAGAGTCACGATTTGGTTCCTGGTTGCTGTGTCCCGCGTGTGTGTGTGTTTGGAAAGCGTCTTATGATGCGGTTCATTGACTCCTTTTGGTTGGTGTTAGGTGAGCAGACAGCCTTTAAGAATGCAGCCTTCAGGAGGTGAGGCAACACAGCTAGGCCTTCAGGAGGCCTTTAAGAGTTGTGCCTTTAAACACGAAAACTTTAAAAATGGCGCCTTAAAGAGCAAACCTTTAAGAACGCTCTTTGGAAACAGAGATTTTATGAATGGAAATTTTAGGTGAAGTCTTTTTCCGATACAAAACTAAGCTAAGAGTCTAAAAATAAAGGCTCGAGGAATGTAACTTTAAAAACGAGTCACTTTGAGGTGAAGAATTCAATAGTAGAGAATTTAAGGGCACGGGTTTTAGCACTACGACCCTATAATAATGACTCTACTGGGAGTAATATTTTTTTGGGGGACAGGAAATTCTTACACGAACGACCCATTAAACATCCTCACACTTCTTATATCCTTCACAATGCAAATGTTTATTATATGTCTTTATTTTATCATTCTCGGTAATAAACTGCCTTAGTCTTACCTCTCTTACGTTTCATGCACTTTGTTGAAACACTCTCTCTCTCTCTCTCTCTCTCTCTCTCTCTCTCTCTCTCTCTCTCTCTCTCTCTCTCTCTCTCTCTCTCTCTCTCTTTTTACCGTGTGATAGGTAGATGCTTAATTCTTTTTTTTTCTTCAAACATTCATTCAATCATACACAACCTTTCTGGAACTTAGAACAACGACTGATTTTTTATATATATATAAATAACCCCGCCCACAAAAGTTCAAACAGTCGTGGGCATACCAAAAAAAAAAAAAAAAAAAAAAAACCTCCTCCATAGCTACATCCCCGAAAAAAAAAAAACCCCACAGCAGCCCTCGTCACTAATGCTGTTTGGTGTGCGGTAAATCAATAACACGATTCAAGGCTATTATCGCGCCATCAACCCTCCCCGTGCAACACCGAACCTCAAATCAAACACAGCCTCGCACCCTCCAACGCTTATCTACAGGAGGACACAGGGAACAGGGCAAAGGGTAAAAAAGAGGATTAACATATATACAATTATCCGGGTACATCACATTTATGAATTCCACCTCAAGGCCTCAAATAAAACTGGCACCCCTTCCTTCCTCCGATGTCTCAGTGCCACCTACCACTGCTCTCCCTGCTCAGTGCCAGTCGTCACTCACTCACACCGTACCACACTGTCTATCTGTCTGCTAAAGGTACATCACCACATCGTCTTCTCAGTTAGGTTAATTCTGGGTTAGAGTAGTAAAGTATTGCTTACTACTACTTCTACTACTACTACTACTACTACTACTACTACTACTACTACTACTACTACTACTACTATTGATCAGTTAACTTTGTTTGATCATTACAAAGATCATATCTCACACTGTCACCACCACCATCGCAATAACAAAAATACCACTACAACAACAACAACTAATAATAGTAATAATAACAACAACAATAATAATAATAATAATAATGATAATGATAAAAATAATAATGCTCCAGATTCAGGTGTGCGCGGTGATGAATAATTACAACTAATAATGGCAATACATATGCTAAATGCAGGACAAACTTTTATGGCAAATTTTATACATTACAGAGGGAGGGGAGGGAAGGGGAGAGGAGGGGGAGTTAAGTTGTGTGTGTGTGTGTGTGTGTGTGTGTGTGTGTGTGTGTGTGTGTGTGTGTGTGTGTGTGTGTGTGTGTGTGTGTGTGTAGGTAGCAACACCGCCACCCCACTACCTTGGCACTCTCTCAAGGTGTGCTGGCCCTTCTTCTCTGGCACCTGGCTGACCCCTCCTAGTGCCACCTTCATTCCCCTTCCCCTCCTTCCCCCTTCCCCTTATGCTCTCCCTTCACCTTACTGATTCACTCTCCCTCCCCCAACACACACACACACATACACACACAGACCTTACCATTACTTACATACACTCTACCTCATCATCACCCCTTCCTCTTCCCTCACCCCTTAACCCCTTTACCCCTTTCCTCCCCTTGCTTTACCGTGGTCCATCAGATCAGTGCAAGAGTCGAAATGAACGAGACACGAAGCTGAGATAACAAACCTGAATCACGAGACACTGACACGGGTTCAAAGATACACACCCAGATGACGGTAGACGGGAATAATCATCCACCAGGTAAGGGGAGAGTTGGACAGGTGGAAAAAAAAGAGGGGAGACTAAAAATTTCGGGGGTGGGGAGGTAAGGTTGGGGGGGGGGGGGCAGGTAGTGGAGGTAGTTTAGGGAAAAAATAAGGTTGGAGAAGGAATGTTAAGGGGGAAAAAAAAAATATTGGATAAAGGATGGATGAAAAGAGGAAGCTAGGTAGGTGTGAAGGTGGAAATAGAAGTGTGTGAGTGTGTGTGTGTGTGTGTGTGTGTGTGTGTGTGTGTGTGTGTGTGTGTGTGTGTGTGTGTGTGTGTGTGTGTGTGTGTGTACCATCTGAAATATGTTTATTCTCATCTTCAACTCCCCCTCTTCTCTCTCTCTCTCTGTAATACCTTTGCTCGTCTCTCTCTCTCTCTCTCTCTCTCTCTCTCTCTCTCTCTCTCTCTCTCTCTCTCTCTCTCTCTCTCTCAAGGCGAGGGTTGTAAAGGGCTAACTAATGTAGGGGGGAAGAGTTTGATATTTTAGACGCGGGCCACCATCACCTCCACCCCCACCTCCGCCCATGCCCAACCCACGCCCCCACCCATGCCCAATACCACCCACACCCATACCCAACCCCACCCAACCATCATGTGATGTATACATACGTCACTGACTTCCCGACGCCCTCACACACACACACACACACACACACACACACACACACACACACACATACGTGAAAATAGAAAACTTAATTATATATTACCAGGTGGGTGAGGCAATACCAAAAGCACGACTCTCTATCTCTTTTTCCTCTCTCTCTCTCTCTCTCTCTCTCTCTCTCTCTCTCTCTCTCTCTCTCTCTCTCTCTCTCTCTCTCTCTCTCTCTCTCTCTCGCAAGTCAAAGAAAATACTGACACAAAAAAAAACACAAAGAAACCCAAATAAAGAATGAAAATGAGAAAGAAAATAAATCGATGCCTGTTAGAGGGAAGAGAGAGAGAGAGAGAGAGAGAGAGAGAGAGAGAGAGAGAGAGAGAGAGAGAGAGAGAGAGAGAGAGAGAGAGAGAGAGAATAGAGGGGCAGAAATGAAGGGTTAGGAGGAGAATGTGAGGCAGGAAGGAGGGGAAGGAGGGGGAGAAGGAGGGGGGAAGGAGAGGGAAGGAGGGGGGAAGGAGGGGGAAGGAGGGGGGGAAGGAGGGGTTCCAGACGCTTCAAACTGGACACTGTTATGTAAATGTGAACAGCGGGACGACTACAGGGAAGGGTGGGGGGGGAGGGGGGCGGGGGCGTGGGAGGGGGTGGAGGAGGGGGGTTGGGGGTGATGAGATGGTGGCCGATTATGGACACGACACTAGCTCTCCCCCCCCCTTTTACCTTTCCTCCCCTACCTCCTCTTACCTTTCCTCCCCCCTCCCCCTCCCCTTCCCCTCCTCCCCCCATCCTTCCCCTTGCTCCCTCACTTCACCTTGCCCTCAGTGTCCCCTCTCCTCCCCCTCCTCAATCGTCGCTGGTCACTGAACGGAGGTGAATGGGGGAGGAGGAGGAGGAGGGGGAGGAGGAGGAGGAGGAGGAGGAGGAGGAGGAGGAGGAGGGAGGAGCTGTTGTTAAGGGGTAAGGGTCGGGGTCAGGGTGAGTGAAGGTTGAGGTGGAGGAGGAGGAGGAGGAGGAGGAGGAGGAGGAGGAG